>QEPC01009451.1:276850-355207 GCA_003113815.1 Sphenodon punctatus | reverse complement strand
CCCCCCCCCCCCATCATGTCAGGGTGACAAAAGAAATTTCTTGTCCAAATTTAACGGCACCAGTTTTTGGAGGGACAGCTTGTTGCTCGAAGCAGAGCTACAGGTACACTCAGATGCCGCCGGGGGTGCGGGTTTTGGAGTAATATTTAGGGAGCGATGGGCGGTGGCCCCATGGCCAAGGGAATGGATAGAGCAAGGAATCACCAGGGACTTTATCTTCCTGTAGCTCTTTCCCATTGTAGTAGCAGTCCATCTGTGGCCGAGCGAGCTGGAAAATTGATCGGTATTATTTTGGTGTGACAACCAGGCCGTGATCCACATCACTAACACTCAGTCCTCTCGATCACCGAGGGTTATGAAGCTCGTGAGGGCTCTCATACTCACTTGTCTGAAATTTAATATCCTTTTTCAAGCCAGGCATGTTCCAGGGCTAGGCAATAGTGTTGCCAACACCCTCTCTTGCTTCCAGATCGAGCGTTTTCGCTTGCTCGCACCACAAGCCAGGTCGACCCCAGAACCACTGCTGCCAGCAGTATGGAGCCTTGGGTGGTAGAGCTGTGCACCGCCATCTTGGGATCCCTGGCACCATGTACAAGAGCGGCCTATGACAGAGCCTGCCGCGAATTTCATCTGTACCGGTTGGCACAGGGGTGGCCCCCAGGGTTCCCAATTCCAGAGGATGAAATGCTCCAGTTTGCTCTGCATCTGCGGCACAGGGGGGCAGCCCCGGGCACCATTGCAGGGAAGCTGTCAGCGTTGGGTTTTGTTAGTAATTTAATGGGACACTCCCCCCTCCCCCCCATGGGGTTTTTCTGCCAGATGCCTCATTGAAGTCTGGTACAGGAAACAGGTCAGAAGGCCAGACCAACGGGTCCCCATCACCCCGTCTTTGCTGTTGAACATGTGTGAAGTGCTGCCCCAGATTTGTTTTGATGGTTACAAGTTTTTACTATTTAACTCATTGTTTAAACTGGCATTTTTTGGAGCCTTTCGCGTGAGCGAACTAGTATCTGAATCAGCAAGAGACACCTCAGGGAGGGCGCTGCATCTCAGTGATGTCCAAATCGGCCCAATGAGAATGGCTCTGCACATACGTCATTCGAAAACTGACCAGAGGGGCAGAGGCCAGCTTGTAAGATTGAATAGGGCAGAGGTTGGCGAATTGTGTCCAGTTAGGGCACTTGAATAGTTTCTCGCAGTACGTCAGTCCGCCCCGGGCCCCCTGTTTACACATGCCAGTGGGCACCAATTGACGAGGTACCAATTCACAGCGGTGTTCCGTGCTGTTCTGTCCCACCTCGGTTTGCCGCCAGCTGCCTTCGGGACACATTTGTTCTGGATAGGGGCTGCCAAATCTGCAGTGGAGGCCAGCATGTCTGAGCAAGGTATCCGGTCGGTGGGCCGCTGGAGGTCGGGGGCCTACTGTACTTATGTGCAGCCCGCCCCCAGTTATGAATTCTTTCTCATTCTTTAGGTGCACCCTCCCCCCGGTCTTGGAAGTGTGTATGGATCGTTGGCCACAGCCTGGTGAGATGGGTGGGCAAGGCGGCCAGTCAGACCAACTGGGGATTACAGCTGGGTTTATCGTCACAAGCTGGGATCCAATAGAGGGGCGGGGGGGGGCTGAGATGGCACCACCTAGTCTCCACCCTCCAGATTCCAAGATGGGGCCCCCCTGCCGGACATCATCATGATCCACCTGGGTGAGAATGACATCCCTCACCTCAAGGGCGTGCATCTGATCAAAGACATAAAGAGAGACCTGTGGGAAATTAAAAACCGATTCCCATCTGCCCTCATTATCTGGACTGATTTAGTCGAGCGGATGACGTGGGGACCAGGGGTGCACCCCAGAAAGATTGATAGGGCCAGAAAGACGGTCAACAGGAATGTGGGAAGGTGGGTCACAGGTTTGGGTGTTGAGCGCATCGACAGCCGGGCGGTGACGCATAAATGCCCCATGCTTTTCAGGGAGGATGATGTTCATCTGTCGCCTGAGGTTAATGAACAGTACCTCGGAGTGTTGAAAAGGACCCTGGTTCAGGTATTAGACAGGCTGTGTGGGTAGGTGGGGGTCGGACTTGTCTGGGTAGCCCCGGTGAACCCTTTGTGGCAGGGGTCCAGTACTATAGGTTAGAATAGGATAGATAGGTCATAAGTAAGAGTCATCTCCTTAAGAGATGGGGAGGCCACTCACCGGAATGCAGGGTATGGCAAGTGGCGGGGCAGCCTCCCTGGGAGGGACGTTGAGCGAGGGCCGTAGGGACAAGTATGGTCCCCCATCAGCAGGCACCTTTATCCTTACTCATGTTGAGAGTTGTGGTCCCCCGCACCTGTGACCGGTGTCACTGAGAGGGGGAGAGGTTATGGACAGTTGTGGGTGAAAATCGAGGGTACATAGGATGGAACCACCCACGGGGTTTGTTTATTGTGATGTTAAAATTCAAGTACTGGACCCATATCGCATTAGGCGATTACCCCCACCTGAATTATGATTATAATTGGTTGAATTAAAGAGTGCGGCTGTTCAAATCCCAATCATGGTGTCTTGTCTCCTTTCGGTGCGTCGGCAAAATCTTTTCTCCTCTAGAAGTACTTTCAGTGGTAATGTCAATGCTGCAGCTGAAGGAAAGGGGCCAGTCCTGTATCTGGCTGTGATTGTGGCAGGCGGGGGCTGGGGTGGGGTGGAGGAGGAGGCTTGTTTCTATGCACTTGCTTGTCAAAGTGATTTGGAAATGGAAGAGGCTGCTTAATAGTGCCTTGCTATAAAACACCTTTCAGTGATGTTACTTAGGACATTACGGAAGGGAGGGTGCTGCAGCACCAAGGTACTGGCTTCTCCACCTGGGGCTGCCCTTCCCGCTCCCATCCCTCTAGCTGCTAATAAAGGCCTCCTGCTTAAGCAGGTGACTGCCTGCAGTGGCTGCTGAAAGCTAGCCCCAAAAGCAGCTGGCCATTTTAATCTCCAGATACAGACCAAGCTCACTAGTCCACCACCCCAACAGGGGCAAAGGAAAGCAGGGATCTGGGAGCCTTCCAGAAGGTAGTGGTCTGACCATGCCAACGGTGTTGTAACAACACTCCTGATAATCAAAACCCCTGTTTCCAGCCTGGTGCAGAACATTAATCCTGTGTGTGTCCCACCTCATGTGTTAGGCCAGAAATTATCTGGGATAGACCCATTGTTGTCATGGAGGCCATGAAGTCCCACTCCATTCCCAAAAGGTTGGTGTATGTTGGAGTCATCTAAGATTATGAGTCTGGGTGACCACAAGACCACCCCTGAGACCAACTCAGCCAGTGAGTCTGCTGTGCAGTGGGTGGTCGTACTGACAAGCAGAATCCGCAGTCTATCCCAGGCCTGGATAATGGGGCTCTGATTATTGGGGGTGTTGTAAAGACATCATTGTTATGGTCAGCCCATAATCTTCTATGGGCCTGGGTCCCTGCACTCCTTTGCCCTCATCAGGGTGGTGGACCAGTTAGGTCCATCTGCCTCTGGAGACTTATGGAGCCAATTGAATTCCAGAACCCTCTGGGGGATATACCCACTGGTTTTGATGGCTGCTGTATGGATTGACTGGTTAAGTTGTGGAATACCATGTTGACCAAGGCCATTGACATGGTAGTACCCAGGCGATCACTTCCTCCATGGTGTCAGTGAAGGTCTTCCTGGTTTACGGGGGATCTGCAGTGGATGAAGCGGGAGGCGAGGCAGTTGAAGTGCAGCTGGTGTTCAGCTCATGCTGAAGCTGACCAATTGTGCCATAGATCGATTTTGAAGAACTATGACCATTTTTAGATGGACCCGCCTCCCAGCTGGATCCATATGCACTGAGTGGAACGCCAGTGCACTTGCAGTGAGTGTGTGTGTGGGTGTTCACATGGTGGGGGTAGGTGTGCGCTGGGTGTTCACCCACACACCAGCCATTCATGCCCCTGCATGTAGCAAATGGGAGAAAACCGGGTTGCTCCATGTAGGGGCATGAGTGGGCAGTGCGTGGCACCTGAGTCCATCAGGGATGGGTGGACCCACGTGGGCATTCCCCATCTAAAAACGGCCTATGGCACAGCTACGGTGATGGTGATAATGGCTCTCCGCTCCCGCTACCATAGTGTCTGCAAAGTCCCATCCAACAGAGCTATTCCAGACGGTGAACAGCCTGGTGAATCTGGGTTATCTCCATCCTATGGTTGAGACATCTTCTGCTCACTGTTAGAAACTGAATACCTGCTTTGCAGACAAAATTGCTCATATTCACCTTGACTTGGGGCTACTAGTTTTTTGGCAGAACCAGAGTGTGAGACTGTGGATAATAATTAATAATTAATATCAGTCAATGAAACAAAAACTTTTATTTTGGCCTGATTACTGCTAGGTGACAGTTATTCTTTCTACAAAAAAACCGTCTCTTGCATTGGGCTCTCTACCTGGTTGAACACCTATGAGAAATCAGAGTTGTGTATTTACTTTAATTATAGAAGTCTTATTTCTAAACTGCTTTCATTCTAGTACTGGATAAATAATGCATCTTAAAAGAAAACTTGTTATTTTTCTATCTAATGAGTAAAATTAGACAAATGCTATAAATACCAGGAAATGTCCAAAATCAGATAAATATGCAAATTCAATTTTTGCTCCAAAATATGTATTTGTACATTCAGAAAACCACCTAAAAAGCAAATATAATTAATGACTAAGGAATTTGTTGTTAATTTCAGCTGTACTGCTGTGGAGCTGGCTCTGCAGAGAGTGTGTCTCTTTGCCTTCTCTCAGGCTGCTTCCCCTGCTACCGCTGGCCCAAAAGGACATGCGGCAAGTAAGTGAGTGGTTTTTTTTGTTGGCTGTAGGTTTCCTTTACCCCACCTAGCTTTTCCAGGCAAATGTTTGATAAATAAAGGCCCTAACGCCCTCCAGGACTTTAAGCACAAGCACAAACGCACGCGCGCACACACACACACACACACACACACACACACACACACCAAGCCAAACAACAGAGGGTAATTTCAGATGTGACGGGCCCAGAGGCCCGCCACACTGAACCCTGAACCGGGATCCGTCTCAGATCCCAGTCCGTGATCAGGTCGGCTGTCCTTCAGATGTGCTCGCCTAAATCCATCCGCCTTTATTCTTGTTCTTCTTGATCTCTCTGCTGCCTTCAACACTGTTGACCATTCCCTCCTGCTTGATTCGTTCCACTCCCTTGGATTTCGAGACTCTGTCCTCGACTGGTTCTCCTCTTACCTCTCTAACCACTCCTTCAATGTATCTCTTCCTAACTCCTCCCCCTCCTCCTCCCTGACCCTCTCTGTTGGGGTTCCCCAAGGCTCTGTCCTTGGCCCTCTCCTCTTCTCTTTCTACACCCATTCCCTAGACAAACTCATTGTCGAAGCACCCTCAGTCAAGACTCAGACAACAGAGTTGGGTTAAGCGTGGCCGCACTCTTTATTGAAAACCAATCACAACGAAATAAACAACGGCTGGTGGGGGCAATTGCACCAAGCAATTTGGGTCCAGTATGCTAACTAATATTTTAACTTATTAACTCTTGTACTACTGACCTGGATGTGCCTTCCAGTGTCAGTACCCCTGATTCAAACAGTCCCCTCCTTCGACAGGACAACTGCAAATGGCCGAAAGGAGGGACAAGTCCAACTGTGGGCATAAGTAAGAAGTCTCGTGCCCGCAGGGTGTGAGGAGAGTGCTTGTCCACCCTGCTAATCCACTGCTCCCAGGTCGTGACCCCAGTGCATGCTGTGCCCTGCATTACACCTGAGGTCACCTCCCCATCTCTTAAGGAGATGACTCAATATTTTAACTTATTCCTATTTAACCTATAATAGCATACTGGACCCCTGCCATAAAGGAGTGGTTGTAAAACGCTCCGACCCCCACCGTCTAAAACAATAGTGATTCCAAATGCCCAGCCAGGGCAGTCAAATACATGTTGTTCCCGTTCCGGGACAAGTGAACACCATCTTGTCGGTAAAGCTCAGGTCGGGTATGCACTATTCCCTGATGTTTAATGACAGTTCCTTCAAGGGTTATGACCCATTTGCATGTCTCCATGTTAACGGCCCTTCTGGTTTTATCTATCTTACCTGGCTTCTCAGCCCCTGCCCAATTAACTCTTGGCAACCAATTCGTCCAAATTATATGCAATCCCTCTAATTTGTTTCTGATTAAAAGTAAATCCCTTTTAATTTGGATTATCAAATTTACGCCCTTTCTATCAATTAAATCATTTTCACCTAGGTGGATCACTAAGATATGTGGTATTGGGAAATTCCTTGATTCAAACAGCAGCAGGAGCAGTTGGTTCCACCGTATGCCACTCCACCCTCTCCACCAAAGCCGGGCACATGCTGCCAAACCAAGATGCAATCCCCATGAGGTCTGTAAGGCAGCTCTACTGGCCCAATGCACCAGGCTGTGGCCCACGATGCATACCTCTCTTCGTTCTGCTACTGGAGGTCGGCATCCTGACAATAAACAATGAGCATATTAGTTCTTTGTCCTCACATATTTCTTGTAGTAGGAGTGGTGGGTTGAATCCCAAAGTTAGGTTTGTCAAATATAAAGTTGCATAAATATTTTATTTGGTTGTATGATGTCCTGGTTGGGGACATCTTTGTAAAATTGTCATGTAAGCATTGTATTTACATGGATGCTGTTTTTAGCCCCCGTTATGGGGATTTATTTTGCAATGGCCTGTGGCCAAGCAAAAAACTATTATTATTATTATTATTATTATTTATTATTTCTTGTAAGGTCTTGATCTCGCCACCTGCCCACTGTTTTGATGGCTTCTTCGGGCAGACCCACTGCTGCTGCGGCTGTGACCGCTCCAATCCTGAATGAATGAGATTCAAACTCCCAAGCAGGCAAACCTAACTGATGAAGGGCTGTACGTAAAACGGCAGTAAATTGATGGCTCGTCATACTGTTTCCCTGTTTGTGAATAAACAAGTAACCTGGACACTGCGGTCGCATGTCGAGGTAACGTTTCAACTGTGTCACAGGGCAGATGGGTTCTATGCCTCTCCTAAACAATTTGACCTTGTGCCCCTTGCCCCTCTGGTCAGTCTTAGAACGCCTCAGTCATAATGTTACCCGCCCCGGGGCCCAGAGAGTGTTGAGTATATGCACTACCGCTTGGTTGTCACACCAAAATAGGACCACATGATTAGCAAACTGCCATGACCACAGTAAAACCACAACCACGATAGGCAACAATTTGAGAAACTTGAGGTCCTTAGTGACCCCATTGGCGTGCCATTCCTCCGGCCAAGGTGCAGCGCACCAGCGTGTCCTAAAATACACCCCGAATCCCTGCCCACCAGCTGTGTCTGAATGTACTTGTAACTGCCTGAATTAACCATGTTTCCCTCAAAAAACTGACACCATTAAACTCCTCAAGGAACTGGAGCCATATACCCATGTCCAATCTCATCTCCCGGGTTACTCCTATCCAGTGATGGGACGCCTGGTCACCCCTCAATTTGGTGTACAGCCTGGATAAAAAAGCCCTCCCTGGTGCCACTATCAACTTGCAAAATTTATGCTACCAATCAGTGATTGTAGTGCTCTGACCGTGATCTTATGAGCCACCAAACGTTCAGTTATCTTTTCTTTCAAGGCCTCTAATTTCTCCCGAGGCAACCGTGAAGTTGACATCTCTGTATCGAGTTCTATGCTCACGTAAGTGAGCTTTGTTGCTGGTCCCTCTGTCTTTTCTGGGGCTAGTGGGACGCCCAAATCATGGGCCACCTCCTGAAATACCCACAGGGCGGTGGCGCATTCATCCACCACCGGGCGGCCAATTATCAAGAAATCGTCCAAGTATTTTGTCACATCCCCGGCCTTCAATCTTTGCCTGAAAACCCACTCCAGCAAAGAACTAAACCGCTCGAATGCCGAACAGGAAATAGAGCACCCCATTGGCATGGCTCGGTCATAATAATACAGCCCTTCAAATTGGAAACCCAATAAATGAAAACTGTTCGGATGGACTGGGAGCAGGCGAAAGGCTGACTTAACATTTCATTTCACCAAGAGGGCTCCCCTAACCATGGCCTTCACTTTTTCCACCGCCATGTCGAATGTTGCATACTTGACTGTTGTTAACTCCTTGGGTATTACATCATTCACCAAGTTTCCCCGTGAGTATGACAGGTGATGTATTAAACGGTACTCACCGATTACCTTCTTAGGCACTATACCCAAGGGGGAGACTACCAGATTGGACATGGGGGGTTGACTAAATGGGCCCATAATCCGACCTTCCTCTACTTCCTTCTTTATTTTGCTTTGTACAACACCCTCAAGACCCTGTACAGATTTTAAATTGCTCGCTGTCCCATGCAGTGGCACCACCCTAGCTGGAATAAAGAATCCCCCTTTAAACCCCTGTACTACGTAAGCCACCTCATTCTGGTCGGGGTGTCCCTTGAGTGCAGCTTCCAGGCCCTCAGCTTTGATTGGAGTTGGTCCCTTTTGCAGGACGGGATACAGTTGTGGGTCCCTGTCTGCCTTTACCATTGCCTGGACCTTGTCCATACCTCCCTCCTCCCCATTTTTGTTTGGACCAAAAACACGTGGTTGCTGGGTGCCCCCCGCTGCAATTCGAACACCTGTGCCGAAATGTACATGTTCCTCAATTGCAATGGCCCACCCAGTTATATGCCCAGCATGGGCCGGGTCCTCCCTGAAACCCCCTACACTATTAGCCCGAAACGGATCATTCGCCGGTGCTACACCGCCACGTACTAAGGGGTGACCACTGTCTGCCCAAGGCGCATTGGTGGCGTCGATCATGCACTCTAACCATAGGTCAGGTGCATGAGCATCCCATCTAAGTCCTGGTGTGTTGACAGCCCTATGATGAAACGCCTCATCATAGTGCAACCAAGCTCCTGCCAGCCCTATACCATAAGCCCTCCATACTATATCAAAATATTTGTGTAATTCCAACCCCCTGTCCGGTTTGGCTTGTAGGATGATCCCCATATATATCGCAAATGCAGCGGTCCAGTTCGCCCAATTGCGATCCGCCTTTGGGTGGCTAAATTTTTCTTTTTCCTTTTCTTCCTCTTCGTCCGTGTGATCCACTATTGGATCACTGAAGAGTAGGGCAAAAAGATCAACATATTCACCTTTTAAAATCTTTTCTTTCATGGCGGGGAGGAGGTGTTCCCCAAAGTGAGCTGCCATGCTGGGAATGGTCACCTGGGGGGGAGGCCGCCGGTCTAGCCCTGTTGTTGAGGTACCAACCTCCACAATAGTGGGAACCGTCCCCAAAGCGGGGGCTCCCATTGTCATCCCAGTCCTGGCCTCTGCTCCTTCCACCACTCCCATTGGGGCATTAGCTGGTAAGGGGAGGCCCTGTGAAACTGCGGGTGTGACCCATACCCATGCTCCATTCAGGTAAGCTAACTGAGGGGCCATAGTCTGAACTAACGTAGCCAGGGGGCTGGTGGCTTGGAACCCAAGTATTTGTACGGGAATGTCTTCTATTGTGGGCCCATTCCCCCTCCCCTGCTGGGGCCCTCTCTTGCCCCCCGTCCTGCCATTGACTTGTATGTTGCACTCATCCGGGGTTGGGGTCACCCTGCTGTTTCCATGTTCAGTGCCTGCCTCCTCTTCGGGCCGCCCCATCGTGTGCAGCACCAGCTGCTTTCCTCTATCCCCATAGAGTTTGGCCTCCAATGCTAGGATCCTCCACCACATCTCTTCATCTGAAGGTCCAACTGGCTGTTCTGTGCCCTACATCATCCTCCTGGTTGCCGACGGTGGTCCTTTGCTACCTGTGAATATAGTGTACCCCGGCCCACCAGGCCTGTGGGCCTGCCCCCTTGTTATGTTCCCTGCCCCTTGGCAGTACAGAGCCATCCCAGGCACTCCCTCTGGGTCCCCGGTACCAATTTCTACCTCACCCAGCGGGGATGAGTAGGTTCCTCCGTGCCTAGGGAGCTGCTGTGGAGCTTCCCTGTTTGATAACTGGGCTGCATCCCTTCCAGACCTTTCATCAGGGATTCCCCTATTTAAACCCGGGTTCCCTTGCTGGCCACTAGCTCCAGCCACCGGGGGGTGGGGTGGGGGACCATCCTGCCCTAGATTTACAGCTTCCTGATGGGATCCAGTTAGGTTGGGGCAAACTCCCCCCCAATCCCATCATGGTAATGTGCTGGGGGGGTTGACAGGCCGCCTCCCCAGTCACGCTGCCTCATCAATCACCCCTGGGGCAGGCCCTGTTATGATATGGCATGGGCCTAACAAAGATGCTAATCTCCTTGCTACAATGTAACTAAATCAGAAGTGATTCTTCTGACACAAATGTGACAGAACAGACATTGAATGTTACTGTAACTCACTCTTTGTTTAAATGTAACCAAAAGTATACACTGGATTTATAAGTATGTAACACTTTGAATGTAACTTTTGTGTAAACCATTGTAGCTGTTATTTAGGACTATGAAGACTGTTAGAAATTAGGTGAGACATTATTTAGTACATGTGTTAGCTCGTTGATTTAAAGAACAGAAAGTGTTAGTAGGGAAGATGGTCAAATTGGTCAGAGGAAATGAATGATGTCTGAAAGAAAGAGCAGAAAACCCATGTTCCCAAACAAACTGAATAATTTATAACTCACAGGAACATTGAGGGACAAAAGGAAGGTCAGAAACTGATAACAGAGTTAAACTGTATAAGAAAGAGAAAGATGGCCTTATCAGACAACCAGATGCCTCTAAGAAGGATGTGGGTAACCCAGGGCCAAAGAGTCAGCCCCCTCCCCTCCAGAGGGAGGGGTGGACCAGACCCTAGTGGTCAGGGCAACCCCCCCCACACCAATGACTAAGCAGAAAGACCCCAATGATGGATAGCCATAAGGGGAACATTCTGGAGTAAGAGGCAAACAGCCCCTTAACATGGATAAGTAATAAGGGAAACTTGTATATAAGATCAGCCTCTGGATCAGTTCTCTGCCTTTCATGGTACTCGATTGCTAGCCCTTATCAGGGTGCCAACGAGCTCGGTGATTCGCCCTTTCTGGGACTTCTCCTTAGGAAGTCCTGCAACGTGCCACAGCTAGGCTCTCTCTCTCTCAGCATCGTTGGGCCCCCTACCTGCCTTCCTTCTGGAACCAGACCATTGACCTCTGATCACGTAAGAATATATGCTTTTGTATGTATTTGGAGTAGTCAGAGTAGGTGAGGGATTATATGTTACGTGCAAGTATCTTCCTTAATAATTGATATATTAAATTGTGTTGCTATTAATGAATAAATGTTCGCAAAAGGTTTACTTAAACATCTTAAAGACTGGGTTGAGGAAAATCAAATTATACTCCAAGAGCAGTTTGGTTTCGGAAAGGGAAGATCATCAACAGACTGCTGCTTCATACTGCAACATATCATCTATAAATATAGGAGGATTAGAAGAGGAAAGCTCTTCTTAGCCTTTATAGATCTGACTAAGGCTTTTGACTCTGTCCCCCGAACCCGTCTTTGGCAAAAACTTCAGAGCTTAGGGATAGATGCCAACCTCCTAACTCTTATGAAGCAGTTGTATAGTAATAATATAGCAAGAGTTAAGGTGGGAGTAAGTAACCAACAGAGTGGGGACATAGCTATTCAGAGGGGGGTCATGCAGGAATGTGTGCTGGCCCCACTCTTGTTTAATATCTATGTGGCTGATCTGGTCAAGCGATTGGAAGTGGAGGACACTCACCCCCCCAGATTAGGTACTCATAAGCTGAACATCTTGCAGTTTGCAGACGATTTGGTCTTAATCTCCCAAACTGCCATAGGGCTTAAGCGATCGATCCAGGCTTTTGATCATTACTGTGCAGGAAACAACTTGTCTCCAAATCCACATAAATCCAAGATTATGATATATGGCCCCAGCAATGTGTCTGGAAGATGGGAAATTGCAAAAGAAGCACTCGAGGTGGTGCAGTCGTACACCTACCTTGGAGTGACATTTTCCAATAAGAGTACATGGTCTAGACATATACAGGGACGGGCATTAAGAACAGCCCAACTATTGGGGGCATTAGCTAAAGCGGCAAGGGTTTCTCAGGGGTCCCAGTTTCAACCTTCTTAAAGGTATATAGAATTAAGGTAGTACCCGCGGCAATGTTTGGACTTGAGGTTATCCCACAACCGATAATCCAACTACTAGAAAGAGTACAGAACTCATTTCTTTGCAGGATCTTACAGGTTGGGAAGAGTGTTCCGGGCCCTGTGATGAGATCAGAAGTAGGAGTTATCTCAATGGAGACGCATGCCAAGCTTGTTCTGATCCGCTATTGGCTGAGAGTGATCACCTTACCGGAAAACTCTCTTCCGGGGCTGTGCCTCCAGGAAGAATTGCGTTACGAAGGAGATGGCAATTACCCTTGGATTAGTTATGTTGGCCAACTCTTGCATAGCCAAGGTTTCTCATTTGCCTATTTTGCCAGGAAATCTGTGAGGGGGATTAGAGAAGAAATTCGGGCTAGGCTGGAAGATGTAGAGAGACAGGAGGATTTAGTAAGGGTAAATGACTGGAGGGTTGCTCCCTGGTTAAAGTTGATAAAAACTACATGGGGGTTAGAACCCTACTTAGATACCTTGGAGAACCGCAAGCTTCTGAGATATTATACTCTACTCCGATTTCAGATGATTAAAAGTGCGGTCGTTGAAGGGAGGTACAAGAGGTTTATATATGAGAGGCATGTTTGTTCCTGCCCCTTAGGAGGGGTGGAAACTGTGGAGCATTTTTTGCTGATTTGTCCCTACTATGATACACTTAGGGCGGTCTGGTTGCAACCATTAATCCAGAGTCTTAAAGGTATTGGTCCGGGCCAAGGTTACAAATGACTGCTCTCCCTGCAAAGTAAAGAGGATGTGGTTGCTATTGCATCCTATGGGTTATTGGCTTCTCAGAGTAGAGAGAAGGTTAGGAGGTAGGGGCTGAGCTTTGTCAACCAGGTTCATCCGAGAACAAGGCAAATTGGGAAAGATGCGCGGCTGGTGTTAACCCAACCGAAATAGGGAGTTTGTTCCCTGGCTTGATTAGCTTAAGCGGAAGAAGGAGGGAGTTGTGTCATTATGTTTGAATCAAATGTTGTCCAATTTAAACATTCTTGTCCAGTGGAGGTTGGGTTAGTTCCATGCCCAAAATTTCATTTCTTGCTCAGAACTTCGGAATATTTATGTTAAATTTTCTCAGTGTATTTTCTTTGCTAAAAGAAGTTTATTAGTCTGTTATTATGATGTGCAAGTAAGAAATGTTATTCTTATCCTAATTATATTAGGATAATTTATTATTGCATGTTTTGTATTATTGCATTCTATTGTTATTATGTTTCATGGCCATGGCAAAAGCCCGTGCCAAATAAATAAATAAATAAATAAATAGAATAAATGCCTATTTGATTGAACAAAAGAGTCATTACTAGAAATAGAAAGAGGAGTAATTCCCCACCCTCTCAAACCCAGTAGTATTTCCACTTGATCCCGGGAATTGAAAGGGACCTGCTTCACCAGGGTGCAGAAAAGCAGCTGAACCCCTCCCGGACAGGGACTTGCTTCACCAGGGTGCAGAAAAGCAGCTGAAACCCCTTTAGAAGGGGACCTGCTTCACCAGGATGCAGAAAAGCAGCTGAACCCCTTTCATTTCTTTTCAGCCTGACCGGGTCCCTCTCACCCCTTTCCAAGCTGCCAGGTGTCACTGTGAGGGGCAAGGAAACCCCTCCCCCCTTCTCACCTGTCGTTCCTGGGTCACATGACTCAGTGGGGGGGCCAAGGATTCCCCCTCCCTGCTCACCCGACACTCACGGGGAACCCCCACTGTAGGCCCCAGTGCGGGATTGATCCCGCATGTGGGTCTCACATGCCCTGAGGCGCAAAAACATCACTTCCCTGGAGGGAAGGGCTTCCCCCTCATTCAAGCTGCATTCCCCTGCCAACTGCGCCATGCCTTCCCGCCTTGCTCCTGCTGCTGGGGGATTGCCCTTGTTCCCCTTCCTTCGGGCCCTTCCCATCCTTCCACGTGGGCAATTCCGCAGCGATCCAGCAGCAAGGGGAGTCCTTGCTGCTGACTCGTCGCCTCCACAATCTGAATGCCGCTCTGCGTGGCTCACAGGAGGCTTGCCCTGCCTAAAAGGGGCGTGCCTCCAACAAATTCCTCGTTCAGCACATTCAGCGCACGCGCATTGGGGAGGCTGACCAACAGCCTTAATCACATTACTTCAGAACAGTAATGCCTTCTAACAGGCATCCGCTGTGTGGCCTCAGTCTGAGTCTCCCCTCCGGGAAAAGGGGGGTGGGTGACAATTAGCCTGTCGCCGCCATTTAGGCGGCGAAGGGGCCTTGCCTCCCATGGTTTCCAATACCACCTATATGCTGATGACACTCAACTCTATCTCTTCACTCCTTCCCTCTCCGCCCTCTGTTCAAGCTCGTCTCACCAACTGTCTCTCCGATATCTCCGCCTGGATGTCTCAACGCCAACTCAAACTGAACATGGCGAAAACTGAACTCCTTATCTTCCCTCCCAATCCTTCCTCTCCTTGTTCCCTGTCAATTACCACTGACGGGGTCTCAATTCTCCCTGTTCTCCAAGCCCGCAGCTTGGGCTTCATCTTCGACTTGCACCTCACCTTCAAACCCTATATTGACTCCATGGTCAAATCCTGCCGCTTCTCCTTCCACAACATTGCCAAGATCCGTCCTTTTCTGTCTGACTCCTCTGCCAAAACTCTCATCCATGCCCTAGACATCTCACGCCTCGACTATTGTAACCTCCTCCTCGCTGGCCTTCCCCGCTCTCACCTTTCTTCCCTTATCTTTGTTCAAAACTCTGCTGCCAGGATCATCCACCTAGCCCCTCCCTCTGACCATGTGCAGCCTCTCCTCTCCTCTCTCCACTGGCTCCCTCTTCCTGAGTGCATTCTGCACCTACAAAGTCCTTCACAACCTTGCTCCCCCCTACCTCTCTGCCTTAATCTCCCTCTGAACCCCTGCTCAAACCCTCCGCTCCTCCTCCATCCCCTCCCTCACCCTCCCACGTCTCCCCTGTTTCCACAACCACCTTCATCCCTTCTCCCTCGCTGCCCCACACACCTGAAACTCCCTCCCTGCCCTCATCTGCCTGGCTCCCCCCCTCCACACCTTCAAGTCCCTCCTCAAAACCCACCTCTTTCGCTCCGCCCTTCCTAACTCCTGCTAACCATTCCCACCCAGGATTATCCCCCACCTGCTATCTGTAAACTCCCAACTTACTGCAACCAAGCCAAGAATGGGTACCTGAGCTTTCGCATCCTCATGAATGTCGCATCCCTTGTCTCTCACTCTGTTCCCCATTCCCTGTCTCCTCTCCCCCTGTCTTTAGATTGTAAGCCCCGCCCCCCAGGGTTTACAATCTTATTCTTTGTAAAGCACCAGGTACATTGCTGGTGCTATATAAATGCTTATAATAATAATAATTAACAACAACAGGGATTGGAGAGGGGACGGGGCTGTGCGGTGCGACGTGGGACCGCACAGCCCCACCCCCTGCACTCCCTCAGCCACCTGCCCTTGGGGAGCTGGGCGGGCACAGCCTGATCCCGTATTGCAGTCAGGGCCACGATCTGGGATGGGCCAAAGGTAACACACATTACTTTTGGTCCATCCTGGATTGTGGCCATTCTAACCACTGTTTTTGGTTTCTGACCGGCCAGAGGCCGAGAACCATGGTCAACCTTGATCCCAGCCAGGAGTTCACCATGGTGAACATCTGACCGGGACCAAGCAGACATTCACGGAAACGTCACCACCACAGGGAATCCACTGGAATTCACTGGTGAAAGGCGTTTTTGTAACATCTGAAATTACCCTAAGACAGACACACACACACAAGTGCTGAACAAGGACAAAAGTGTAAATTACACATGAACACTCTCTTGGACACACACAGAGGATGTGACTGACTCTGATGATTGCTACCATACAAGGGATCAAACTAGGCATTCTCCACATCTGCAAGCATCAGTCCCCCCAGTGTAGGGTCTAAAGCCAGAGCTTCACAGCTGTTAGATAGTCACTCATATTGTGTTACTCAGCACAGAGAAAGACACGCAGCCTCCTGCCCTCCTGAGATCTATAGACTCACAGTTCCTTGATACAGAAACAGGAAACAACTTCCCAGCTCAGACAGGACTCAAAGTGGAGCCACATACAATGTCTTTGTGTCATTTTTGTAGTTTTACCCCAAGTCCCATGAGTCACCCACCTCCAACTTCACTGAAAAAATAAGTTACATCGCTGAGGAATGGTCATTTGTCACATGATCACACTTTGTTCTATATTCATTCTAATTAATTCATGACATCTGTTTTAAGGCAATGTTTTAAGGATAGAGAAATTCTGTAACTATATTGGCCACATTCACTCCTGAAGTAAATCCATTGCTTTCATGGCATTTACACCTGTGATTGATTTGTCACAATAATGAAAAAATCCCAGATATATTTTCTGTCTGTAGCCGGGTGCAGGCTATCTGGGCGGCTGGCCCTTCAAGGGAGGTAGCAGCAGGGTGGGCTGCAGGTGGCTATTGGCGGTGCAGGTTCTATGTGGAATGAATGAGAGCACCTGATTGCCTCCACCTGAACTTGGGCATAATGGAGCCAGCCCAAGGTAAAAGCCTGAGTTGAGAGCTCAGTGGGGGAGAGAGTTGGGAGCTGTTTGACGGCCGCCAGGGAGAGTGCTTGAGGAGGCAGGAGCTGAGCTCTGTCTCCACACAAACCTGGCTTGGAGGGTGTTGCCCACGTTGGAGGGTCTGGCGGGCTGCAGGAGGGGTTCGGGCCTGGCCCAATGAGACTATAAGTAGTGGGACTTGCTGGGAGACTAAGAGAGTTACTAGACTGAACAGAGAGAGACTGAAAGATGCTTGTCTCTGGCCTGAGGAAGGGCAGCACCTGGCCAGAGGGGTTACCTAGAGAAGCCCACACCTCCAAGGACTGTACTCTGTGTATTTGGTGGGAGCCCTGTGTGTATATATGGATATTGTGTATAGAACTGTAAGACAGTGATGGGAGGCTGAGTGTGAATAAAGTCACTTGAGCTGGAGATTCTCCTGAAGAGAGTGAATTATTGGGCTGCATCCTTCCAACACTCAGTCCAGGTAGCCATGACCCTGTTACAGTGTCATTATTTTTTTCCTTATTAGCTGCTCTCTGGTGTTCAGATTGGGCCTCAGAACAATAATGTAGCATTTGGGGAAGAAGATACAACCCAGTAACCCAGCGCTAGAGGCCAAGATAAAGAAGATCTCCACAACCACCATGGATTTCCCCTTGGTGCTCAGGTAGGTGGGAACAAAGGACACCCACACGCTACAAAACACCAACATGCTGAAGGTGATAAACTTGGCTTCATTAAAACTATCAGGAAAGTTTATGGCTAAGAAAGCCACAATGAAGCTGACAATGGCCAGAAAGCCCGTGTAGCCCAGGACACTGTAAAACATGGTGACTGACCCTTCATTACAATACACTAGGATCTGTCCAGTCTGTGAGTGCATGTCAAAGTCTGGGAATGGGGGCCAGGTTCCCAGCCAGACTGCACAGATACCAGCTTGAATTAGGGAGCAGAAAAAGACAATGGAGGTTGCCAGTTTTTTCCCCATCCATTTCCTCATCTCATTTCCTGGATGTGTAGCCAAAAAAGCCAGAATCACAGTGAGAGTTTTTGCCAACACAGAAGAAACAGAGACAGAGAAGATGATGCTGAAAGCAGTTTGTCGAAGAAGGCAGGTCACTTTACTGGGCCGTCCAATGAATAGCAAGGAGCAGAGGAAGCAGAACAGGAGGGAGATGAGAAGAACGTAGGTGAGATCCCGGTTATTGGCCTTGACTATGGGAGTGTCCTGGTGTTTAATATAAGTTTGTAGCACAAAAGCTGTGATAAGAGCAAATAAAAGAGCCAAGGAAGCTAAACCAGTTCCCAAAGGTTCTTCATAGGACAAGAAGTTAATCACTTTGGAGATGCATTGGTCTTGGTCCTTGTTTGGATACTGGTTATCTGGGCATTTGTCACAATGATCCGCATCTGAAAAGAACAAATTTGGTCTCAGTATCTCAGAACTCACTCAAATAAGTCTGTCAGTGCATATTGACGTGAGGTCTTCCAATCCCCATCTATCTGACGGTGAAATAATTCAAAGAACCTTCCCTTCTTGTGTTTAAACCTCAGTTCAAGTTGCTCAGTTCTAATTTCACTGAACCTGGAAGTGAAATGCTGAAAAGCCAGGAACTGAGGAATGTCTACCTGGAATAATTTATCCCAAATAAATACAATTATTTATTCAAATTTTAGTTGAGGCAAAAATTATATTAAAAAAATTCGGATCATTCCTGATTCTAATGAATTTTTTCATAAATTTGGGGAGAGACAAAATCAAAACAAAGGCATTTACAAAAAAAATCAGAATATTCCCGGGTGTTTCTCTTGCATTATGGCACCTACCTGTGTAGTTAGAAATGGTTCCCTCTGGGCACGGAGCACAATCATAGCAGCAAATTGGCTTCCCCTCCCGAACATTTTTGCTGTATCCAGGGCGGCAGCTCTCGGTGCACACGGAACAGGGCAGTGTCTAACCAGAAATACAGGGGAAGGGCCTTTAACATTATGACAAACTACTTCATTTTTGTTTTGGTCCAACTGGGTAGTACTAGTTTCCCATGTTAATGAATGGAATTCTGACACGTAATAGCAGTAACATGGAGACCTTAAAACCAGAGGTTCCCAAAGTTTTGCCTGCATTGTCCTATACTGAAATTTAAATATCACTCTGTGACCCCAGTTTGCAATAAAGACACACAAAGTATATAAAACACCAGTCAGGCTTACGGCCTCATCATCACATGGCCTGGCCTCTTGGCGTTGTTGTTACCCACAGTTTAGGAGCTGCTGCTTTCGGCACTTTGCATGTCAGGATTGGCCAACACATCAGAGCAGGGTTAAGAGCCCAGATTGACTATATTCTGTCCTGGGCCTTGTCTATGGGGTTGTATGCTAATAGCTAATGATTTAGATGTCAATGGTGCTGTGACCAACGCAGTTCCTAGGCAGAAGGAACCTGAAATCTTCTAAGACCAATGACTGGGGAAACTGGTTGCATTCTGCAGTGTTTTTGCTCTTTGACTAGCATATACTTCAGTCAATGTGGGACAAATCCTGCCAGGTATGAGTAATGCAACACTCCTGCAAGTTCTCAGTAGGGGTCACTGGATACCCTACCCTAAACTCATCCAACCCCTATCCCTGCTCACCAAATGATTTTTTGAATAAAAATGTTTTACTTTTGCCTCTGGAAGATACTTAGACTCGGCCTCAAGTGAACCTCCTGAGGGAGTTCCACAAACCTATTTACCAGAGCCCATCAGAAACAAGAATCGAAGAAGCAGAACCATGACAAGCAGCACATGAGACACAGACCTACACCTGGAGATCCTGTCTGGGACAGGAACCTCTCAGGGAAGCGCAAATGGCTGCCCCAAACACTTCTATGACAGACAGGACCACCATCCTACAAGGTACAAGGGTTACAAGCCAACAGTCAGGAAGATCTCACTTTGGGGGCAAACCCATCAGAACACCAAGCATCTGTAGGCTCAGACTCGCTGACTATCACAGACAAGACAGCCACGTTCAACACGCAACCTGTTGGACTCTTGGGACATGGGATCTCCCTGCAAATATGCTATATTTCAGTGAGTCTATGGGAAGCTTAATGAATGAGATTATTGTCACGTAGGAACATAGGGTCACACACGTGTGATACTGACCTACATGTAGACTAGAAGTCTAGTAAATATGTAAAGCAAAAGGTTCCACATGTTACAATTAAGAACTGTAAAACTTAAATCAAGACTGTAATACTTGACCAAGTTCCAGGAAATGGAAAGACAGTTTGTGGATTTGCCCCAGACCGATGGCCAGAGACATTTAATATGCTAATGCAGGCAGTTATTGACTACGTGCAAGAGACACAGAAAGCTGATAAAGAGAACAAAAGGAATTCTAGAAGCCTCGAGAAGATACGAGGAGTTTCCTCCTGGGGATATAAGGAGTTGTACCCCAGAGGGGACAGGGACTATTGGGAACTCACTCAACATCTTGCAGCCAGGAGGGCTGAGCCGAACCATGAACTGAGAGAGGGGACTTTGCTTTCTAGCAACTCTAAGACTGAAGACCCAGTCGCTTACATCAAGGACTGAGCAGAACTTATGGACCTTGGTAGGGTAAGATGTTTATTTAGGAACTCAACCAGTATAAGTTAGGAATGTGTTATATTTACCTTTGATTTCTAGTAACCACTCTGTATCAACAATCTTGCTTATGTAATCAATAAACTTACTTCTTATCTTTATGAAGAAGTGGCTGTCTAACATTGGAACACAGGTGAGCAACAAGGGCTTTCAAGCTCTTGCGAACCCAGAGATTAAAGAGTCTGTAAACAGGAAGGATCGGGTCCTTGGGTGACAAAGGGGTTGTCCCTGCAGCAGGCTTGAATCGGACAGAGAGAAAAACTGATTCAAGTGGGCTGTACGCGAGGGAAACAGAGTCACTCAAACCCGGTAAAGTGGGGGTGTGGACCTCCAACCCGTGACCTTGGCGCCCAACAAGAAGGGTCAAACTCAGCTTGTGAACCAATGTGTAGAAAGTAGAGATGGATAGCCAGGCGACTGGAATCCTCTGAGGGGAGTAAATCCCATACCTGCAGAGACTGAAAGTCCCAGCAGTCTGGAACTTAGCTCTGAGAGATAAAATAAGCAGATCCTTGAAAAGAGTGCACTGAGCTTGTTGTTTTAGTTTTAATTTCGGGTCAGGGACAGTAAACAAAATAGGGCTCCCAAAGCACTTTCACCACCTGAGAAGGTCAGAGCTGAGCAGGGAAGCCCGAAAGAGGTCTCGAAGCAGAAGGGAAAATTAAACAGCAACTGAAGCAGCTGATACAAGAATTTGAAATGAGCATGAATGGAACGGATGGGAATGGAGCGGGGGCAGCAAATCCCCCTCCAAACCCCTCTCCACCCGACCAGCAACCAGGAGATGGAGATGTGCTGCCAAACGTGCCTCAAAACCCCCTTCCAACTGATCGGCAACCAGAGGGACAAGGCTCAAACCCTGAACTCGAGATGGTCAGAATAAGAATGGACCAGGAGCTCAGATTAGAGTGAATGAGAGCAGACGAAAAGGAAAAAGAATGACAAATGCAGTTTGAACTGGAGAAAATGAAACAGGAATAAAAGGAAAGAGAGAAAACATCAACTGGAGCTCCTAAAACTGAAGACAGATGCAGGAATCCAGCCCACAATACCGTTTGGAAACGACGCGGGAGGCAGAATTTGGGACTACGCAGCATTAATTCCACAACATGACAGGAATCAATGCATAGATGTTTACTTCACAACCATGCGTCATGTGTTTCATCAAGAACAGATCCCCAGCGGAATGTGGCTCAAATTAGTATTGCCCAAACTCCCAGGGAAAGCAAAAGAGGTCTACAACACAAAAATGGAGGAGAATCCAGTGCTGACTTTTGATGATTTCAAAAAGGCAGTTCTTGAGGCTTACAGGATCACTCCAGAAACTTTTCGCCAAAAATTACTCAGCTTTAAGAAGGCAGAGGGTATGTCATATTCAGATGTTTGTAATATGTTGAAACAATATGGGGTGAAATGGTTAGATGCATGTGGGAATACCACTAAGGAACAAATTATTAACTCTGTATTGCTCAAACAGTTCTAAGCTTTGTGTAGCCCGAATTTAAAAGCACACCTGCTGAAAAAGGAGATCACAAATCTCAAAGAGGCAGGGGCAAGGGCTGATGCATTCACTGAAAATGCTATCTTAGCTTATGGAATTATTTCGGACAATTCCATGGCCTGATACGAGGTTATGAATTTCTTAAAGGATCAATTTTGTAACTAATTGTAACTCAAGCTAATCATCAGATTTACTTGAAAATTTGTTCAAAGTTCATTCTGTGCTCAGAGTAAGTTCTGTAATTTTGGCGAGGATACGTTGCAGTCTTCATACAGAGTAAAGTAGATGAATCTTCCATAAAACTCAGAGATGCGGTTAGCCTGACTGTGTGGTGTGTCAAACTGCATCGGGACCTGGGGCTGGAGACCCCAGTGGGTAGGACATGCCCCTCACTTAGCGCCTTTGCCCTTAGAGCTCTTGTCCAATGGGATTCACTCCTCAGGTCAAGGGTGACTCTTAAGGGCCAGGACATGCAACTCTTTCCCATTCCCCCCTGACCCCAGAATCTGCACTTAGTTACTACCTGATTAAAGGAGGTGTGCCATACAATCGTGTCTTTGTTAATGGTGAACTCTTGGCCTGGTGGTGCCCAGGGGTTCATCCACCCAACGGTCACTCGAAGGAAGGATTGATTTGGGAAAATGATCCAGTTTACAATGTCGTATCCGGCTGCCGATTCCTTGTTTTCATCCAAAAACACCTCATCCCCGGCACTGTTGTTGAACCGTACTTTTTGCAGAAAGGGATGGAGCTAGATTGAAAAAGGAAGTAAAACAAGTTTACAAAGTAAGGTAAAAAAGAAAAGTCATAAGTGTGTTGAATCTCGAGTGGCCACCTATGCACATTTTTAAGGGACACTTATGAAAAATACATGTTGCAGGGCCTGCATTGTGTGGTGCCATAGGTGCCAATGTAGTCCCTGCAACATGTATTTTTCATAAGTGTTCCTTAAAAATATGCACTGGTGGCAACTGTAGTTGAATCCATCTGTCTGTGATTTACAGACTCCAGCCCTTGCAGGTTCTCTTCTGCTTCTCTTGGACAGCCCCACTGTGGTGTGTTGGCCCCTACAGGCTTGCAGTCCACAGGGGAAACCTCTGCCTCTTCTGGCCTGACTGAGGGCCTCCCTCTACATAGCCAAGGTCATCCACCTCAACTGCCACTTCGATCATGTTCAGGTACGGCCTTTTCTGCCCCCTCTCCCCCCTCGCATCCAGCACAAACTCCCTGTCTTCACTTTCACGGTTCTTCATGCCCTTGTGCTTCCCTCTCTTTCTGCCTTTGTTTCCTGCTACATTCCCACCTGAGAACTTTGTTCCCCCTCTGCTACTCCTCTCATTCCCCCCAAAGTCTCCTCCTGCTCCCTGAACTCTCTTCTCCCCTGCTGCCCCCTATGCCTGGAACTCCTTCCCCGCCAACATTCGCTCTGCTCCCTCCCCTCTCTCCCATCAGATCCCTTCTCGAAACCTCTTCTGAAGGCTTCCTGTAGCATTTCACTTCCACAAACTGCTCAGCGATGCCCCCTCTATTGGCCTTTCATCCAGAGAACCCTTCTCGCAAAGCACATGCCCCTGCAACTCCTCATTTCATGAACGTCTCCCTGTCTCTCCCTAGGTTCCCCTCTCCTTTGTCTCCTCCACCCCTTGTCGGTCAGATTATAAGCCCTCCACAGCTCTAATCTTGAATGTTCCTATGGACACTGCTGCGCTTTATAAATTCATAATCATCAGGGAGCCGTGCTCACTGCATTTCCCCATTGTCAATAGGAGAAAATGCAGTGAACACAGGTGCATGATGGTGATAATATATTATTGGTGATGTTGGAAGCATCTTGCTGCCTCAGTGAAGGAATGTCACAGAACAGCTGGGATGCAGCCCCAATCCCAGATCCTCCTCCTGAAAAGCAGTAGCCCCATCCCTTTGTGTTAAGAGAAAATCTCCATTAACTCCTTCTCATTTATGGTGCTACTAGGCATACACAGTGCTTTACAGACACAGATCCCTGCCCATTGGGCTTATGATCTAAGATGGAAAGGTGGGAGGGGAAAAATAGGGAGAGATACACACAATCCCATTTTACAGATGGGGAACTAAGGCTGAGACTTGCCCAAGGCCATGCAGCGAGTTCATGGTTAGGGCGGGATTCAAACCTGGCTTCACAGATCCAAGTCCAGCACTTTATCCGCTACACCCCACTGACTGTCTAGTGTGCACTCTTAACTGATAGCATTAGCAGCTATCCCTGTGGCAAGTAGAGGGCAGTAGATCCACAGCCCACACAGCCTGGAACTCCCTCCCTGCCGACATCCGCCTCGCCTCCTCCCTCCGCTCCTTCAAATCCCTCCTCAAGACCCACCTTTTCCATGCTGCCTTTCCCAATGCCCTCTAGTCTTTCCCCTTGCTCTTACTGTCAGCCCTCCTCTGCTGACTGCTGCTACCGACCACCTTGTAACCAAGCCAAGTACACGCACCTGAGACTTCGCATCCGCCTGAATGTTTGTTTGTCTTCTCCCATGTCTCTCCCGCTGTCCCCTCTCCTTGTCTCCCCCTCCTTGTCTTTTAGATTGTAAGCCACAGGCAGGGACCGCAGCTGATTGTATGTTCTGTACAGCGCCAGGTTGTTACTGGCGCTTTATAAATGTTTAATAATAATAATAATAATAATACTAATCAATCAGACCATGACAATAGAGCTGTGTCTGAGGCACGACATTACCTGCCATGGCTGCATATCCTGAAGCTCCAGTCTGTTCCCATGTTTGGCTCTGGATGAGTACATGGCATGTAAAGCATGTGCAATGGCATAGACAGCATTGTAGATACTGTAGCTCTCACCAGTCATGCCCATTTCAAAAACAGACCCAGGCAGGCTCTCCAGCTTCTCCAATCCTGTGCAGTTTTCCTGGTCTCTCACAGGTTCACCATAATTTGGAAACAAGCAATTGAATGCAAAAGTCCAGAAACCCCAATGCCAGCTATACGGCAATGAAAGTTCACCCTGAGGCTGCTGGAGGTTCCATGTCTGCAGAAAATCTCGAAATCCAGGCACCTCATTTGTTTGGATTAAGAAGGACAAAGCACCATGGAAGGGTTCGATATCCCATTTATTCTGAGCAATCCTCAAGGTGAAATCCCACCGGGCTGTTGTGATCCAAACCTTCCCAATGGGGGTCATTCCAAATCCGGTATTGCCTAGTAATAGCTTTAAACCAAACATGGAGTAAGCGTCTCCATAGACAACAATCACGTTGGCTTCGCTCTGGGTCAGAGCTGCTGAGATCTCACCCAGTTTCTTTTTAGTGATATGAAGTGTGGTTAAATCAATCCGTTGTGGGACCTTCTTCAGAAAAGTGACACAGATGCTGCTCCGGGTGATCATTGGCATCAGGGTCCGCACAAACCTTTCTCCACTGTCATTGTCTGGAACTATGAGGTCGATCCATGTCCATCTGAAATGCTGGAGTAGCTTGACAATCCCAATGAACTGAGCGGCTTCATTTGGGACCATTTGGTAGAAGGGAAGGAGCTGAGCTTTATCACTTAACATGGGGTCGAATGAGCCATAACTGAGCTAAAGGGACAGACACGTAGATTTTATGGCTGGACAAAAACTCAGCTTCTTGCTAACTGTAAAATGATTTCCTTGCAACAGCTGCTAAAAAGAAATTCAGACCTTGCTTTCATTGCCTCTGCAGCAAATAGCCCAAGCAATGAGGCTCCTGGCTGGAACGGGCCCAGTAAACAGAGTCATTTCTCAGCCAATAATGGAGAAATTACATTGAAAATGAATTCCTGTCAGAGACCTAATTCTAAGGTTTCTCCACTCCACTTTTTTTTTTTACCAAACAAAACAACACAGCTGCGCTTTCTGTCCACTAGGATGGCGAGCCCTCTCAACTTGGCGAGCCCACCAGAGGCTATCCTCTCAACTTAGAGCCGCCCCCAAGGTGACTATAATTGACATTTTTTCCATTCAGTGTTTATTACTTTGTGCATTTCTAGTCTGAACTCCATCTACTATCACATTCCCCATTCACCCAGCTCAGCCAGAGCCTTCTCTTGTTTTCATGACCCCAAATAACTTGGGTGGATTCTGTTTTGCACGCTAGTGCTCTGTACCTGCATTTCATGTTAAAGGATGGGCCGGCAGAGTCACAACCCTGCGCAAAATGCCTGCACAATTTCCCTCAAATAATCTCATTGCTGTTTGGGGGAGAGAGATTGGGGTGATGCCCCAAAGTCAGGGGGCAGCTGCAGGAATCAAGCTTGGGGGGGGGGGGGAGTCAAATTGAAAGTACTCAACCCCCACATGTTTCCTGAGCAGGGCATCAGCAAGAGACTGAAATGCTGGGGAGAGGCATCCACTCTGTCTCCCCAGTGGTTAAACTCATGTCTCTGGTGTCACTCCTCTGGAGCAAATGCAGTAACACCAGAAGGGAGTTTGGACAGAGCATGACTGAGCTGGGAAACCCACATGCCTCCCCACGTGTTTCCCCTTACTTGTGGGATCTTATAGAGGCCCAAGATGGTCGCCATCTGGATGGAGGTTTCGGAGTCAACCCCCCCAATGACGGTCAGCAGCTCGTCCTGCCTGTCACACTTGTAATTTGGGATCCGTACGTTCCACGTGGAGAGAAGGTCAAAGGTGCTCTGGAAGGTCTTCCTTGCATTGTAAAAGTTCTCGTACATACGGAACCCCAGGGTGATGTTGGGTAAGAGCTTGGGATTCTTGTTGATCTGTATAACAGCAAACACCAAAGTCAGGACGTGCTGGTAGCTTTTAGGCACCATCCTGAAATGAGATTTACAGGCTGTGTCAATGCAGAGCAGTGACAGCACCCAGCCAATGAAAACATTTGATCAGAGCACAGATTAACAAAGCTCCATTGCTCTAGCTGTTAACACAGAGGTATCCAAGCTTGATCTTGCCATTAACACAGATTTGTCTGAGCTGGAACTTACTCCCAAATTAAAATAATTATAGTAAGATGTTTTATAGGTATATAAATTAAAATAATTATAGAGCTGGAAGGGTTATCGAGGGTCATCTAGTCCAAGTCCCTATCTGGATGCAGGATGATGAGAGCTACAGCATCCACAACAGGTGGCTGCCCAGCCTCTCTTTGAAAGCTGCCAGCGATGGAGAGCCTGTGATCTCCCTAGATAACTTGTTCTGTTATTCTGCAGCTCTTACTGCTATCGAATGGAAATCTACCTGTCTGTAACCTGAGCCCATTGTTCCTAGTCCTGCTCTCGGCAGCAGTGAAAAATAATTCCTTGCCATCGTCTTTGTGGCAGCTCTTGAGATATTTGAAGACTGAAATCATTTCTCTCTTTAGCTCTTCACCAGGCTCCGCATACTCATTTCCTTTGATCTCTCCTCCTAAGACTTGCCTTCTAGACCCTTTGTCAGCTTTGAATCCACTTCAACTTGCCAACGTTTTTCTTAAACTAAGGCAACCAAAGCTGGACACAGGACCCCAGCCGACGTCAGACCAGTGCTGAACAGAGTGGACTTATGACTTCTGATGCTCTGGAAACATCCAGCCTCAAATCTCATCCACATCCCGTGGTGACTCACGTTCAGTTTGTGAGCAACCACAATCCCTAGATTCTTTTCATACGTGTTGCCGCCAAGCCAGGTAGCTGCCATCTTGTATTTGTTCTCATTTGAATTTTCTTCTTTAAATGCAGAACTTACATTTATCTTAGTTGAATTTTATGTTGTTAATTTCAGCCAAGGTTTTCAGTCTATCAATATTTTTTTTAAAATTCTAAATCTATCTTCCAAGGTATTAGCTGCCACTTCAAACTTGTGTCATTTACAAACTTGATAAGTATTCCCTTCCACCAAGTCATAGATAAAGATGGAGAATAGCACTGGGGCAAGGACACCATTCAATATCTCTTATCATTTTGATGAGAAGCCATTGTACCCTTTGAGCACAATTCTTCAACCAGCTGTGAATGCATCTTGATTTCCAGCCCACACTTTGCAAGCTTGTCAATGAGAATCTTGTGTCTAACTCTGTCAAATGCTTTGCTAACATAAAAAAAAATACATTATGCCCACTTGGTTGCCTGGCTCTGGAGGCTAACCCAACTGAGGAATATTAAGGTGCTGCCTATCCTATGCTGCCTCAGTACCTATGCCTCCCAGGCTGGCACTAATGCTGCTTAAAGGCCCAGGCTCCCTTAAACAGCCTGCCCCTGCTACATTCACTATCACCGCTGCCAAGGCTCAGACTGACAGCCTGGCAACCATGAGAAGTTTAGGAAGGGGGAGAGAGAGAGAGAGAGAGAGAGAGAGGTTAACACTTGGAACAATCATGTGCTTTCAAGAGTCTGGTTATCAGACCCTTGGAAGGTGGAGATGGGGACCTTGTAACTTGCTTTTTAAAAAACCATTTTTCCTCTAACCAGACTCCAACCCAGCTACCAACTCAGAACAGCAGTGGGTAAGCCCAGGTTCATAATCTCGCGTGATGGGGGGATTTGGCCTAGGAACTCCTTGACGAGACCACCCAAGTTAAAAAGAGTTTCATGAAGCCATTAATTAGCTGTTGCAGGCAATGGAGGATTTTGCGCCGGGATGAAGAGGAAATCAAGTGAGAGGAAGCCCAGGCAAGAATGACTGCAGTTCACGAGGGACACACCCACCTGTGGTGGCTGCTTAACGAATCATACACAGAGCTCTGGGAGATGCAGCAGGAAATTGTCTCAATGTGGGAGAAAATGCATGACATGTTCTCCCGTTGGTCTGTGTCCTGGAGCAAGTGTAGTGACTCTTTCTCTGCAAGAGTCTGGAGGCTGGGAGAGCCAATGGGAAAAACCTCACTTTTTTAGAATGCTGAGGAGAGAGTTGGTTGGGTGTGGGGACAGTTGGGAGAGGTTTTGATAGAGACAAGAGGGAGACTAAGTGAGCTGAAAGGTGGAGACTGTTAGAGAAATAAAGTGTGAAGGAAGAAACAGAACCTGTGGTACCGTTGTGGGAATAACCAGGGTCAAGTATGGGAGGGGGGAGGGAAATGGAACTGACGGCACCGACAACCACTACAGAAATCCAGAGAGAGAGCGATATGGAACAGCAGGAAAAGTGAAGCAAGGCCTGTTGCTGGAATACAAATGTCGTGGACAGATGGAAAAAGGACACAGAGAGAAAGATGGAGAGAGAGATGATGTTCCCCTGCAGCTTCCCCGAGTGTCTAACCTTAGAGAACTGCCCGACTCTGAACAGTTTTACAAGAGCACTGACAGATTGGTAAACCAGTATAGGGGAATTGGGAGAAAACAGATATAATCTGAAGTTCATTTATGGTGCAGTTATTGTTAACCTGTAGAAACGAAGTCGATGTCTTTAGTCGCTGTTACGTTATGTCAATATGTTGTGTTAAGTACATTTCCTTATTGTTAAGCTGCCATTTTACTATGTTTATAAAGTACCCTTAATTAAGTTATCCCTGAGTCTGGGCTGCCTCTGCCTCTCCTCATAGTGTTGTTGTTTATTAGGCGTGGTCATAGACCATTGCCATAAAGACAAAAGTACAAAAAGTACAAAATTTCCATGACAATAAACACTAAATACAAATTATAACAAGCATTTGGTTCCTATAAACAATTAGTTACAATGAACCTAAACACTATATTTGCACAATCAATAGCCAGTACAATAATATCCGTAACGGCATTCTCATAAATCACAAAGAAAACAGACAAAATAAGCCTATACTGCTATACAAGGGATTCTAAACGGAAAAACTCTAAATCTCTAAATCAGAATTAAAATCAAACCACATTGTTGCATGGACATGAGGCCAAGCAAAAGCATAAATTAACAATACAACATACAATAAAGTGCTATCAGACTAATTCTTGGCCGTCAGGGATAAAATGTAATACTGAGAAATGTCAGGCTCCCCAACAGAACCACAACTTAATCTAGTAAGGGAGTATATCCTAGGAAACACTTTCTAAGATGCACAGCTTGCAGTAAAAATGCTGCAATATTCTTTGTAATATTAGGGTCAGAGCTGTCAAGAACCACAGTCAAAAGGGCCAGGTCTGATCTACCTGGGTATTTCCTCAAAATAGACCCCAGATGTTCCTGCCGCGACTTATCATACAGGTGACAATGGAAAATTATGTGCCCAATAGTCTCTATGGTCAGATTATCAAATGGGCATAATCGATCTATATAAGGAGTGCCTTGAATTCGGCCCTCCAAGACCGCGGATGGAAAAGCATTGAACCGGGTGCTGCATATAATTTGCTTAGCTCTACCTGAGATGGGAACAGTCAGATAATTTGCAACCTGACCCATCTCTGGGACAAAGATCCTATAGTCCCGCATATGAGGGGACCTGCCCAGCTTACCAAGCTCCAGCTGGCGATCCATGTCCTCTGATCGAGAAAGGATCTCTCGCCGGAGTGCGGCTGGATGTTTATGAGACAAATACTCAGGTGAGAGCCCCATTTCTCTTAACTGTAAATCAAGCCTTTGAGACCACTGACTTACAAAAGAATCCTCCAGCACTGCCTTCAGAAGTAACGCACCTTGTTTGGTTCGCATCTTAAACCAAAATTTCAAAGTTGCTTCCTTAGCAACTTGCGACCAGGGTTTTTGGACCAACTCGGACTGAATTGCCGCTATTGGGGTGCCTCGTGGGGCTCCCAAAAGTCTCTGGAGAAATGTTGATTGTGTCCTATCAACAAGATCCGAACAGGAGAGGGCCCATAATTCGGCCCTGTATAAAAGTTGAGACCGGGCTTTACTAGTGAAAACCTGGAGTGCTGGAATGACTGCCATGAATGAGAGTAAAATTGTACCCTTTTTCAGTTCCAACTTCCTACACAAATAAAGCAATCTTTATCCAGAAATCCCAAGCAGCTGCCCTATTACAGCCCTAGGCTAGCTCTACCGTGGGCCTCTCTTCCATGGTTTCAGTTAGGGCTCCACCGAATATTAAAAAAAATATTTGTGAGAATTCTCTGAAGGAATACTCAGGAATTCCGAGGGCAGGGGTGAGGAGGGGACCAGAGGCCAGAGGGACCCTTGGTGGTGGTGGTGGGGAATAGGACAGGGAAGAGGGGATAGGAGCCTAGTGGGGGCTCAGGGGTAGAGTACTCACCCTCCAGAGGGGGTCTTGCAATGTGTGGCTTCCTCCGAGTTGGGTAAGTTTTAAAAAAAGAGGGGGGGGGAAGCTGGGGATGCTGAGAAGGGTCAAATGACCCCCCTCTAACCATGCTTAGGCCATCTTGGAAAGGTCTGAACATGCTCAGAAGGGTCCATTTGGCCCTTCTGAGCATGCCCAGCTTCCCCCCCCTTCTTACCTGGCACTGAGGGAAATACTCTGTCCCTGAGCCCCTGCTCGGTCCCACCTCCTTAAACACTCCACTCCTGAGCCTCTGCTAGGTCCCCGCTCTCCCTGCCCAGCAGGGGCCAGGGAAGGGGAAGCATGGGCTTAGTACCAACCTCCATCCCCCTTCCCTGCAGTCGGCTGAGGGTTCTCCAAGTTCCAAAGTTTCCGGGGGGTGGGATTCCTTGAAACTGTAGAACTCAGAAAATTGAGTCAAGTGCCTCAGTCCTCGGTGTTTTCCATGGAAAACTGAGGACTGGGTTTTAGCACTAGTTTCAATGCATGGGAGCTTCCACAGTTGCCCCCATGCCCCCATCATCATGCCCACTCCAGCCCACTACAATTCCACTCACCCTGACTCCAAAAAGTGGTCCATGATTGTGCTTCCTGGACTGCCCAGTTTCAGTGGTTGTAGGGTTTCGCTGTTGCCACCACACCCCAACCCACAAACCCACCATGCACCTCATCACAGATCCCTACTGTTGATGAGAAAGAGAAGGTGAAGGTTCCCCTCTACCCCCTGCTTCCCCCAAAAGGTCACACAAAGCCCCTGCAAGCAGAAGGGAAAGGCAGCAACAAAGGGTGAAGATAAATGTGCGGCCTCCCTCACTTGGGTGTGTGTGTGGAAGGAGGCAGCCACCACCCTTAGGACTGGATTGGTTCACACAACAAATGTACACCCATCTGGGCCAGGCAGTGAGCTCTTCCCCTCCCCTATCTCTGGCAGGGGAACAGATCAAACACACAGCCAGGCAGCTACACCCCCTACACCCCCCCCCACCATAATGGCCAACCATGGTGGCCAATCACGGGCAGTCCTGGCGGCTGGTGATGGTAGCTCCTGATCCCCGGCAGAGATGGGTCCAGAAACAAATGGGCTGCCCCACTATGGCCCACGTTGCCCCACCTGAGTGGCCCTTGGCCAGCGCTATGTACCCAGGATCTTCTAGGAGACCAATTCCAGGTCAGCTGGCAACCTGGTCCAGGGCAGCAGTGGGCCTACTTCTAGTGGCCTAGCAACAGACATCTTGGAGTCGTGAGGCCATAGCAGGCCATAGTGGGCCAGCGGTACGTTTTGTTTCACCCAATGATAGCCACCATCCAGGTCCCCACCCTCAGTGAACAAGCACATTTGTTCACTATTTTAATATAATTAAATTAAGTTTTTTAATAATGTTCAGTTTGTTTTGCTACCTCATGGATATTGATTTTCTACCTTGCACAAGCTGTTTTTAATAAGAACACAATTTTAATAATGTTCAGTTTGTTTTGCTACCTCATGGATATTGATTTTCTACCTTGCACAAGCTGGTGGTGGTGGTGGTATGTGTCAGGGAAAGGGTGGGGAGAGGAGAGGGATTTGGCTGATAATGGGGACAGAATGTGTCTAGGGCCAAAAGGTGACTGTGGTGGGTGGATTAGTGTGCGTACAAGGCGAGGCAGTATGCCTGGGTCTCGGCGCCTGGGAAGCCAGGTCCCACACAATGGCTGCTGAGGTGGGTGGAATAGTGTGGGGACAAAGCCACAGACACTGTGTTGCTGGCTCAGGGAGGGCAGGGTGTCTGATGGCTTCAAAACTACAGTTATTCGACAAAGGCTCAAGAAACCATCTCTTGATGTTGACTCCGCTGCCAGCTGTAGCCCTAACCTTCCATGTTTAGGTTATTCAATGGGTGGTTACCTCGAAGCTCAATGCTATTGGATTCCTGGACCCTTGTCAGTCACGATTCTGTCTTGGGCATGGCCCTGAGATTGCGCTTGTGGCCTTGGTTGACCATCTCCACTTGGAAATAGATACAGGTAATTGTACCCTGTTGATTGTGTTAGATCTTTTGCTGGCCTTTGATAAAGTTGATCATGGGGTGTTGTTGACACGGCTGCATGACCTGGAAGGGGTTCGTGGGACTGCTCTTGAGTGGTTCCGCTCATTCCTGGCTGGGAGAACACAGAGGGTGGTGATGGGCATTGGGCAGTGGCTCATCGTCCCCTTTGGAGCTCCCTTGTGGGGTCCTGCAGGGTTTCATCTTGTCCCCCACTCCTGTTCAATTGGAATCTGAGGCCCCTCGGCAAATCTGGAGTGAGGTGCCATCAGTATACGGATGACACCCAACTCTTTCTCTCTTTTTCATCTGACTGCAGTTTCAGTGCTTATTAGGGCTCAACTTGGTCATCAGGCGTACTCATTTTTTGGTGAGTATCCCAGCACTCAACTCCATTTTGCCAAGTACTGAGCAACCGAGGAATTGGCCCAGTACTTGGTAACTTGGCAATTCCTCTATTGAGGAATGCAAGGCAGACTGCAGGAAGTGGGGCATGAAGAGGGTGCAGAGGGCAGCAGGGGAAGAGGGGACAGAGGAGGCAAGAAGCAGAAAACTCACTAGAAAGCAGAGGGAGCTGTTAGCCCCGTGGAGTGGAGCCGCTGTTTTAATGCCAGTCTCTGATAGCATCCACTCTAATGCCCTCTGGAAGCATGCTGGGAAATGTAGACCATCATGCTCCCAGAGAGCCAGCCACGGCTACTGTTCTAATGCTCTCTGGGAGCAGGTTGGACTACATTTCCCAGCCTGCTCCTAAAGAGTATGGTCGCAGGGTCTCGCATTAGAACAGCTGCTCCATCTAGTGCTTGCCCAGTGCCTGGCTGCTGTTGGGGACTGGGTGCGGGCAAGCCAATTGAAGCTGAATCCAGACAAGAATGAGGTTGGCTGGCCTTGCTGCAAACAGCTTTCCGGACACGATTCAAGGGACTGGTTTTGACCTATAAAGCCAGGCATTGGCAAGCAGGGATGGGACTGGTTGGGGTTGGTTGGAGGGGTTAGAGCAGGGGTGGAGAACCTTTTTGGGCCCAGGGGTCACATTGTCAAAAACACAACAAAACCCAATTATAAAGCAATGAGAATTAATTAAGGATAATTAGCTGATTAATTTTAAATAATTTAAATAAATTAAAAACCAATTAAAATCAATTACAAAAATGTGCAAGCTGCCATTGAACATTATCATTGTAGTAGGGATGGACGAACAGAACGGAGTTCGGAAATTCGGTTCGGTTCAGTTCGGTTTGAAATTTGAGTTCAGAAATTCGTTTTGGTTCAGTTCGGTTTGAAATTCGAGTTCGGTTCGGAAGTTCGGTTGGTCGACCGAACAGGGCAAGTTCAGGCGAATTCTGAACTTCTGAACCAAGTTCGGCCATTCAAAACCAGTTTTTTTGGTGTGTGTTGCCACTAGGGATGGGAGAACAGAATGGAGTACGGAAATTCGGTTCAATTCAGTTTGAAATTCGAGTTTGGTTCGGAAGTTCGGTTCGGTCGACCAAACAGACTGAGTTCGGTCCAAACTCCGAACTCCCGAACTGCGTTCGCCCATCCCTACATTGTAGTAGTCCAGCAATGGACATGCAATCAGCAAGGAACAGGAGTATAAACTACTCAGGCCTCCTCCCCGCCACAATCAATTTACATCCCCAGTATGTTCAGCAAAGCAATTCTTGACCCCAATTAAAAGCAGCAAGGGGCATGTCTCCCCACAACAACTGCAGCAAAGCAATTGCCCCCCATTAAAGACATAATAATAATAATAATAATAATAATAATAATAATAATAATAATTATTATTATTATTATTATTATTAATAATAATAATAATAATAATAATAATATAATATTTTATTGATTTGACCAAGGGTCATGTCAAAAAAATAATATTCATATAAGTATCATAAAACAAAAACATCAATAAAATAACCATAATACTGGTATCCAAGATTAATACACCAGCAAAAGTAAAATATAAGTAAAATCAAATTACTTACTGTGTCCACCCATCAAACAACAAAAGGAAATTAATAAAGACATGCCTCTGCCCAGCATTGCCCTAAGGTTAGTTCTTTGAGGTCTCCCACCACCCAGAGCGCCCTATTCCACCCCCCCACCCCCCACCCCGGGGTCGACCTGTGCTGATCTTAGGGAGTTTTCCTGGATGAGGTGTTGCTGCCTGCAACTGGAAAGCAGCAAGAAGGAGATGAGGAGTCGCCTGGGCTGGGAAGCATGTGGGACTGGAGGTCACTCAGAGCCCACCTCATGGACTGGGGACTGCTTAGGATGCCTGGGGGTGGCGCTGGTGGGGAGGGGTATGGGGGACCGGCATTTTTGTACTCAACCTAGATTCCGGCTGACCCTGCCTTCTCCGCCTCAGCCATCCTGCGCTGCTGAGCTGTTTTAAATACCCCGCTTTTTCTGTGAGCTTCAAACCAATGAACAGGAATTCCATCACTGGTGCAGCTCACATAACCGGGCTTCTGGGAGCTCATCGATGTGGCCCCCAAAAGACCTCGCTGGCCACAGTAAATGGGAGTGAGGAAGATCTATGAGGGGCTGGATGGAAGTGGCTCATGGGCTGCAAGTGGCCTGTGGGCTGGAGGTTCCCCACCCCGAGTTAGAGAAAAGGTTGTTGTTGTGGTGGTGGTTGGGGTGCTAGGGGATTATTTAAAGCAGTTTTATGTTTTTATATTTTGCTGCTGCCCTTAAGCCTATTTGGTACGTGTGGGGTAAAAATTGGAATAAACAAATAAATAATAATTAAAGAAATATGCCTGAGACTTGGGGCCTGGGGTAGGAGAAAGGGGGGAACCAACGAGGAAGAAATTCAGCAGACGCTGTAGCTAATTTTTTAAAAAGATAAATCTCTTTTGCCCTTTGGCCTTGTGGGATGGATTCCTGTTACCTCGGCTGCCTGTTGATGTGGCCTCAGTGTGCATCCCTAATCTTAATCACACGTGCTTTGTGCCGCTCTGACCCTTTTGGGTGACTGAAGAACAGGGGCATCAGTTCATGGGCACAGAGGTTTTCAGGCCTCTCCTTTGGTCTCACAAACGTTGCATGGGATGCAGGCAGTTGTGGTCAGCAGAGGTGTTATCTCTAGTTGAATGTCTATTTTTGCTGCCACCACTCACCATCGCTGACTGAGCAGTCCAAACACCCTTTCCAGAACACAGGAAGATGTGTTGAGTAGCCAGTTAAAAATTCTGTACCCCAGCCAAAGGATAGTCATTTGTGAGGCATGACTTCAGAGGTTATGATGGGTACCCGAGCACAACAGGGCACATCTGAACTCACTTGATCACCATTGCATTTATTGGCCCGAAGTCCTTGGTGCATGTGTACCAAAAGAGTGACTGTTTGAAAATGTGGACGTCATGGTTTCAACTCGACTAACATGCTGATGAACTGGGCATGATGATCCATGATGAACCACTGAGAAAAAATCTTTACAGCTAAGGTAGTCGTCCTTGCTATGTAGAAGGAATCCCAGCATCCAGCCATCTGGGGCAAAACCAAGGAGTCCATAATCCCCTCTGCACCCTTCAGTGCCCCTCCTGCCACAGAGAGTAACTGCACTGGACAAATTCTGTAACATCCACTCACTGTCACCCAAGTACACTGACTTGTCAGAGACAGGTAGGCACGTGTCAACAAGTAGCTGTGAAACCGACTGGCAAAAGGTGTCCCACCCGCCTCTGCCCCACCTAGAGGATAAGAGCCTAGTGTGGCCACTAGTCACTCCGTTAGCTCAGGACAGAGCTCTGAGTTGTGGATCTAAAGACTCCAGCCATGTTGATTCCCCATGTGGGAATCAATGTGTCTCCGCTTGGTGCAATCGGTGTTTCTTTCTTTGTGAGTTTTTTTGTGGGAATGGGGCTAAATTTAGGAAATTCAATACAAAGAAAGAAATAAAGATTAGGAAAATAATACTTACAAGTTAGAGGCAACATCAGCCCCAAGAGGAAATTTGTCGAAGGTTGTAAAGTTAAATATTAGAGGGATACTCAAAGATAAGATTGTGCCGATGATGTGGTCTCCTGGCCAGTAATACTCATACCTGAATTCAGTATCATTAATGCTGCACCCATCTGTCAACATCGTGCCGTTGGCATGAGGCAGCAGCAACAGCAGTAAAATCAGCCTGAGCATTAACTAACCTTCCTTTTCCTCCCCAGCCGAACACATGTGCTCTGCTACCGTAACGCGGAACACTTGCAAGCCCTGGTGTGTAGCTAACTTTGCAGACACACAAGCTCCAGCCTGGGCTTCAAAACTAAGAGAAAAACTATCAATGACCAGACTGCCCTAGACCTGCCTTTCCCTTGTCCAAGCCCTGACTCTTGGACAAGAGTCCCATTTATACACTTATCAGCTTTTGCGATGGATCCCAATGTTTTTCGTTACTGATTTTGCAAGTAGCCTCTGGAAATCCGTGGGGCTTTGTCAAGAAAAATCAATAACAATAATTTGTTTAAATTATAGGGGAGATAATCACTTCCCCAAAGTTCTGGATTCTCTCTGTAGCTCTGTGCACAGCAGCACAACTGGAGAAAACATGTTTGTGAGATCTCAGCAAAGCTGCCTGCTCTCTGCTCAAGAGCAGGACAGCGAGGGACAGATGGACTGGGACTGACCCCTCATGAGTAAATGCCTTCAGGAGAGCCAAAACCTATTTATTCCCCTGAGCAAGTCTTTGGTCTGAAATTTTGGAGTTGTCAGATTGGAGATGAGAGCACAGAGGACTCCTCTGATATCCCCATTCTGCATCCTATGGCTGTTTTATTTTATTTATTTATTTTATTTCTTTGCATTTATTGGCCACCCCCTCATGCCCATGGCATCCCGGGAAGGCTCACAACAAATAAAACAATAGTAAAACTCATACAACATCATCAAATAAAAATAGTTAAAAGAATACCCCCCCCAACATTTACTATACACCCCTCCCCCCCCAATCCCCCCAAACTATCCTACCCTCCCACCCTCCCCACCGAAGGCCTGGGCGAACAGCTAGGTCTTACAGGCTTGACAAAAAGCCATCAGACCCAGGGCCAAGTTAGCTTCCTCTGGGAGGGAGTTCCAGAGTCGCAGCCCAGTCACCGAGAATGCCCTCTCCATTGTGTATCCCTGTTTAACACGGGGGACCTCCAAGAAGGTGCCCCCGGCATACTGCAAGGATCCCCCCGAGGCGCAGAGGGTGAGGCGGTCCCCAAGGTATGAGGGGCCCAGACTGTGTATAGCTCAACACCAACACCTTGAATCTGGCTCGGTATGCTATAGGCAGCCAGTTCAGAGTGCGGAGCACAGGTGTAATATGCTCCCGCCGCCTCGTCCCTGATGAGGAGATGGTCCACTGCATTCTGCACCAGCTGCAGCCTCCAAACCAGAACCAAGGGAAGCGCATTGCAGTAGTCTAGCCTCGAGGTGATGAAGGCGTGAATAAGAGTGGCCAGGTCAGGCCCAGAAATGTATGGGCGCAGCCTCCGTACTAGATATAGCTGACAGAAGGCAGCTTTAGCTGCCGCCCCCCCCTGCCGATCCAGACGGAGGCCCAGATCCAATACCACCCCCAGACTCCGAAACTGTTGGGCTACCAGAGGGCAGACCCCCCCCATCAGAGGAGCCAGCACCTCCCTCGCCCTACCCACCACCATCACCTCCATCTTATCAGGATTGAGCTTCAGTCTGCTCTGCCGCATCCAATTCGCCACAGCCTCCAAACATTGGGAAAGCAATGAGACAGCAGGGCCTGGGCCGGTTGAAAACGAGAGGTACAGCTGAGTATCATCAGCGTATTGGTGACATTGCACCCCGAACCCTCTCATGATCTCCCCCAGAAGCTGCATATACACATTAAACAAAAGTGGAGACAAGATCAAACCCTGTGGAATGCCACAGGTCAAAACCCGAGACCTCAATGTTTCAGCTCCCAGCACCATCCACTGGCTTCTCCACGAGAGGAATGAGCAGAACCACCCAAGGACAGTCCCATCCAGACCCCCCCGGTCTTGTAGCCGTCTCAACAGCAGCCCATGGTCCATGGTATCAAAAGCGGCTGAGAGATCTAATAGGATCAAGAATATAGAATATCCTGCATCCATCTCCTGGCAGAGATCATCCACCAAAGCCACCATTGCCATCTCAGTACCGTAGCTGGGGTGGAACCCAGACTGAAAAGGGTCAAGGAAACCGATACTGTCCAGATGCACCTGGAGCTGCAGAGCCACTGCTTGTTCAGTAACCTTCCCTGAAAAGGGAAGATTAGAGACAGGATGGTAACTGGTGAGTGCATCCACATCCAGTGAAGGCTTCTTCAGCAGGGGGCGCACCACAGCCTCCTTGAGACTGGGCGACAACCTCCCCTGCCAAAGGTGAGGTTCGCGTTAACCACCCTCGTCAGAACCAACCCCAGTGTCTCCCTGGAGGCTTTCACCAACCAGGATGGACACGGATCTAGTTTACAACTTGTGGCTCGAACAGACCCCAAGACATCCATCGCATCGGCCGGTGTCACTTCCTGAAACTCCTCCCAGAAAGATCAACCAGATGGTACCTCCATAACCTCATGCTCTTCACCTACTGCATCCAACCCGGTGTCGATATTACTCTGAATCTGAGTGATCTTGTCTGCAAAGTAGATGGCAAACTCCTCACAGCGGGGCTGGAACAAGACCCTGTCCAAGCGGAGGGAGGTCAGACTGACCAATCCCCACACCACCCGGAACAGCTCTGCTGGACGCGAATTTGCAGATGCTTCTTTGCTGTCCTCACCTCACAGCCTCAACATATGACTGCAAATGGGTCCTATGGAGAAATTGGTCAGATTCAGAGCGAGTCCGAGTTAACGGTGTTAACAAACGAGATGATAGCCCTCAGGACTGGTGCGGGAAAATTTCTGGATGCCATAAATAACTGCTTTTTAGAGCAATTGGTTCCGGAACCAATGAGAGGAGGAGCTACTTTAGATCTAGTTCTAAGTGGCACACAGGCACTAGTGCAAGGAGTAACTGTGGCTGAGCCACTAGGCAATAGCGATCATAATACAATCAAATTTGACATAGTCTCTGGAGGGAGAAAGTTAATTAAAAGTACAGCACTGGCTTTTAACTTTAAAAAGGGAGACTATGCCAAAATGAGGAAGCTAGTTAGAAAGAAACTAAAAGGCACAGTTGAAAGGACTACATGTTTGCAAGAGGCATGGAGGCTGTTGAAAAGCACCATCTTGGAAGCCCAGATTACATGCATCCCACAAGTTAAAAAAGGTAGCAGGAGGACTAAACGTCTACCACTGTGGCTAAATGGAGACGCAAAGGAGGCTATTAGAGCCAAAAAGGCATCCTTTAAGAAATGGAAAGCTAGCCCCAATGAGGAAAATACAAAGGAGCATAAACACTGGCAACGTAACTGTAAGGTGCTAATAAGGCAGGCCAAGAAAGAATTTGAAAGGAGACTTGCTAAAGAGGCAAAAACAAATAATAAAACCTTTTTCAAGTATATCAGAGGCAAGAAGCCTGCTAGGGAGTCGGTTGGGCCATTAGATGACCAGGGAGTAAAAGGGGCACTCAGGGAGGACAAGGACATTGCAGAGAAGCTAAACGAGTTCTTTGCTTCGGTCTTCACTGCGGAGGATGTTGGGGAGATACCCACGCCGGAACCCTACTTTGTAGGTGATGAATTGGATGAACTGTCACAAATCAGCGTGACCCTGGAGGAGGTTCTAGAGCAAATTGACAAGCTTAATACGAACAAATCACCAGGGCCAGATGGTATTCACCCCAGAGTTCTGAAGGAACTCAAATGTGAAATTGCAAACCTACTAGTAGTAATTTGTAACCTAACGTTGGCATCTGGCACTGTACCTGAGGACTGGAGGGTGGCAAATGTAACCCCAATATTTAAAAAGGGATCCAGAGGTGATCCTGGAAACTACAGACCGGTAAGCTTGACGTCTGTGCCGGGCAAAATGGTGGAAACTATCATTAAGAACAGAATCACTGGGCATATTGATAAACATGGCTTAATGGCAAAGAGTCAGCATGGATTTAGCAAAGGGAAGTCATGCCTCACTAATCTCTTGGAATTCTTTGAGGGCGTAAACAAGCATGTGGACAGGGGAGACCCAGCAGATATAGTGTACCTGGATTTCCAGAAAGCTTTTGATAAGGTCCCACATAAACGACTCTTGAGAAAATTAAAAAGTCATGGGATAGGAGGTAGTGTTTTGCTATGGATTGGTAACTGGTTAAAGGATAGGAAGCAAAGAGTGGGACTAAATGGCCAGTTTTCACAATGGAGGGATGTAAAAAGTGGTGTGCCCCAAGGATCTGTACTGGGACCAGTTCTTTTCAATGTATTCATTAATGATCTGGAAAAGGGTGTTAAGAGTGAGGTGATCAAATTTGCAGATGACACCAAGTTATTCAGAGTAGTCAGAACACGAGCAGACTGTGAGGAGCTGCAGCAAGATCTTACAAGACTGGGTGCCTGGGCATCTAAATGGCAGATGAGATTTAATGTGGACAAGTGCAAAGTGATGCACATTGGGAAAAATAATCCAAATTATGAGTATACAATGCTGGGTACTAAGCTAGGAGTTCCCACTCAGGAAAAGGATCTGGGAGTGATTGTGGATAATACACTGAAATCCTCAGCCCAGTGTGCCTCAGCGGTCAAAAAAGCAAACAGAATGTTAGGTATTATTCACAAGGGAATAGAGAATAAAACTGAGGATGTCATCATGCCTCTATACAAATCAGTGGTGCGACCGCACCTGGAATATTGTGTGCAGTATATGTCGGCGCATCTCAAAAAAGACATAGCGGAACTAGAAAAGGTACAGAGAAGGGCAACAAAAATGATCCAGGGTATGGAACAGCACCCGTATGAGGAGAGGGTTGATAGGTTGGGGCTCTTCAGCTTGGAAAAAAGACGGCTGAAAGGAGATATCATAGAGATCTATAAAATCATGTGTGGTGTGGAACTTGTAAACAGGGAACGGTTCTTCACCCTCTCAACTAGTACTAAAACTAGGGGACACGCCATGAAACTCACAGGTGACAGTAAAAACAGACAAAAGAAAGTATTTTTTCACTCAGCATACAATTAGACTGTGGAATTTACTGCCAGGTGTGGTGGTCAAGGCTAGCAGTAGAGCTGAGTTTAAAAGAGGTTTGGACAAGTTTCTGGAAGATTGTTCTATTAGCAGCTGTTAGCCAGATAGGATTGAGGAACAAAACCCTTTACTGTCGGGAGCCTGGGGATGACCCACAGGGAAAGGATAGCACGGTGACCTGTTGGGTGCTTCTCCCAGGCCCCCGTGATTGGCCACTGTCAGAGGCAGGATGCTGGGCTCGATGGACCATTGGTCTGACCCAGTATGGCACTTCTTATGTTCTTATGTTCATTGCATTGGGGCCATTGACAGCACCCACATCTGCATCATGCGTACCCACACGCAAAGATCAATTACATGAACAGGAATCAGGCCTTCTCCATCAATCTGTAGGCCTGGATCCCAGGGGCCTCTTTACTGATGTGTACACGGGCCAGTCGGGGCAGAGCCATGATGCGTGTATATTGCGTGCGTCCCGTTCTACGCTCACATGTTCGACAGGGAGATCGCCCCGAATCTGTACCATGTGATAGAGGGCGTTCCCATGGCCCCTGTTGTGATAGGGGACCCTGCCCACCTGCTCAGCCCATGGCTCATGAGGGCCTACCCAGTGGCACGCAACCCTGCCCACCGCCTGTTCAATGAGCGCCTGTCGTCTGCACGCAGCATGGTGGAGTTGACCTTCGGGCTCCTGAAGATGCGCTGGCGCCTCTTGATGAACAGGAACCAGTTCGACCTCGACCACACCCCATCCTTGTCCTAGCAGCGTGCATCCTGCACAACGTATGCGAGACTGGAGGTGCCGCCCTGGACAACCCACCACCTGTACAGAGGACAAGCCCCGTGCCCCTGTACCAACATGCCGAGGACGGGGCATTCCGGTGCATCTCCGAGGAGAAGAGGGACACCCTCTGTCGCTGCGTCGGTGCCCAGGCAGCAGATGACGGGGCCCTGCCTGACCCACATCCCAGCCCAATAAAGGTGGGTAGTACCCATGACAGCCAACCTTGCCTCCGTGCCTTGTGTGGGGATGGGGGTCCCAGGAACAGGTCCAGTGGGTTGCCTGGGTCTGGGTGCGAAAGCCCTCCCCTTGCTGACAGCCGCAGGGTGCTTCGGCTACTCAATGTCCTCATGCCACCACTTCCCTGTGCAGGGTAACTGTGCACTCATTCCACTCACCACTCCTGCCTGCGGACTCGGTGGGAAGCCCCCTGGCCCCATCGGCTGGCCCGGCGTTGTACCACACCCTAACCTTGCCAGTGCCCCCCTGTCAGTCCCCCCCCGCCCACTGGTCCCGGGACATCAGAAGGGATACAGAGGTACATTTGCAGCTTTTTTATTTGTAGGGGAACTGTACATTGGGATGGGGGGGTTGTCTATCTTCAGGGGTGCCCTCACCTCCACTTGGCTGCACCACCGGGGCTTGCAGACTGGCGGGTCCTTGCTGCTGCCAAGTGCAGCAATCGCCGACCAGACGGACCAGGCTCCCTGTCATCCATTAGCTGCTCTCCACCGGCCTCTGGTGCAGGTCCCTGTGAGGAACAACAATCATGGGGTGAGCATTCCACATGTGCACTCAGCTCCTTCCCACGCCAGGGCCTGGGCCACTGGGTGTCCCGGGAGCAGCCTATGGGCCCCCTCATTCCCTCCTGGCCCCCCATTGGGTAGCACACACCCCCAGGGGGCAGGGATGCTACGGCCTTACCTGAGGGGGTGGGGCAGTGGCCACAGGTGGTTGGTCGTCCTGGGGCGCTGGGTCCTGGGTTGGGGGCATAGCTTCCCGGTGGAGGGGTTGGGGTTGCAGCTGGGGGAGGGAGACTTGGAGGGGTGAGGAATGGAAGGGCAGCCCCACCAGTAGCTCATGTGGATCTATGTGGAGGAGGGGGACCCTTTGGACCAGGACCAGGAAGGGATGCTGCTGGGGGAACCACAATTGGCCAAGGTGCGGGGGGGGGCGCCTGCACCAGTGGGTGGCCGCCATGGTGTATGTCGGCTGCCAACCCTCCATCCACAGCCTGGCAGGCCCTGACGCACTGGGGGTCCCGCCGCAGGGCCATCACCATCTCCCCCATGAGGTCCATGACCCTTGCGGCCTAACCCTCCAGCCTGGCACAGGCGTGCACCGCCTTCGCCTTGTCACGCCGCTGCTCATGGTGGAGGGCAGCAGCCTGGCATCTGTCCTAGAGGTGCTCGGTGTGGGATCGAGTCATCATAGTCACCAGGATCTGATGAACATGAGCTCCTGGGACTGCACCTTGGCTAACCGTCTAGATTCCTCGAGCAGCTCCCTGCCCAGGTCCTCCATCTGCTGCCGGTTCCTGGTCTGCATCTCCTTATTCCTCTCCACGCTGCCGGCAGCTGCACCCCTCGCACGCAACCCTCCCCTGCATCTCCTTATTCCTCTCCAGTCACTGCTACTCTGCCAAGGGCCTCCTCCACCCCGGGCCTTCTGGGCTGGTTGTACTTGGGTCCTGTTCCTCTGCCTCCTGGGGGCCATTCCAGGTCTGCGCTTACTCCGCACGTACCCTCTTCCCCGTGGTCAGGTGGCCTGTGAGTTGTGTGGGTGCACGCAGAGGGTGGTGTTACTGTGGTTGGATCCCCGGGGTGCCTCCGCCCCCTGTGGGATGGGGCCCTGCCCTCCCACTTCCTGGCTTGCCTCACTGGGGGTAGCCTTCCCCCCCTGCTCTGGGGGGTCCGGCAGTTCTGTGATGGCCCTCCATCTGCCCCTTGCGAAGGTGCTGCCGTGTGTGCGGGAGGCCACGATGTCCCTATCATGCAAAGGAACTTGTCCAGATCCTCCTCGAACTCAACTGTGCACATAGCAGGGCCAGACTTGAGATTGTTGTCCTTGATATGTTTATATCCAGACTTCAAGTCCTTAGCCTGCTGCATGCACTGGGTGACATCCCTATTGTACCCCTGCCGCTGCATCTCCTGGGACTCTTTCAGATCCCCACATGCATATGAAGTCCCTGATCTCCTGCCTGGACCAGGGCTCCCCCTTTTGGGACCCACGTGTGGTGGGCCCTCTGGCTTGAGGCCCACCCAGTGGCTGTGGAGATGGTCGTCTCCTGTAGGGGAGATGCATGCGAGTTACTCTCCATCCCACTGCCCCCTCTGCGCTCCCATGGGGCCTCCCCTACCCTCTCCCCCCTGGGGCGACCTTCTGCTTACCTGACTGTCGGGGGGCCCCTTCTTGGCCATCTCCCCAGTGGTGCGGTGCTTCGTGGTCTGGATGCTGTCCTGGGGGGATGGGGACACGGGTTAGCCAGATGCTGCCTGCTCTGTCTTCTATCGGCCACGTTGCCGGGGTTGGGGCCCGGCAATCCTGTCCCTGGTTCATGAGGGTTCCCTCACTCTCACCTCGCTGTCACTGCTGCTCCTCTGGCAACCAGAGGAACAGCCACTGTGGCTGTGCTGTGCTGGGGTTCAGCAGTCCGTGCCGTGGCCACTGTGTCCCACGGCCCTGTGCCGGGAGATGTGTGCTGTGGTTAGCCATGCCGCGTTCCCCCCAGCACCGGTTGGCTGGGACACCCCCCCGGGCACTCCTGGGTCCCCATGCTCACCCAGCCTTGACCCGGGCATGAGGCAGTGCTGGATCCCTTAGTCTCATTGAGGGCTTTCCTCTAGGGCTGGGAATTCCAGTTCTCCCGAGATCCGATATTGCTGGTATTTGGGTGTATTGGCTTAATCCAATAAATCCGATATTTACCTGTACCAGCATACCAGATTTTTAACATTGGCCGTGGTACCGAATTTTTTACATTGCGGCCATTGAAGTCAATAGCCGCAATGTAAAAAAATCTGGTACCGTGTCCAATGTTAAAAATCCGGTGTGCCGATACCAGTAAATCCAGTAGCAGAAAGATCTGATTCCAGTACATCCAGTATCCAGTATTCTCCCCAGTGTCCCACCCCTACTTTCCTCCCAGCCATCGTGGGAGCTGGCACACCCGTGTCATGTTTTCGCCCTCCTTTATGGGCTCCTGACCGGATGTCCGGCGTCACCCTGGTGAGCGTGTCTGTGGGGGGGCACATGCATGACCTCTCACGGCAGCACAGTGTGATCCCGCTGGTTTCGTCCCCATGGGTGTGGGTGTTTCAGCTGTTACATGGACGGTCGGGTGTTGGACACCCATCTCCACCCATGGAGCATGCCGGCTCCCTCCCGGTTGCTCCGTGGGTGTTGGTGGGTGTCAGTGGGTGGGTCGTGCATGTGCACCCACCCACTTGTAGATGTTTACATGGACATTCCCCCACCCATCCTCTGTGTGTTTCTGAGTGTTCGTGGGTGGGTGGCATCCGTGTAAAAGTGTCGTTAGTGGTTATGGAGCAATTCATCATATTGCGTGACTCTGGTTTAAAGGCACATATCCTTAACATAAAAATAACAAATCCTACAGATGCAGTGAAAAAAACAGATGAATATGTTGCCAATGCTATTTTAGCTTATGAGGAACAGAAAATAAAGGGTGATAACCCCAAAACTGGGTACCAGGGCAAACATACTGGTTACACCTCACCCCGCCCCTGATAGGGGCAAACCACCCCACAACAAGCCAAATGGGGACACAGAATTAAGGAAGGAGGGCTCTCCCTGACCCCAAAGGGCACACGCCTGCCACGCCTAATAAAGATTCAAGGAATTGCTTTAATTGCAATCAGCTGGGCCATGTGGCACGTGACTGCTGCCCAAAAGGGGGGACCGAGGGAATTATTTGAACTGTGAGTGCGAATTTTGCAGCAGTAGCCCATCCCATTCCCAAAGGGGTTTACGCGTGCTTTACCCTCCCTGATCCACCCAAATGGGAGCCGGGGCTGATAAAACCAGCTAAGGTGAATGGGGTCAAGTGTATGGGACGGCTTGATAATGGGGCAGACGTGGTTATGGTCTGTGAGGACTTAGTACCAAAGGAAAGCATCAACACTCTGAGAATAATTTTGGTCTCCCAGGCGATGGGAACTCAGGTCTATCTCAACGATTGCACCCACAGCAATCGTTGAGTTAGACTTGGGGGGCTCAAAAGGACCCATTGAGGTGGCTATGCTACCCAAAACAACAGATCATGAAATGCTGGTGGGAAATGACATAAGGGCGTGGGCTGTTGAAACAACAGTTGTCAAAGCCTGTTCCCAGAAATATGGGGAGACAGAGAGCAAATCTGGTGGAGGGGAAGGGTTGCAGCAAGGCTCCAGGAGCCACACGAAGGCTGCATCCCACCCTATAAACTCCACTAAGGAGCGGGAACACTCCAGGGAGGAGTCTCCTAACCAGCCAGAAGGCACGGGAGGGCAAGACTCAGGGAATGACCTGAATGCCTCTCTCTCACATGGGGAACTAAACAGAGTGGAGCCTATGGACAAACTTGGTTCTGAGGCCCAGAAGTTGGCACTCAGTCATAAAAGGGAGGACCCAACTTCTGCAGACCCACAAGGAAATAGAAGAGATGTTAGAACTTGGGGTTATACAAATCTCAAAAGGAGAATGGGCAAGTCCTTTAGTCCTAGTCCAAATAACAGATGTGTCAGTCTGGTTTTGTGTAGACTATACAAAGTTAAATGCCATAACAGTTTCAGCTGCATACCCCATGCCTAGAACAGATGCAGTACTGGACCAAATTGTGGGGGCCACGTATTTGACTACACTAGACATGACAAAGGGTTATTGTTGGCAAATTGGGTTGAATCCACAGGACCAGGCAAAGACAGCCTTTATTACGGACAAGGGCTTGTATGAATTCACAGTTATGCCCTTTGGCTTAGAAAATAGCACGGCTACATTTTAGAGACGAATGGACCAGCTCTTAGAGGAACTCAGAGATTTTGCCCTAGCGTCCATACATCTTCAGCGAATCATGGGACACACGTGGAAATGGGGCTCAGGAGTATTGAGGGGACTAGACTCACAGTCAAAGTGTCCAAATGCAAAATTGCAGTGAGCCATGTCACATACCTGGGACACGGTGTGGGGAGTGGGAAAATATGCCCTCAGCCAGAAAAAATTGAGGCTATCCAGTCATGGCCTGTGCCTACAACTAAGAAACAAATTCAGAGGTTCTCAGGCATGACCAGCTATTGGCAGGGAGCCACGTTCAGTAGGGGTGACTGGACTCCAGGGGAAATGCTGAGTTCGGATTTTAAGGTTTCATTTTTTTTAGTAATTTTGGCTCTCGATTCAGATTCTGATTTTTTGCATGCATTATCCCCCGTTGAAGTCAGTGGGAACAAGCTGCCATGTTAAATATCTGAATCCAATAATCAACGCAAAAAATCCAAATCACCTGAAACCGAAAAAGATCCAAATATTTGGACAGAACCGAATCAGCCATTTTTTGGTTGATTCGCTTCTACTCGAACCTGAAATTCACATTCCTAATGTTCACTGTGTTTCCCCATTGGCAGCAAGCCTCCTACCCGGCAAACATCCACCCATTTCTTCCTCCACCTCCTCCTCCTCTTCATTTCCTCACTGTCTTTCCAGGCCTTTTGAAAATCACCCCCACATCCATTTTTGGCATTCCACATCCTCCCCACTCCCTCCCTTTAAGAAACTCACTCCATTGTGTTCCTCCATTAAGGCCTATTGGCCGATCCCCATTATTTTCAGTTAGAATTCCTGTTGTCTCTTGTTCCTAATCCTGACCATTCATTTTAGTAGAATCATAGAACCTTAGAGTTGGAAGTAACCTCAGAGGTCATCTAGTCCACCCCCTGGAAACCCACCGCTACAGCATCCCTGACAGATGGATGCTCAGTCTCTGTTTGAAAACCTCCAGAGAAGGAGAGCGCACCCCCGCCAGTATGGCCAGACACTGTGACGGCCACCAGTATGGGCCAGACAACAATGGGAGCAGGGCAGGCACCACAGCTCTGAGAGAACAGGAAGTGGTGCCAGAGCTGCTGTGGCTGCCATAGGCGGATGGGTGCCAAGTGAGACTGGGGACCAGTCAGGGCCTGGCAGGTGGTTGGGCATCACTTGGCTGCTGCATGAAGGCAAGGAGGTGATGGCTGGTCACAGCTGCATACAGTGAAGAAGGGAGTGGGGTGGCATGGCCCCCATACAGGAACTCTGAGAGGGGGGAATGGCCCGGGAGACCCCACCCTCTACAACACCTGCCCCTTTCCTTCCCCTCCACCCCCCGTTGACCTCCTTCCCTCAGACCTCTGAAGCTGCACTGAGCAGCCTAATGGCAGCGATGGCACAGCAGCCTATGGGGCGACAGGGCAGCCAATGCAGCAGCAATGGGGAGCATAGGCCCCCGCAGCTCATGGGCCCAGTTGCAGCAGCACCTGATGTCCCTATCATTCCTATGCCCTTGACTGGGGCAGCTGCCACCGGGCCACTGCACAGGGGACCAAGCCTGACATCCTCCACATGTGAAAGCACCAGTCTCCCACACATGAGCTACAAAGCCAGAGTCCATAGTGGCACTAAATCAGACTCCAGGCCAAACTCCCATTGACTCTGATGGTGCAGGACTGTCCTGTCATTTACACTGCATGTTAGCACACAGACAGCAGGACAAGTAACCCCCAGTTTCACAGGGCTACAGGCTCACTGTCGCTTAGTACTGAAATGGGAAACCGCTTGAAAGCTTGTCTCTCAATACACAAGTGCAGCAGCTTTAATAACTAGGGTAATTCTTCAACATTTACACAAAGTTACAAAATTCACCCCGCTCCATTAAGTCAATTAGTTACATTCTTGAGCAATAATAACCACAATTTATTCTACATTTTCACTCCTAAATGATTGTTCTTTGTTCTCTATAAGGTAGTGAGAGGGATGAAGTGATTCTATAAAGACAATGGCTCGGATTCACTCTGGGATAACTCCACTGGATTCACTGCAGTTACACCTGGGAGGGAACTGGTTCCATAACAAAATCCTGTTCAGAGCTATTTTTTCTCTTTATAATTTTTCCTTGTTAGCTGCTCTCTGGTGTTCAGGTCAGGCCTCAGAACAATCATGTAGCATTTGGGGATGAAGATACAACCCAGTAACCCAGCGCTAGAGGCCAAGATACAGAAGATCTCCACAACCACCATGGATTTCCCCTTGGTGCTCAGGTAGGTGGGAACAAAGGACACCCACACGCTACAAAACACCAACATGCTGAAGGTGATAAACTTGGCTTCATTAAAGCTATCAGGTAAGTTTTTGGCTAAGAAAGCCACAATGAAGCTGCCAATGGCCAGAAAGCCCGTGTAGCCCAGGACACTGTAAAACATGGTGACTGACCCTTCATTACAATACACTAGGATCTGTCCAGTCTGTGAGTGCATGTCGAAGTCTGGGAACGGGGGCCAGGTTCCCAGCCAGACTGCACAGATACCAGCTTGAATAAGGGAGCAGGAAAGGACAATGGAGTTTGCCAGTTGTTTCCCCACCAATTTCCTCAGCCTTTTTCCTGGATGTGTAACCACAAAGGCCAGAACCACAGTCATGGTCTTTGCCAACACAGATGAAAGAGCAATAGAAAAGATGATGCTGAAAGCAGATTGCCGGAGAAAGCAGGTTATCTTCCCAGGCCAGCCAATGAACAGCAAGAAGCAGAGGAAGCAGAGCAGAAGAGAGATGAGGAGAATGTAGGTGAGATCCCGGTTGTTGGCTTTCACTATGGGAGTGTCCCGGTGCTTAATAAAGGCTCCCAGCACAAGAGCTGTGATCAGACACAAGAAAAGTGAGAAGGAAACCAAAACAATTCCCAAGGGCTCTTTGTAGGACAGGAAGATTATAACCTTGGGGATACATTGAACTTGGTACTGGTCTGGATACTGATCTTCAGGGCACTTGTCACAATGATCTGCATCTGAAAGGAACAAATATTGCCTCAAAATGTCAAATATGTGAAATAATATTCTCCTCACCTAGACAAATTTATTTAGTGTCCCATGAAATGTAAGGAGCTAAAAAATAAAGCAAGTGTCAATCCAGAGTCACATTTCCATTGGGAATAATCTGGATTAGAAGTTTGTAATGGGCAGAGATTGGGCTGCAACCAGATGCAATTTCAATGCCTACTTCCTGGAAATAGTTGAGGCTGCTGCCATTTTACTCCCCCTAAGTACCATGCAGCTGGGCGTGGAATTCCAGGGCAGCAGTAATCTGTTGAGTGTCTGGGGTGAAGGGAGGGCAGCCCACTCATGGAACGTGGCTGGAACAAGGGGAAGGCTGACCACAGGAAAGGGAACTTAATAACTAGGGGCACATTTATACGTGCCGGGCTGTGCAGATTTTGGCTCTGAGAATGAATCCGGAAGCCAAAACATGTGTGGGGTTTGTCCAGTGCGAAAGCCCCTCCCCCCGGCTTTGCTGGCGATCACCTGGAAGAGGGCAGTGTCATGTATTTTCAGTTATAAGCCTAAAATATTTTGGCTATCTGTGTTTAAATGTATTAACCTCGAGTTTTTATATGTTAACTTTCTGTTTTAATGTAAGCTAATTGTGTTCACAGCACTGAATTTTAGAATCAGCTTTTGTAAATAGCTAGGTTCAGGATGGGCCCCCATAAAAAACACATTCCAATAGAAAGTTCTTTCTAAGCTTCCCAAATGACCTTTGACTGTTGCCAAGGAAATAACCAAAAGACTAGGTGTTAGAAGGCCATAAAGAGGCCCTTCTACCTAGGCTTGGCTTTTGTTTAGATTTTCTCCTAGCCTAAGAGTCTGGAATGTTATTTCTAGGTGTCTAAATGACAGATAGCACTATTCAGAAGAATTTCCAGACTAAGAAGGAGGATTTGTTAGTTTATTCCAGCTAACATATCTATTAATTTATAGTTGGAATAACTTTAGGATCTGGTTATTTTCTCTCTTTATCTGACAATTATCTCTGATAAAAAATACAAGGCTTCTATTAATTTTAAACCTTGATAAACTTTGAAAGAAGTCAAAACCTGATAGGTTTCTTTAAGAGAGCCAGTTAGAATCCAGTGTATCTCCTTACTGACTGACGTCAGCGTGACAAGCCTAAGGATAGAAACTCCCCTTGTAATCAATCCTTTAAAGGGAAAGACACAGAGAGATGATCTTTAGACTGAGATCCTAAAATAACATTGGATTTCTTACTCACTGGAAAAAGGGAGATTTGGATACATTGTATGTATAATTTCTTGATATCTTTGAGCCAATGAATTGTGCATATGTTAAGCTTTTACAAGCTTTTTCTTAAGATAGAAATGTTTTAAGATCATGTAACTTTGATTGGCTATCATACCATTCAATGTAAAACACTGATACTTTCTATTTATATTTAAGTATATTTAAGTAAACTTTGCATATATTTTTATAATTTTTATAATCCAATTTTTATAATCCAAAAGTCTCATGTTCCCTTATTATAAATGTATTGTCCGGATAAATGTTAGTCGGACTTCAAAGTAAGCGTAAACCTCAATTTATATATTTAGGAGAAAAAGGTCCAATTCAGTATGTCTAGTGCAACTGAGCAACTAAGCCTTTCCCCCTATTTATAAAAGAGTGACAGAAATGTGACAGCAGAGCTGGCTGTACACTTCTAGGTGATTGCTGGCAAAGCTGCATTGGAGGGAGGCGGATTTGCTTTTGCACCAGAAAAACCTCGCACGTGTTTTGGCTTCCAGATTCATTCCCGGAGCCAAAATCTGTATGGCCCAGCAGATGTGAATGTGGTCCAAGTCTGGAACTATTTGCCTCAATGTTTCTGTTTTGGACAACTCTGTGCAGTGTTCCCCATCCCCACTTAGTGTCTCTTTGATAAGGTCTGGACTTTCCTTTAGAATCACATACCTGTCTTGTTAGAAATCATCCCTTCAGAACAGGGAGTGCAATCGTAGCAGCAAACTGGCTTCCCATCCAAAACTTTCCTGCTGTAGCCAGGATGGCAGCTTTCAGTGCACACAGAACGGGGCAGCATCTAACCCCAAACACAAGAGAAAAACATTTAGCACTGAAAAAATGCTAAACAACACTTTGCATGCAGAGATTTCAAAGAACTTTAAGCGTCACCATCATCCCTATAGAAACCCCCATACCTAAATTTAAATAAAAAGAACTCATTCTGCAGAACTCTGCTCTCAGCCAGTTACCAGATAAGCCAGTGACAGAAACCACATTCAGTGGCAGAGACTTCATTTGGTGAGACAGATCTAGGAGACTAAAGGGGGGGTGAGCAAGCGGTGAGCCAGGTTCTACGCTGACTCTCAAAAACTATCAATCAATATATGAAACTTCAAAGGAAGAGGAAACCAGAATACACTGGGGAAAAGATTTCTTCCTTCCCCCCCCTCCCCCAATAATTTTATTGAAATGTTTTTAATGCATACAGCTGAATAATACAGTAATAGTTTACATTTCTCATGCAGGGTTATTGCTGTTCTTACACAAGCATTTAGCTGGACCTTCGCATTTTCTAATTTTCTGTAAGGACGTCACTACAGTACATCTATACAGTCCATCTTTTCCAATTAATCCTGTTAACATATACAACTTCATCCCGAAATCATATAAACTAAATAAATTCGTATCAAATCTTCAAACCAAGCACATTCGGCCTTCTTCAAAAAGAAAAGAAAAAAACCAATAAATCATAATGGCTTCATTTTGTTTTGCTTTATCATTTTATATCATTTGGTATGAATGTTCGTGTTCAAATTCCTTTATGGTGTGTGACAAAGAGGCAGCGTCCCCTCCACTGTATCAAGGTCTTCGCCTATTGAAAGGAAAACCTGCAATATGGCAAAACCCCACTCTTTCCTCTGTTCCCCATGTGAAATCTCCAGTAGCCCCAAACCCTGTTTCATGCTTTTGACAATTTTATCCTTGTTCAGAACATCTGGCAAATGGTTAAAGGGGCGGTAGTAGAAGGAAGGTACGAGCATATCCCTTGGAAGGCTAGAGTGTGTTCCTGTTGTAAACAGGAAGTGGAAGACATAGAGCATTTTCTCCTGAGGTGCCCTTATTTTGATGCTCTTAGGGCAACTTGGGTGATTCCCTGGCTGCCTCAAGAGATCCAGGTTACCGACAGCGTATGCTATCTATTATCACTCACACAAGGAGAGGCCATTAGAGACCTGGCAATATACACCCATTTAGCATCACAGAAACGGCTCCAAATTTGTTTGGTTACTCCAAGGGTGTGGTCCTTAAGACAGGATGGGGAACCTGGGATGAGAATGGAGCCCGAGGACACTGTTGGAACCATTTCTCCTAGCTAGCTGCAATATCCACCCAATGTCAACTGATGCTCGGAGGAGGGGAAGAGGGAGAAGAAGTGCTAGGATGGGATGCTTAGTCAGCTTAGAAATTTCTTGAAGGGGATGTTCACTTTGTTTGGTTAACAAGGGGGGAAATTAGGTAAATAAATTATATTTTGCTTACTGCCCAGCCTTGCCCAGCAAACCTGTGGAAGAGTAAGGCACCTCCAGTTAGGAATTTGCCTTATATTAGGGTAGTTGCCCTATATTAGGGAAGAGGTTATAGCAACCCCGGGTATTATAATACGGTATTGAAATAAAATGTGGTTATTATGCTGTTAGATAATTCATGGGCATGTAAAAGTTTGTTGATAAATAATCTACAAATAACCAACTACTGATAAACCAGATGTTAAATTGTAAAATGACTAGATAGGTAGGAGGGAATTGACTCAGGATCTGTATTAGCACTAAATACGTCATTTGGTCTCCCTATGGTATACCTGCCTAAGCAATATAGTTAATAAGTAACCATGTCCAAGAGGCATACGGTTCTATTCCTAAATGTTGCTGCTGGTCTGTTAGTTTGGTGTATTTGTTTTGTTTTATTATTGTTGTAAAATTTCATTGTTGTTTTGTCTGGCCAGGGCGAGAGCCAGTGCCATTAATAAAACTGAATTGAATTGTTCGGGACATCCCATATTGGGTTCCATACCACATAAAATTGTGCCAATTTGCCTTTAATTTCTGCTGCTTTGCGCTCCATAGTAATGGCCATCTACACTCTCTGATACCAAGTTTTTATCAGTGAGCCACTTGGGTTTTTCCAATTTAGGGCAATCGTATGCCAGCTGCCAGCCTCATTTGACGGCATGAGTCTATCCAAACACTTATGTCCTGTGAAGGAAATAGGCCCAACAATGCTGTCTTGGGAGTGAAAGGTATGATCACCCCTGTAATGATCTCAAATTGTTTCCATACTTCCTGTGAGGGTTTTCCTATTGGTGGGCAATTCCACCAGCAGTGTATGTACGTGCCTGTACAACAACACTTTTGCCAGCATGCAGGAGAGTAGAGTGAATTAATTTGTGAAATTTGTGTTGGCGTGAGGTAGCTGCGGATAATTTGTTTCATTTGAGGTTGTTTTAGTTCTAGTGCCATTGCACATTTATCCATTACCTTTCAGATCTTATTAACCTCTGAGTCTGAGAAATCCTTATTCAGATCCTCACGTCACTTCTCTATATATCCTGCATCTGGAAGATAAAAATGTGTATATATTTCTTGGTGTTACCGAGATTAACTTTTACACTCATTCCATTGTCTAAACAATAAATTCCCAGGAAAGGTTTCCTTCCTGACCCCTTCAGCCAAATTTCTGAAGCATCAGATTAAGAGCCCCTCATTCAGTGTCAGTGTAGCAGGGTGCAGCCCCCTGGGTTAAGTCCATGCAGGCTCAGACCCCTACAGGACTTGTGTACTCTTGGGGAATTGAACGTAGAGTCACTCACACTCTGGGAATTAGCTCATAGCTGGCACAGTCTTTATTCATATACAGTTCAGTCTTACACAGTTCTCCACCATTAGTCACTTAGGCCCCGCCATGCTACAGCCCTCTGGTGGCCTGGCTACTCCGTATAGCCACAGTCCATACAGCCCGAGCACCCAACCTCAGCACTCCAGTAGCTATCCTTAGTTATCCCTCAGGCTATTCGTTCAGGACACTGGAGAAGGTTTAATTTATAATTAAATGCACAATTAACGTATGGAATTTGTTGCCAGAGGACGTTGTCAAGGCCAGTAGTATGGCTGGGTTTAAAAAAGGATAAGTTCTTAGAGAATAGGTCCATTAATGACTATTAGCCAAGTAGCTTATGGGATGAACTTCTTACTGTCGGGGGCTGGGAGTGAACAACGGAGAATGGATCGCCCATTGTGACTGCTGGTTCTTCTCCCATGTGATCGAGATTGGCCGCTGTCAGAGGACAGAATGCTGGGCTTGATGGACCATTGGTCTGACTCAATATGGCACTTCTTATCTTCTTTTGCTCTTACTGAGTGAGCATGAGCATGGGCAGCAGTGTGTCTCCCTCTCTCTCTTGTTCTAGCAGTGGGATATCTCTCTCTCTCTCTCTCTCTCTCTCTCTGGTTCTCTCTCTCTCTCTCTGCTTCTGGATAGCAGGTGGCATTGGCCAGTCCACTCCAGTCACTGCACTGAATCTCTGTATATACAGCTTGTCAAGATTCCTACCTGACACAAAGTCAAGGCTTCAACTTGCAGAGTGTGCCCAGCCTGCTGGTACTATGTGAGGTAGATGTAATGGCAGGCGGGCACTGGCAGTTTGCACTACCCTTTGTTACATGGTGTCAACTTGCAGAGATTGCCCCGGTGTGTGTGTGTGCAGAATAAAAATGGGGGGGGGGGGAGAATGCAGCCACCCAGCCAGCATTTGGGCAAGAGTGGTGGGAGTGGGATGTATTAAGAGAGAGACTCAGGGGAAGTCTCATGTGTGCCCCATAACTCAGAGTCCACAGAAAGCTCAGGGAATCCCAGCAGCGGCAGGTTGACCTTCAGGAACAACAATTGCCCCTTTGCCGCCCCCTTTGTGACAGCGACAGCAGATTTGCTGTGCCCCTCCCTAAAAAGAATGGCGGCAGGACTGGGGTTGGGGGTCAGGGGAACAGTTCTCTTGGTCCGGGATCCACTAATGGACCCCTCAGACTCGGAGGACAAAAAGGAGAAGGAGCGCTTCAAGCTCCCCAAGGCCGATAGGAACTGGGCCAACTGGACAGCGGCCTTCGCAATCTATCATGGCGGGTGATTCAGACGTACCCCTCCAGGTCAGCGGAACTACTGAAGTATGTGTACATAGGCCACAGGGCGTACGAGTCAGGCCCCCCCACCCCGGGGCTTGGCTACGGTACAACAAGGAGTTCCGACACCGGGCAGATTTTATCCCGGGCACTAGATGGGATACCCATGCACCCAATCTCTGGTTAGATTGCATGGTGGATACGGCCAATGCCCCTAGAACCGATAGCAGGCACCTCCTGGCAAGAGGGGGCATTGCCCCTGCCAACAATCCTTTTCGTGGTGAAGCCAGAAGGACAGCAAGTGGGATAGCGGGTCAGTGCTAGGAATTTGCGTGAGTGGGGAAGTGCTCCTGGAAGACATGCAGGTACCGGCACACCTGCCCCAACTGTGCAGGGCACCACAATGCCGGGGCATGCCCTAGAGGCAAACCAGGCCAAAAAGGAAGGAACCGGGGGGGGGAACACCTAGTGGAGGGGGGCACGGGGGCACGGGGCTGGCAACCCTGGCAAAGGGCCCCAACACCAAATAGTGTGGAGTGGCTGGCTGATGCCCTCAAGTCCCACCCGGACAGGGCAGAGGTGGTCTGCATCATAGAAGGCTTTGGGGAGGGATTTTGGATACCAGCTGGAGAGGTCCATCCCGCTAAAGCCGCCTCCAACCTGAAATCGGTGGAGGGGAAGGAGACGCTAGTGAAGGAAAAAATTGAGAAAGAGCGAGCGGAGGGTGGGATTGCAAGCCATTTACATCCCCCCCCTTTTCCCAACCTGGTAGTGTCCCCTCTAGGGGTGGTCCCGAAGAAGGCCCCGGGAGAGTTCAGAATGATTCACCACCTCTCTTATCCAAGAGAGGGGTCAGTGAATTATGCTATTACCAAGGAACTGGCAATAGTGAGGTATGCGTCATTTGACACAGCTGTCACACTTGTAAAGCGGTGCGGGATGGGGGCTCTGTTGGCGAAATGTGACATCAAGTCGGCCTTTCATCTCCTCCCAGTTCATCCGGATAGCTTCCACCTTCTGGGTTTTCATTTCCAAGGTCAGTTTTATTATGACAAAGCCATGCCCATGGGCTGCTCGATCTCGTGTTTGGCATTTGATCGTTTTAGTTCACTGGTTGAGTGGGTGGTCTGGCAGTGGGCTAATGGAGGGGAGATCACCAAATACTCAGATGATTTCCTGTTCATAGGAGGCATGGGCACCCATGACTGCCAGAGGTTGATGGATACTTTCCAGCAGGTGGCGGACAATTTGGGGATCCCATTAGCACCGGAGAAGTCAGCGGGCCCATCCACAGTGCTGCAGTACCTTGGAATCGAGTTAGATACAGTAACTGGGGTGTCGCGGCTTCCCACAGAAAAGCTGGAGGACATGAGGTCAAAAATTGGGAGGTGCTTGGTAGCCTGAAAGGTTACAGCCCAGCAGCTCCAGTCCCTCATAGGGAGCTTGAATTTTGCCTGCAGGGTGGTAGCTCCTGGGAGGGCTTTCCTGTCCCGCTTGTATGATAAATTGGGGGTAGCCCCAGCCCAATCATCACATTCGGGTTACGCGGGACATGAAAGATGACCTCCAAACGTGGGCCATGTTCCTCGCTGATTCCAACGGAGTGAGCATTTGGAGGAAAAGGCTCCTTGTGGAGGCCGAGCTCCTGGTGCACTTGGACGTGGCGGGTGGAATGGGAGTTGGAGTAATTTTCAGGGACAGGTGGTGCATGGTCCCATGACTGCAGGCTTAGGTCAATGAAGGTGTGACTCAAGATTTGACTCCGAGCTGTTCGCAGGAGGGGCGGGGTATAAATATATTAAATAAATAAATAAATATTTGACCTTCCTGGAGCTCTTCCTGATAGTCCTCGTGGCTCATCTGTGGTCAGATGAGTTGGCAAATCATGTGGTCCTCTTCTAATGTGACAACCACACGGTGGTCCACATTATCAACTCACAGTCATCTCGCTTCCCGAAGGTTATGGGGCTAGTTAGGGCATTTGTTCTCATCTGTTTATGACACAACGTATTGTTCCAGGCCAAGCATGTGCCGGGTGCAAATAACGGTGTGGCAGATGCCCTTTCTCACTTCCAGATGGAGCGCTTTTGCTCACTCGCACCTGGAGCCAGACTGAATCCAGAGCCTTTACCCCGGTGGGCATGGACCCTTGGATCAGAGAATTGTTACAGGTCGTAAGGGGATCTCTGGCACCTCTCACCCATGCAGCATATGGATGGGCATTCATGGAGTTCCAAGGGTATAGGACAACTCGTGGCTGGGCACTGAGCTTACCCATGCCTGAACCGCAGATGCTCCAGTTCTTACTGGCTATAAGACGCAGTGGGGCAGCAGTGGGCACCATCAGCATTAAGCTAGTGGCACTAACATTTATGAGCTGGTTAGCCGGCTACCCTTCCCCAGACAGGTTTTTTTATGCTAGACTCATGATGGAGGCATGGGCCAGGGAGCGCGGTACACCCCAGGATGCCAGGCTACCCATAACACCACAGTTGCTGGTACAGATGTGCAGTACCTTGTCCCATGTTTGCTCAAGTGAGAATGAAGCTAAGTTGTTTGCCACAGTCTTCTTGGTTGCTTTCTTTAGGGCAAGCGAGTTAGTAGCTGACTCCGCCAGAGATAGGTCAGCTAGAGCTCTGGCCATTGAAGACGTTGGGATGGGAAGTGGGGAGGTAAGACTCCTCCTGCAGCGGTCAAAGATGGACCAGAGAGATAGGGGCCATACAATCAGGCTAGCAAAGGCAGGTTCATCGGGATTGTGCCCAGTACAGGCCCTTGTAGTGTACCTCGCTGAGCGGCCACCCATCCCCGGTGCTCTCTTCCGCCACACAGACAGCAGCCATGTCACAAGATACCAGCTGATTATGGTAATGTGTGCAGTGATATCCACCCTTAATATTCCAGCAGGAGAGTTCGGGATCCATTCATTCAGAATAAGGGCGGTCGTGGCTTCTGGGATGCCTGAGCAAAGGATAAGGGCTATTGGAAGGTGGTACTCTCGGGCATACCGGGCCTATGTAAGGGCCCCCCTTGACGAGACCCAGCAGTAACATGTGATTTGTTCCCATCAGGTCCCTCTCGACCCACAAGGTGCCTGGTATGGATCATGGGCCACAGCCTGGTTCAGTGGGCTGGGAAGGTGGCAGGACATTCACACTGGGGGACGCAGTTGGGGTTGTCCACGTATGCAGAAATTCGTTGGATGGGCCGCAGTGGCATGCAGTGGTGGCAATTGCTTCCCACTTTGCGGCAAGAGCGGGGGACGGCCCAGCCAGATATTTTAGTACTACACCTGGGGGAGAACAACCTGGTAAAAATAAAGGGTGTGCATGTGACAAAATGCCCTTGCCCTGACAAAGACCCCTCTCTGACCCTCCTTCACTGAAACTGCAAGCCTGGCTCAGTCAAAGCCCAGGCCTCAACAAGCACCTGTTCAGGACTTCCTCATTCCTGGAATTCCTAAGGGGGGAACTCTACACCTAAGACAGGTGACATGGGATGATTGAATCATAGGAGAGGGGCTTCTGGATTACAGCCAGCTGACCCTCCTGGACAAATCAGAACAAAGGTCAAGGATGCCTTAAAAGGACCAGCACAGGCATTTTGACCCTCTCTCTCTCTCTCTCTCTCTCTGGACTCACTGAACTGCTGCTAGGCTGGTGACCTCCCTGTCTGGAGGCACGCATGGACTATATGGCTTAACAGTAACTCTGGCCTTGTCAGAAGAAGAACTTGAACCCCATAGGAAAACCATCCCCTGTGGAGAACTGATCAGAACCAGTGAGTACTTGCTAACTACAGTTTATAGGAAGACACTTTCCAAATGGGCTACTATGTCCACAGGATTGACTCTGATTGCTCAAAGGGTTATCACCCCTAGTTCTATGCTTTTATTCCTTTTTGTTATATGTACCAGTAAAGTCTAAGTTTTCTTTTTACCCTACTGTGTGTGTGTGTGTGTGTGTGTGTGATTGGCTGACCATTAAATGCCTCCTTTGGGCTGGGTGGCCAAGCCTCACTACTAAGGCAAGCAAAGAGGGAAAAATCTACCATTTGGCTAGGGGCCAACAGCTTTGGAACCAAGGGAAGTCTCCTGTGGGTAGCTCTGGGGATCTGCCGCCAACGCAGAGGAGGAAATCCCAGGAACAGAGTGCCAGGAAAGGGGAGTGCTTTTGGGAAGCTGTGAGGCTTATACCTTGTGGGGTTCACATGTCCTGAGGGGTGTGAATGCCCTCTGAATTACCCTCAGGTGGTGGCAGTGGAATATCAAGGGTTTTGGGGGGTTTGCCAGCTGTGGGACCCCCTGGTCAGAGATCTGGAGAAACACAGTGAGGTGGGTGTCTCAACTGTATAGCACCCCCTACTGGCGTTTTGCCACAGTGCAGATCTTGAAAGACATCCAAAATGACATCTGAGAGGTGCAGTGAATGTTCATGGGAGTACATATAGTGTGGACAGAGTGGGTGGAATGGATCACATGGGGTGATGGGGTCCCCCCCGGGGACCAGGAGGACTGTAAACAGGGAGATTGGGCGATGGCTGTGGGGATTGGGCAGCGTGACGATTGGGCACAGTGCCATCTTGCACCGTAGGCCCAAGTTGTATAGAACAGATGGAGTTCACCTTTCCCCAGTTGGGAATGAATGGTACCTGTTAGCTTTGAAGGAAACGTTAAGCGAGCTGTTAAGGAGTGGAAGTTACGTGTGGGAGCGGGCCCATCCAGCAGAGACCGGCAGTCCCTTTGTGGCAGGGGTCCAGCACTGGTCTTTTAGGTTAGGAGTGAAATAGTTTGGGGCATCTCCATAAGAGATGGGGGGCAACCCCTCCGTATTTGCAGGGTATGGCAAGTTGGGGGCGTCAACCCTCTGGGAGCAGTGACCGCAAGGGAAGTAGGGACATGTACTGTCACAGTCCAAGGGTGGCTACCCTCCTTCCTCCGGCTCATGAGGGAGCCTGGTCCCCCCTCCACACAGCCCGTTGCTAGGGAGGGGAAGATGTTTCAGACAAGTTAATAGGGGTTGGTACAGGATGGGATATCCGGTCAATCTCTGGTTTGTTAAGGATGTTGAGTTAAGTCAGGTGCTGGACCCGAATCACCTTAGTGATTGCCCCCACCAATTCCAATCCAAGTCTGATTTAATCTGAATAAATGAGTGCGGCCATTTAAAATCCATCTGACCTGTCCTGTCTTCATTGGGGGGTGCGACAGCAACTGCTCCATCAACCCAGCACCCAGCCTGGAATGGTGGGGACTCATGAAGTCCCCCGCCTGAGAGAACACCCGTTCGCTGGGCACGCTGGTTGCTGGGCAGGACACTAGTTCCTGTGCCACCCTGGTCAGGGCCTGCCATACTTTCCCCTTCTCCTCCCAGTACTGCAGTGGATCGCTGCTGGGATCCAATACAGGCTCCTCTAAGTACTTGGCCACTGCAATCTCCAAACTGTCAGACTCCTACTGCCTTTGCCCACACTACCTGCCCTGGCATGGTCCAGTGGTCACCAAGGAGCTGCTGTTGCTGACCCTGCTACCCGTGCTGCTGCTCTGGGTGCTCTGCTCCTGCTGCTGCTTTGCCCCTCCTCACTACCCTGCTACTGCCACCGTATAGCCCCCTCTCTACCAGAGCATGCTTCCTCGGGGTGAAGTCTGCCATGTGAGATACCACACTCACCCTCATCCTGGGGTCCAGCATGGTGGACAGAATATAAGCCTCCTTCCCAATCAGGGGGTCAAACCGCCTTTTGAGCCCATCCTTCAACCTTTGTACCAGGACCACCATCTCTGGTACAATGCCCCGCTCCACCAGCCCCCCCCCAGTCAGTCAGGAAGCCTGCCATTCAACTGACCAGAATATGGACCAAGAGGGTGACCGGACTCAGGGTGGTCATCGACACACTTAGGGTCTCCATTACATCCTTAAAGGGCTTAAGGAACTGCATGGTCTGGGACATCATGACCCAGTCTTTCTGCCCCAGTGGTGATGCCACCCCAATCTCCCTCCAAAGGGCTACCCCATGCAGAACCTGCTGCTGCTCCACCAGATGCTCTAGCATGAAATAGGTGGAGTTCCACCTCGTCCTGACGTCCTGCACAAGGCAGTGCTCCTGTGCTCCCAGCTCCACCTGCTTCTCCCTCAGGTGGTGCCCATCCCTCATGCCCTTATTGAAGTATCCTGTGATCTTTCTGCCTTTATCAATCAGCAGGGTAAGGAGGCTGCCGCTGCCTTCTCCCCTGGGGCGAGGGCATCCTTCACCATGAGGTGAAGGGTGTGGGCAGCACAGAGGATGTGCCGGAACCCACCATCCAGCACTGCCTTCCTCATATTGGCCACATTGTTTATTAACACAAACCCCCTGGTAAATGATGCTTTCTCCGTTAGCCGCCCCTCCATCATAGTGTCCAAGGCTTCCCTTATGTTGATGGCGGTGTGAAGCAGGGCCCACCTCACCCCTGCCACCTACTGCTCCTCCGGCCACCCACATCTGCCAGCAGTGAGCCATCAGGGCCAGGTAGGCATGCTGTGCATTTTGTCTGGTCCAAATGTCCATGGTGAAATGCACAACAGCCCCACCTGCCCTGGCCAGTTGCTCCCTCACCCGCTCCCTGGGTGCCCAGTACAGGGAGGGGACCACCTGCCTGCTGAAGGTGGTGCGTGAGGGTATCTGGTACCGGGGCACAAGCAGTGCCATCATTCAGCAGAATCCCTGGTTCTCCACTATGCTGAAGGGCTGGTCATCCAGCACAATCATCTCACCCACCCACCTGGTGATCGAAATTGCAGCTGGATGATGCCCTCCACACCGTAACTGCCCAAACCCCAGCTCCTCTGTAGTGGCCTGATGCTGCTGCTGCTGCTCACAGGGGGTTTGCTATAGGGGCTGATTCTCTCTCATTCCCCTTGCCATGACCAGAGGAGGAAGGTCTGCTCACTGCAGCAGGGAACCCACTCCTGTCCACACTGCCCAACGTCCCTTCCAGTTCCAGCATCTTAGCCTGATGTGTACTTCTTAGATGGGAGAACAGCCTGTTGTTGCTCATGTTCTCCCATTTCTTCCAACACCTCACCACCTTCCCACAGTGCCCCACTACCAGATGCCCGTACGCACCACCGTCAGCAGGCAGGTGGTGCCCTCCCTGTACCAGGCAGCCAGGGAGCGGATGAGGGAGCAACTGGCCAGGGCTGGTGGGGCTGTTGTGCATTTCATCACAGACATTTGGACCAGCCAAAATGCACAGCATGCCTACCTGGCCCTCTGCTCACTGGTGACAGCTGCGGGTGGCAGGAGGAGGAGCAGTAGGTGGCAGGGGCGATTTTGTACAAGGGTGTATCACTGAAATCAATTTTGATCAGTCCAATCAGAATTCTGATCAGACGTCTATCTGGTCCGGATTCCAATCAGACTGACTGAACCACCCAGCTCCATCAAAAATGGAAACTGGCTGGAATTTTGGCTTCACCCCTATTTAGGAGCTCAACCCAGGTCCCCTGAGTCCCCCAAGCAGTCTACCCACCGGAACCCAACAAGAACCGTCTCCAGGGTCCTGAAGGTACTAGGCTGGTGAGTAGCCTGTGGGATGGATAACCAAGAATGGCAGCAGGAGTGCCGAGGTTGCCTGATTGGGGATAGAAGCCCTGACACTCTGCCCTCTCCAGGGGACCGAAGAGACGTGAGGGTGAGGGCGGTGAGCTTCTTATAGAGGCCTTGGGCTGTGACAAGGCCTGGCTATAGGTGGCTAGAGAACTGGCCTTGATTGGGACAAAGAAAGTCTGGAGACAGGATCAGGATTGCCGGAAGGCTGTTTCCTAGGGTTACCATATCTCCCCTCTAAAAGAGGACACTTATGAAAAATACATGGTGCAGGGTTGCATTGGCTCCAATGCAGCCCTGCAACATGTATTTTTCATAAGTGTCCTCATTAAAGAGGAGGTATGGAAACCTTACTGTTTTCCGGTGTTAGTGAGACTATGAAAAAGTACCGTATGGACTGTGGATAATTGGATATAAAAGACTCTGCTCATGGTGAAGACTTGTATACTGTTTGGGAACCTTATGTATGGTGGAATAAAGGACACTGGATGCAATTCCTCTTAAAGGGACAGTGATGGAGAAGCTAATTTCCATTAGTCTTTGCAGGATCTGATCCTGCACAGACTTACTCCTGGGAAACCATAACCTGAGTGTCACTGTGTTCTCTGTGTAAATGGACAGGCTGCTGACCTAGCACTGAACACCTTATGTGAGTTGCTGAGAGCTCTCAACTCCCACTGCCTGCCATGGGAAACAGCAACGCTCAGCATCTCACCGGATCAGGCCCTGGGCACTACTGTCCTCTGTCTAAATACACTGAGCTCCATCCTCAGTGGGACTGGGACCCACTGCAACATATTCCCGTGTGTCTGTGTCACAAACAATGTAACCCAATGCGATTCACCCTGCAGGGCATGGGGGACTCTCTCAAGGACCAGGAGTCAGGACAGGAACACTTCCCCAGTCACCTTGGGCCCTTGAATCTGCATTAAGTTCCCACCTGGTTAAAGCTTCTGGGCCATGTGATTGCATCCTCATCAATGGTGAGCTCTTGGCCTGGGGCAGCCTGGGAGTCCATCCTTCCAACTTTCACCGTAATGAAGGATCCATTCGGGAAATAGATCCAGTTTACAATATTGTAGCCGGCTTCCAATTCCCCGTTTTCATCAAAAAACACCTCGTCGCCGGCGCTGTTGTTAAAGTGGATGCTTCTCAGAAAGGGGTGGAGCTGGATGGAAAGGGGAGGAGTCAGAATTTACAAAATGGAGCAAGTGGCCACAAACGAGCTGGATCTTCCCCTCCTTACAAACTCTCCTGTCTTTGGAAGCCCCAGTTCTAGGTTTTTTGGACCGGCCAGCTTTAGAAATGTGGCTGTTGCTGAATGGGAAACTCTGAATACTGTGTACAGATTTGAGAGGGCTCACTGGAGGGAGGCTCTGCCCTCCTGAAAGGGAAAGTGTGACCAGGCTTCAGTCTAGTTGCTGAAATTTTAAGGTGCTCTGAAATCCGCATACCATGCTCGATTGACCTGAAATTAGCTGTGCCTCAGGGAGGAGCAGAGCTGTGGTTAAATATTGGATTTATTCGACAGCTATTCCCTGAGATAAAGCATCCCCACCCCCACGTCTAAAATGGAGCCGGGTGTCGCTTTATTTGCAATGACAGCCTAATCTTGTCTGCCTCTCCCCACTCCATAGGTTACTCAATTATACTTTCCCTTCAGGATCCCCTGCCCACCTCCTCTGGAACAAAGCTAAGCATGTGCACTTGCAGCTTCATCCCTGTCTCTCCCCGCGTTCCCCTTTCCCTTGTCTTTGCTTGATTGTAAACCCACTGGGACCAGGACTGTTGACAGCTAGGCCCATTGCTGACACTATATTAATAATAATAATAATAATAATAATAATAATTAGAAAATTGGTCTGTGCATGAATATTATGCTCAGCTGCTCCTGGCAGCATGTTTTGAGTCGGGAAGATCAAATGCTATCAAAGTTCCTGTCGTTTCCTCTGGATTTATCTAGCCGCTTCCTAGCTATTTTCCAGTGGAAACGATAGAAATCTTGCCCTGGGGCTCCGCTTTTGAACGCTTCAGTTCATTAGTGGAGTGGGCATTCAGGCAGAGAATTCGATCAGGTGAGATTTCGAAATATCTAGATGATTTTCTCATAATTGCTTCATCGGCTCCTGGCGCATGTGAGGGGTTGTTGAAGGATTTCCAGGTCATGGCGGAACAACTTGGCCTTCCCCTGGCTCCAGAAAAAACAGAGGGACCCACAACGAGACTCACATATTTGGGGATAGAAATAGACATGGTCCGCATGCTTTCTTGTTTACCACAGGATAAGCTAGAGACGTTGCGGGGTAAGTTACAAAATTGCATGGCAGTAAAAAAGGTCATGATCCGCATTCTTCAATCGCTAGTAGGTAGTTTAAACTTTGCATGCAGAGTGGTTGCCCCAGGTAGGGCATTTTTATCCAGGCTCTACATCCCTCTGGCAGGCAACCCGCCACAGTACCATCATGTTCACATTACTAAGGAGATTAAAAAAGACCTGCGGACCTGGGCAACGTTTTTAGCAAACTATAATGGAGTAAGTTTCTGGAGGGAGAATTTCAAGGGGGGAACATACAGGTACATTCTGATTCGGCAGGGGAGATTGGTTTTGGACTTTATTTTAAAGGACGGTGGTGCGCTGCACCCTGGCCAAGAGAATGGGCTGCATCAGGGATAACTCGGGACCTTACATTCCTGGAGTTGTTCCCGATAGTTTTGGCTGTACAGATATGGTACAGGGAATTCACCGATAAATCGGTGATTTTCTGGTGTGATAACCTAGCAGTAGTCCATGTGATCAACTCGATGTCATCAAGGTCTCAGAGGGTGATGTGCCTAGTGAGAGCACTGGTCCTAAATTGTTTGCAACACAACATCCTATTTACAGCAAGACACATACTGGGGGTAGATAACACCATAGCAGACGCACTCTCTCGATTGCAGATGGAGAGATTTCGGGAGCTAGCGCCGGATGCCGCACCCAACCCAGAACCATTACCCCTTGGGGTATGGAACCTTGGAGAGTAGAAGTCCAGAGGATAGTACAGGGCTCCCTTGCCTCCGGCACATTGACAGCATATAACAGGGCTTACAAGGAATTCCAAGAATACAGGCAAATGATGGGCTGGGGTTTAGATTTCCCCATACGGGAGGATGAAATGCTCCAATTTATATTGCACCTCCGCAACCGGGGCTTAGCTGACAGGACCTTATTGGGAAAAGTAGCAGCTTTGGCTTTCATTAGTCGTTTCAACGGGCATCCCCCACCTGACAATGGATTTTTTGTGTGTAGAATGTTCAAAAGTTGGGCGCGAAAAAGGGAACACCAAGGGGAAAGTAGGGCGCCCATCACGTTCACCATGTTACGGGATTTGTGTAGTGCACTGCCGAGAGTTTGTTTGGATAGATACGAAGTTATACTGTTTTCAACACTGTTTAAAGTTATGTTTTTGGGGGCATTTAGGATAAGTGAAGTGGTAGCGGAAGGTAGAAGGGATAGGTCAGGAAGGGCCATGTTGGGGCATGACATTCAACTTTCCCCGGGTCTACTGAAAATAAAGGTTAGGCGCTCAAAAACAGACCAGAGGGGAAGAGGACAGGGAGTCACATTGGCTCAGATTGACAGATGTGATATTTGCCCGGTGCAGGCGGTCACCAAATACCTTACTATACGACCACGAGTTGGGGGAAACATGTTTATGCATGGGGATGAGTCACCTGTCACACGATATCAATTTAATATAGTGCTGCGGAGAACAATACAGGAGATAGGTTTGTCACCAAAAAAATATGGATCCCATTCTTTTAGAATTGGGGCAGCAACAATGGCTGCTTCTGCGGGATTCTCAGGAATGGACATTAGGGTTTTAGGTAGATGGCGTTCGAGGGCCTATTTGGGTTACATCTGGCCCCAACATGAAAACTAACACATGTCTTATTTACATTCCCTCAGGCCATAGGTTGCATACGGCGAGTAAGAAGGTGGTCTGGATGGTCGGCCACAGCCTGGTTCGCCGAGCAGGAGATGCAGCTAGACGATCTCTATGGGGAACACACTTGGGCATGGCAGACAGGGCGCAAATCAGATGGATGGGTCGGGGAGGGATGAAATGGGATCACTTGATGCCCTTGTTGTCACAATTACAGAACCACCACACCCAGACATCATAATTATTCATTTAGGGGAAAACGATGTAAGGATAGGAACTAGTGTAAGTTTAATGATAAAGATTAAGTCACAGATGCCATCAATTAAAGGAATGTTTCCGGGGGTTCAGATAATATGGACCCACTTGATGCCACGCATCACATGGGGGGGAGGTGTTCACCCCAAAATAATTGATCGGGCTAGGCGCAAGGTAAATAGGGAGATTAATAAATGGTGGATGTGTATGGGTGGTATTTGTGTGAAAAATGGGCAAATTACACATACACGGACGGAATTGTTTTTGAACGATGGGGTACATCTGTCCGGAGAAGGTAACAGTTTGTACTTAAATAAATTGGGAGAGATTCTGATTAAGTTTGTGTGAGCAAGCGTTGGTGGGTCAAGGGACGAATTAAAAATTTCGCCCCTTGGGATGGCGGGGGTCCAGTATGGTTAATAGGCTGTTTTGTTAGGTAGTTGTAGTCTAGATAAAAGAGTCATCTCCATAAGAGATGGGGGGCGATACCTGTCGACAAGCAGGGCATGGCTGGCGCCAGGATCGTTCCCTGGGGGGAGTGTCAAGCGGGGGTAAGGGCAAGCATGGCCCTCGATCTTAATGACACCATATACTCCTGACTCAGGCCCCTGAGGCATTTACCCTTCGGCCTTGTCCAGGGACCTGTTTGAAGGGAAAAGTTTAAGTTGAATTGGTAATGGCATTTGGAGGGCATATCCAAGCCATATACCTGTTTAATGTTCTGATAGGTTATATAAAATACTGGACCCAGTTGATTGTTTAGGGACAATCTAACCAACGTGCTTGCTCTGATTGCATTAAAGAGTGCGGCCTTTGAAATCCAACTCATGTCTCCGTGTATCATTCCTGGGATGGGGGGGGTGCGTCGGCAAGGGCCCTCCGCCCCCCTATTTGGAGCAGGGGGAGGTTGCCGCGCCCGCCGATAGAGCAGCACAGGAAAATGAGCGCGGAATGGCTGCAGGGCATTGGGAAACCCCGTCCCGTTCGGCCTGGGCGTCTGCTATTGGTGGCCCAGGCATCAGGGCCGGTGAATCGGGCTCCTGATTAGTCGGCGCCGGGGATGGTCCCTCCCCCTCCTGTAGAAGGGAGGGGGGGAGAGTGACTGCCGGCGCACGCGGTTTTCCATTCCCCCTCCGACATTGGCAGGCACCAGTTCGTGCCTGCGCTTCAAGAACTAACACCCACCCACCCATCACCCTAATACTGTGGGATTTGACCGGTTGCCACAAGGGGACCAAGAAGGAATTTTTACAGAGCACCTCAATATCATGTGCGGCTCTGTTGTTTTTGCCTTCTTCACAGTGTAGGAATAATTAAATATTTTAAGGTAATGATTTGAATATTGATTTGGCTTATGATTGGACAATAATTTAATATAGTTTAACTTTATTTCAACACTAATTTGGAATGATTATAAATAAGGATGATTACGAATTGGAAGCGAATTGGTTATTGAAAGTAAATGGCAGAATTTTGCCGCACTCTTGTGGGGGTCCAGTATGGTTAATAGGCTGTTTTGTTAGGTAGTTGTAGTCTAGATAAAAGAGTCATCTCCATAAGAGATAGGGGGTGATACCTGTCGACAAGCAGGGCATGGTTGGCGCCAGGATCGTTCCCTGGGGGGAGTGTCAAGCGGGGGTAAGGGCAAGCATGGCCCTCTATCTTAATGACACCATATACTCCTGACTCAGGCTCCTGAGGCATTTACCCTTCGGCCTTGGCCAGGGAGCTGTTCGAAGGGAAAAGTTTAATTTGAATTGGTAATGGAATTTGGAGAGCATATCCAAGCCATATACCTGTTTAATGTTCTGATAGGTTATATAAAATACTGGACCCAGTTGATTGTTTAGGGACAATCTAACCAACGTGTTTGCTCTGATTGCATTAAAGAGTGCGGCCTTTGAAATCCAACTCATGTCTCCGTGTATCATTCCTGGGATGGGGGGGTGCATCGGCAAGTGCACATTTCCTGTACTCCCTCATCCAAGTCATTCATAAAGCTGTTCAACAGTACAGGGCCCAGGACAGATCCCTGCAGCACCCTGCTCGACACCTCCCTCCAGATTGATGAAGAACCATTGATGAGCACTCTTTGAGTGCTCATCCTTCTTTAACCGTAAATCCACATGCCTAGGGCCGGCCATGGGTATAAAAGAGAGAGATTTCAATCTTTTAAAACTATTGCATTTTGGCATCTTTGCTGTCCCTGAGTCTCACAAGGTGAGTGCTCTGGGTACCAATGCTCTGTCTCCTTCCCGATGGGAATGCTCCCATTCTAGTAGAATCCTAGAACTGGTAGGCAGCGGGAGGGCCGTCAAATCCTCCCCCCACGCATTGCTTGGTGCAGGATTTTCCGCCATATCTAAATCATCCCTGGCATAGGCTCAGCCAGTTTAAAAACCGCCAACGATGAAGAATCCACAACTTCCCTGGGTAGCCCCCTCCAGTACCTGACAGTCCTTACAGCAGAGGGACCCAGGTTTACTGCGTTTCCCCATTGATGGCAATGAGGGTAATACAGTAAACAGAGGCCCCTGTTTACAGTCAGGAATTTTCACCTAATATTCAGTCATTTGTACACATTGTCACTTGTCCTGGCCTCCACAGCAAGGGAGAACAATTGTCCGCCATCTTTTTTACGGTGGCCTTTCAAATATTTGTAGACTGTCATATCCCCCACTTTGTCTACTTTTGTCCAAGCTCAACATACCCAGATCCTTCAACTTCCCCAAATAGGAATTATCATCTTTGTTCTTCTCCTCTGCACTGCCTCTAACTTTTCTACATCCTTCTTAAAATAGGGTGTCCAAAACTGAATGCAGTACTCCATCTGGGGCTTGACCAGAGCAAAGAGAGAGACCATTTGGAATTTTTATCCTGTCCTCCAGAGCATTAGCAGTCCCTTCCAATTCTGTGTCATCAAAAAATTTCACAAGTGGTCTATATTCCTTCATTCATGTCATTAATAAAAATGTTGAACAGCTCTGGTCCCAGAATTGACCCTGAGGAACCGCACTTGAGACAGCTTCCCAGTCTGACACTGGCCCATAGATTAAAGCGCCTGCTTGGACTTGGGCCCTTTTTACACAGACGCTCTAACACCCATAAAATGGGTGTTACATTTTATTATACATGTTGCAGGGCACCACTGCAACCAATCACCATGGGCCCTGTGCACACATGATGCCTCCACCCAGTTCCTCCACAGAGTAACTGGCAGTCCATTGCTCCGTGGGTGGGTGTGGGTGGAGATGGGTGTTGGCCGGGAGCAAACACTCACCAACACCCACCGAAAGTGGCATTTACACAGACGCCCCGACCCATCTCCACCCAGGGAAATGCTCCCCACCCACTGGCCAACACCCATCTCCACCTTGCTCGCCGCTTTGACCACGTGCAGCCCCTCCTCTCCTCTCTTCACTGGCTCCCTCTTCCTGAACGCATTCTGTACAAACTCCTGGTTTCTACCTACAAAGCTCTTCATAGCCTTGTTCCCCCCTATCTCTCAGCACTTATTTCCCGCTACACTCCTGTCCAGGAGCTCCTCTGCCACCACCCTCGCCTGCTCACGGCTCCCCTGCTCCTCAAAACACATCCACCCCTTTTCCCTGGCAGCCCCTCATGCCTGGAACTCCCTCCCTGAACACATTCGCTCAGCTTCCTCCCTCCAAATCCCTCCTCAAAGCCCACCTCAAGTTTCCTGGCTCCTCATTCCCCTCGTCCCATCACTGACTTATCCTGAATCATCGTATCTTGTGTAACATTAAATGAGTAACTACAGCTTGTAACTAAGCCAAGAACATGCACCTGAGACCTCATGAGTTCATGTGTGTAGCCTTGTCTCTTCCTCTGCCCCCCCCCACCTTGTCTCCCTGCTCCCTTGTCTCTCTTAGACTGTAAGCCCGCGGCGCTCGGGCAGGGACCGTGTCTCTTTCTTACAATTGTAAAGTGCCAAGTACATTGCTGGTGCTTTATATAAATGCTAAATAATAATAATAATAATAATAATAATTAATAATAAATGGCAGATCCTACACCAAGCACAGGTGGCGGACTTTATGGTCTTGGTTATTCCTTCCAGGTCTATGATTCTATGGATTTATGCCAAAGAGCAGCAGTGGCACTGCTGACCACCAGCTTTGGGATCCAAGAATGGCTGGTTCAAGGCCAAGATCCTGACAAAAGGGAAAGGCTGAAATAAATGACAGTATAGCCTGTGCTACCATACAGCTATAATAAGAAAAATGATGAGATCAATCCATCCAGGATATGAAAGAGGGAAAGTCTTCACACATAAAAATAAGGTAGGCTAACTTGCTCTATAATTACACCTTTAAAAGGTAACTAAACAAACTATTTGTTTTGACCAAAAAATGACTTGAAATTTCCAAAGGCACCGTTCTTCTTTCTCAGCAGGCAATAGCCTGTCGCTGAAATTTAGATTGTCTGCCAGTAAAAAGAGTTCGGTCCTGAAATTTCACAGTGGAATTAGGAATTAAAAGTGAGACTCGCAAACATAGAAATGAAACAGAACATTCCAGCTGCCCTCAAGGAGTATAATATCATTTTTCCGTTTCTTAATCCCTTGCTTGGTTCACAGTTGTTATATTTTCTTTCCCAGATTTCTCTAGTAGCCCGGACCTGTAACAGGTGCATTACTCCCTCCCCAGATTAACTCCTGGCTGTGTGAGACATCACATTTGTACAAATGCTACTGTGGCCATGACACATGGACAGCAGCTCCATTTTTGCCCGCGCCAGCCCCTGTCACCCCCGGGTTGACCTGTCTGTCTGAAGAGCGACCACCGAATGTGCAAAGCGGAGCAGGCGGCGGGTGCTCTGGGGGAGCCCCACAGGCAGCACTCCAGAAAATCCTGGAGCACACCTTGCTGAGGGAGCTGGCCAAACTCACAGCAACAGGCAAACACGGAACCCCTGTCCATCTAAATGGGCCCGTGAGCTGCAGCCAAATATGGTCCTGCCCAGATCATAGATGCTGGCAGACGAAATGGCTAGAGTGGCTTCCTAAGTGAGCACGGCCATCTTGCCTCCTGCCCCCCATCCCCACTCCAGTCCTCAAAGGAACATGCATGAAATATAAACATGCATTGGCCCCACACAGGAACCCCGCAGGGAGGTGAGGCCAGTGCCAGGAGAAGCCTCAGGGGATGGAGGATCAGCATCCTCCACCAGCTCCCAACCTGCACTGCCTGCTCTCTAGTTCTTTCAGACGTGCCTTTCCATCCTCCCGTCCCCTTTCCCTTTGTTCAGGCTGCTTAACGAAGTGTGTCTTTTGCTCCCAGACATTAGTGTTGTGTGGGTGTGTGATGGGAATGGGGTTCTCCTCTGTTCCTCTCCAGACCGGACATGACTTAGTTTCCCCATTGCAGTCTCTCCATGGGCCCCAGCTCCCTCCAGAACTGTCCCAATCTGTAAAGAGGTCACCACGCTGCCACCTGGGTCCCTGGAGTTTCCCAAGTCACAGAAATTACATTAAGGTTTGCCCCATAGGTGACTGGTAACTGTTGATAGTGAGGGGGGGGGGCTATAGGATGTCTGAAAATGTGGGGGGGACTCCTCCCATGGCACGCGCCACCTATGGTTTACTCAAGTATTTAATCTGGAATTTCCCTTTAACTGCATCACCCACTCTCAGTATCCACACAGACAGACAAACACACCAAAGCTTGAGTAAAAGAAGTGTATTGGGGGCAGGGGGCAATTTGTTTTTCCTTTTTTAAAGATACTAAAATGACTGGAACCCCATTTATGTTAATAACGAAAGACTTGAAAACGAATGAATAAGCAAATAAATTTACTTTGGTTTCATTTGTTTTAGTTAAAAAAATAATGTATTATTATTATTTTTTAAAAAGGCCATTGCTCAAGGTGCAAAAGCGACCACGAAACCATTCTGGCCGTTGTGCACGAGTGGTGGCCATTTTGTGGCAATGGTGGCAATGCTGCCGCTGCTGTTTTGGAAAAGATGTACGTGCACAGAACAGTCCAGTGGCCATTTGTGCATGCACAAGGATTCTTTTATTATATTATTATTATTATAAAAATATTTTTTTAACGAAATAAATTTACAAAAATTAATGGTTTTTAACAAAAAAACCAAACGAAGGGATTTTTAAAAATGAAAACTAAAATGAAAGGTCCTTTCTGCACACCCCATAAGTTTATATGTGTAGATCAGATTACATATAAGACAGTGCAGTTAAAAAAAAAAAAAAAAAAGATAATGCAGGGCTACTTTATTTGTGATATCCCAAAGCTAAGGTCTTACCCTAAATATGAGTCCATATTTAAATCTATAAGTCTAGCCACTTTATGGAAGTCTGGGCGCTTGCTTCTTTGCTGACACATCTGTTTCTTACTCCATGCGTGGCAGAATGGTAACTGCCTGTCTCAAGCTCTCTGGTGGTCTGTCATATCGTCCATTATCAGCTCATCTCCATTTCAATTGTCTTCCCTTCCCGCCGCCCCCAAACTTGCTAGAATGGTTTCGGGGATTTACATTTTTTACTTTATACTTCTAACTCAACTCAACATCCAATTTTTCCCGTTCAGTGGATTCAGTGTTCCATTACCATTTCAATGATACCAAACATGTAGTCGTTTATATAATGATGTCCAAGGTTACAATTGTATCGTTGGGTCACATGAAAATCATATATGTTACATGTATGTTGTTTTCACAAATCCTGCCACAGGATATCATAAGGTCCCTGGGACTGGCCATATGCTGGTATTTGTCCACCCTGTGATGGGGTTTGTGAAAACAACATACATAGAACACATGTAACAGACATGTTCCTTGTGTGAGTATACGATAGTCATGTGTCCTAGGCATGCCTGGTATAAAGTAACTCATAATAAAGAGATAAATACAATCTTGATGAAAGTTTGTATGTGAGAACTATGTAAAGAAAGTAACTTCAGAAGTATATTGTGAGCCCATAAAATGCAGCTAACGGGTTTTCTGGGACAGATAGAAAAACAATGGATATATAGATTAGGTGTTAATGGGGAAGACATGACCTAAGAGACAGTTTCCAGTAAAGGACAGACCCTCTCATAAAGGTCTGGAAAAGACAATCAAAAGTTACTTAACAATCAATCGGGGGAGAAAAGCAATTCATTCATTCTTAAGAAGCCATCTTTGGATGCTGACTCCCCGGTCAGCTATTGACATGCCTCTCAGCTCCAGACTCATCTCAACACCATCAGATTCCTGGACCTGTTTCAGTAGGATTTCTGTCCTGGGTGTGGTATGGAGACTGTCCTTGTGGTCTTGGTTGATGACCTGCGCCTGGAGATTAACAAGGGGAATTCTATCCTGTTGATCCTGTTAGATCTTTCAGTGGCTTTTGATACAGTTGACCATGAGGTGTTGACACAACTGCAGGACATGGCGGGGGTGCGTGGGACAGTTCTTGAGTGGCTCCACTCCTTCCTTTCTGGGAGGTCCCAGAGAGTGGTGATGGGTGATTGCTCATCATCCTCTCAGGACTTCTCCTGTGGGGTTCTGCAGGGTTCCATTCTGTCCCCTGTCTTGTTCAACATGCATATGAGGCCGCTGGGTGAGTCATTCCGAGATTTGGGGTGAAGTGCCATCAGTATGCTGATGACACTCAGCTCTACCTCTCTTTTTCATCCAACCCAGACCCTGAAGTCTCGGTGCTTACCTGGCTGTTGTCAGGGACTACATGAGGGTGAGCTGATTGAGGCTGAATCCAGACAAGACTGAGGTGATGATGGTTGTCCAGCCTTGTGACCTGGAGGGGATTAGGACTTCTGTTATTGATGGAATCTGCCCCCCTCTGGCCAGTCAGGTTTACAGCCTTGGAGTGCTTTTGGACCCCTTGCTGCAGCTGAATTGTCAGTTTGCGGTGGTGGCCAGGAGCACTTTTCACCAACTCCATCCAGTGAGGAGGCTGCGGCCTTTTCTTTCCAATTTGGATCTGGCTACTGTCATCCATGCTTTCATCACCTAAAGCTAAGCTACTACAATACACTCTACATGGGGTTTCCCATGATGACTGTTCAAAAGCTACATCTGGTGCAGAGTGCGGCAGCTCACCTCCTTTGTGGGCAGGGCGCTGGGAACACATTACACCGGTGCTCCGAAGTCTGCACTGATTCCCTATAGCTTTCCAGGCACAATTCAAGGTGCTGGCTTTGACCTGTAAAGCCCTAAATGATCTGGGCCCCACATATCTGAGAGACCACCTGTCCTACCATGTTCCACCGCAACCTCTGCGATCAGCCTGGAGCGCCTCCCTGTGGGAACCATCTGTTAGTCTTGTCCGTACGGTGTGGGCTCATAGGGGGGCGTTCTCGGTTTCTGCCCCACTGTGCTATGGAACTCCCTTCTCCCAGAGGTTTGTCTGAGCCTGAGCGCCTTCTGTAGGCAGTGAAAGACCTTTCTTTTTGTTAAGGCATTTGGTGGGCACCATAGGGAATGGTGATTTGGGTGTGTGTTTTGGCTATGGGTGTTTGGGGATGGTTTTGTGGGGTTTGTGTTGGGGTTGGGAAGGGTGAGGGGAAAGGTTGGGGGTTTGGGTTTTTATGCTGATTTATGTCTATTGTTTTTATTTGTTTCATAAGCGGCCCTGAGCCACCTGGGAAGGGTGGGGTATAAATAAATAAATAAATAAATAAATAAATAAATAAATCTTGCAAGATCCAAGACAGGATATGGACTGAAAAGGCATTTCAAGAATTAACCAAAACTAATAGCACCCAGCCTTATCATTGAGCTCATTCCCATCCCACGTGGATTGCGTGTGCGTGCTTGTGCGGCCGCGCACAAATCATGTGGATCCTCATTGAGGGCACTTTGTGCCCTGTGGAACTTGGTGCATGCGTGTGCACGCACACACGCAATACGTGCGGGATGGGATTGAGCTCATTGGGTGTTTTTACATACACATTTCCCCTGCATGTTTGCTGTTACATCCTGAACTTTCTGCATGTCTAAATCACTCTCCCAGATCTTAAACATCCGGCTCTTTGAACTTCTGCATAGAACTTCTCCCAGAAACTTTGTGTGTAAAACGTTCTCCTGGTAAACTGCTTTGCTCCAGGCAGCTGTGGTCACTTGGTTTCCATGGCAGCCCCTCACGTCTACAGCTGCGGCTACTTTAGGCTGCCACAGGGCAGTGTTTGTGTGAAGAATGCATCCAGGATCTACCTCAGGGCAGTGTGTGTGTGAAGAATGCATCCGGAACTTACTTGTGGACTTGTAAACCCAGAAGATTGAACAACCAGCACTTTTAGGTGCGTGTAAAAATGCCCCATGTCTGAGAATTACAGACTAAAATATGAACTCTAGGTTAGGGATGGGCAAGACTTTAGCTTAGGGATTTCACAAATAATGTAGCTTGGCATTATATTTATATTCTTTTATTTGACTTCCACTCTTGAATCAGTCTTTCACTGTACTTAATTTGATTTATAAATATAAAATTATTTTAACTAAATCTTTTGTGCTTGCTTGATACA
>QEPC01009451.1:224525-236154 GCA_003113815.1 Sphenodon punctatus | reverse complement strand
GGTGGGTCCTGGGGCTAGAGTGGCAGCTTCTAGATATTGGACAGCCCTCCCTGCCTGTAACATAGGCCCCTGAACACTGATGGTGGGTCCTGGAGCTGGAGTGGGTGCTTCTTGACGCAGTTGAAAGATGGCTGTCTGTGAATGGAATGATGGGCCCCAGAACCCTGATGGTGGGTCCTGGGGCTAGAGTGGCAGCATCTGACTGCAGTGGAAGGATAGCCCTCCCAGTCCCTGCCCTTTATGTGTGTATCCTTCTGGAGAAGGTTGGAGTGAGTTGTTGACTATTTTTGTACCCCCCCTTTTCTATTTAACTGGAAATTGTCTCTGTATGCTTAAGCAGGAAATCTCTTTGCCAGAATTTCAGACTGGCTTGGCTGGCATGGGTGGGGGAGTGGCAGAGGCCCGGCCAGAGCAGCAGTGATCTTGGTGGTAGTAGGAAATAATCAATAATATTCAAATGAGAATTTTGAAGGATGAAGTGGAGAAGGGTTCCATGTGAACAGCAGTTGTTGAACATAGGTCAGTTGGTTCTAAGAGATGCAAGCTGGGCCTTTCTGTGGATCACCCCAGGCTGGCTGGCATGGGTGGGGGAGCAGCAGAGGCCCGGTCAGGGCTTGGTGCTGGGCACCCCTGCTTGGACGGGCATTGCAGGCTGGCTGGCATGAGTGGGGTTTTGGGACACTTGCAGACTGGTGGAATGACGGGTCCCCATGAGCAGCAGAATGAAGGCCCCAGAACCCTCACGGTTGGTCCTGGAGCTGGAGTGGCTGGCACCCCTGCTTGGCCGGGCATTGCAGGCTTGCAGCCTACTCTCAGGATCTGAAGAAGCTATTCTTCCAATTGGGCAAGCCTTGCTTAGTGGTGAATCACGTCGCCACCAGGTAGCAAACATTGGGTTGACAGCATTGGCAACATTTGTAAAGCAGGGTCAGACATTGGATTTCCCAGAGGCATCATTGGCAACATTGGCACAGCAGGATCAGACATTGGATTTCCCAGAGGCATCATTGGCAACATTGGCACAGCAGGAGCAGACACTGGATTTCCCAGAGGCATCATTGGCAATATTGGCACAGCAGGAGCAGATTTTGGATTGCCTTAGGCAGCATTGGATTTAGCACAGCAGGATCAGACACTGGATTGACAGAGGCAGCATTCGCAACATTGGCACAGCAGGAACAGACATTTGATTGCCCAGAGGCAGCATTATCGACATTGGCACAGCAGGATTAGACAATGGATTTCCCAGAGGCATCATTGGCAACATTGGCACAGCAGAAGCAGACTTTAGATTGCCCAGAGGCAGCATTGGCAAAATTGGCACAGAAGGAGCAGAGATTGGATTGCTCAGAGACAGAATTGGGAACATTGGCACAGCAGAATTAGACATTGGATTGCCCAGAGGCATCACTGGCAATATTGGCACAGTAGTACGAGCAGACATTGGATTGCCCAGAGGCAACATTGGATTTGGAACAGCAGGAGCAGACATTGGATTTCCCAGAGGCAGCATTGAATTTTGCACAGCAGGAACAGACATTGGATTGCCCAGAGGCAGCACTGGCAACATTGGCACAGCAGGAGCAGACTTTAGGTGGCCCAGAGACAGCACTGGATTTGGCACAGCAGGATCAGACGTTGGATTTCCCAGAGGCATCATTGGCAACAATGGCACAGCAGGATCAGACATTGGATTTCCCAGAGGCATCGTTTGCAACTTTGGCACAGCAGGATCAGACATTGGATTTCCCAGAGGCATCATTGGCAATATTGGCACAGCAGGAGCAGATTTTAGATTGCCCAAGGGCAGCATTGTATTTAGCACAACAGGATCAGACATTGGATTGCCCAGAGGCAGCATTGTCAACATTGGCACAGCAGGATTAGACATTGGATTACCCAGAGGCATCATTGGCAACATTGGCACAGCAGGAGCAGACTTTAGATTGCCCAGAGGCAGCATTGGCAAAATTGGCACAGCAGGAGCAGACATTGGATTGCCCAGAGGTATCATTGGCAAAATTGGTACAGCAGGAGCAGACTTTAGATTGCCCAGAGACAGAATTGGCAACATTGGCACAGCAGGTTCAGACACTGGATTGCCCGGAGGCACCATTGGCAACATTGGCACAGCAGGAGCAGAATTTAGATTGTCGAGAGGCAGCATTGGATTTGGCACAGCAGGACAGGCATTGGATTTCTCAGAGGCAGCATTGGCAACATTGGCACAGCAGGATCAGAAACTGGATTGCCCAGAGGCCGCATTGGCAACATTGACATAACAGGATCAGACATTGGATAGCCCAGAGGAAGCATTGGATTTGGCACAGCAGGAGCAGACTTTAGATTTCCCAGTGGTATCTAATATCTACAAAGGCCTTGTCCTACAAACAAACTATAAAATATTAAAACTGAATCACTACACACTAACTTTAGCTATCCTCTATAGCTAAGCCAACTCCTACATCAGTCTGTCTGTCTCTCTGTCTGTCTACAAACACAGGAATGGAGGGGGGACACAGACAGCTCACAACAAACAACACAGGAAGGCGTACAAAACTGAAATGAAACCTAAATCAATCTAATCTCCTACTCTAAATAAATCCAAAAACAGGGGAAGGGAATCAGGGATGGAATATATACAGGGAGGAGGGAAATATTCAATGGAGGGTAGGGAGAAAGAACACAGGGAAGGTTAAAAAATAAAAATAACACCTACAACTATCCTAATTTAAATAAATGAAACTATGAGGTAAATATGTGGAAATGGATGAAATAGAAGGAGGATGGTAATGGATTAGGAACACAAACTGCTGGGAGAGGGAGACTTCTGAAAAAGGCTGCTGACAGGAACAGTGGGTACTAGCTCAGAAGGAATTGGAAGGGGTGGAGGGCAATTACTTTTGCTACTTGCTGCGCCCGCCTTACCACAAGCCCCATTGGCTCCGTGCAGCCTAGCCCGTGGCAATCGCAGCCTGTGAAGGCAGTGGTCTGAGGAAAAGAGGACTTGTGATTGGGCAGGCAGGCTGCTATTCCAAGACTCTCCACCCCTGGTGCCAGGAAGTCTGCTCCTCAAGTGCCTCCTCCCTGGGCATGTTTACCCCATTTTTCCTGCCCGAACACTGCTGAACTCAACCGCACTCAACCGAACTGTTCGGTCGTTCGACCGTTTGGTTCAGCCATTCAGTTTGGTCGACCAAACATGCCGAGTTTGACCCGAACACCGAACATCCAAACCGCGTTTGCACATCGCTAGTGAATTGTACAATTGCTTATCTAAACAAAATAGTCTTCAAGTTGATGATATGTCTTAAACATACAATACCAGGGGACAATACTTGAAGATATAAGTGCAGACATGTCAGACTGAGAATAAATTTCTCTTTGACGGATCCGTAGTATGTCTTTAACCCTGGAGCTGGGGTGGCCATGAAATAATTCAAAAGAGAAACCAGCTTCTCCAGTCTGCTTCTGCAGCTTAAATCAAAACCCAAATTTAGCTGCTCATCCCAGCAGAATCTCAGGAGGCGGCTATCGGGCATATCCAAGAAACGGAGACAGTAAGAAAACATACCAATCTGTGCTGTTACTTCCAAAGGAAGGATGCCGGTCTCCACTTGAATCATGCAAGAGGGTGTGCACTTGGGAACACCTAATATAGATCTACGGGTCTTATTTTTAATAGGTTTTAAATCATCCAGAGGGGAGAATCCCCCAAACCTCTGGTCCATTCAGGGCCTGTGGAACCAATTTGTGGACAATACATTTTTAGTGCTGGTTGGGTCAACCTCCCACCAGTGTTTCTCCAGAATCGTATCATTCCATGTACGGTTTAGAAAGTTCTTTGTTTTACCATGTTTAAATGATTCTGCCAACTACCAGTAGATGAGAACACAATCACCAAATATTTTTAACTTTTCACTTTCTGGATAGACACCGAGTCAAGAGGCCATTTAAGCATAGGTGGCCTTTTGGTAAAAATCAAAACTGGTTTTAAACCTTGTGAATAGACTTGAGCTGTGGCTAGGGGCAGTCATCACAGCCAGGAAGAAACATTAAATAAGATGCAGGATGAGCCTTGAGGGGATGCTCACCAAAACAGGAGGATAGGAACACATACTAAATAGGACACTGATAGATCAGCCAGAGAACCTGGAGATAAGAGATCCCTCAAAGTCAGCAGGAGAAAGGATTTCACAAAAAAGGGGGTGGCTGGCAGAGTTGAAAGAGATCAAGGCTCTGAGATCTGTCCAGGATGAGTGTTGCAGACAGGAGACAGTGTGAAGAGAAGATTAAAGATGAAAATGAGAGGAAGTGAACTCTAAACAATATTTCTTTGACTCTTGGTTTGAGTTTTTCAGAGTGGGAAGAGAGGAAATTCTGAATGAATTACTTAATCCCTATTTTCTCACTTGCATGAAATTGTTTCTATTGTAATCGGATGAAATTTCTCTTTCAGCTTCGAATTGCAGTCAAACATCATCTGAAGCCTCCGCTAATGGTATGTGACATAAGAACAGAAAATAACATTCAGATTCTCCCAGTGATTAAAGACTTTAGATTAGAAGATCCATTAGACATTTATGTCACCTTTAAAAGTAATAAAATAACCTCACAATAGTCTAGTCTTCTCACACAAGCTTATTAGGATCCAGTGGATGGTATTTCTATATTGCCATGTTCTAGGGTTACTGATATACTCTTGCCTCTCTTTAATGAATAAAGTATTTTTCCAAATTCCATGTCCCATTAATTCATTTTTGATCCTGCTCTGAAGTCCTGGGTAAATGCATAAAGGGTCTACACTCCCAAGTCTTACACATTTGAATAAATGCATAAGACCAGAGAGACCTTAAATATGCTTTGGTATTCTGGCTATGTGTGGAGATTTTTCCTAAGTCTGGTTTATTTCCGCTACTGGCAAAGGATGCCTTCCAATCCCCATGGTCTATTAAAATGAGGAATAACATAGTCAAATTGGGCTTTTCTGTTGCATACCTGAAAAGTAAGGGCTTAATGGCGGCCGGTTCAGAAATATGCAGCAGAATTGATAATATTACTTGACAGGAGGATGTAGCTGCAATCAAGGATGCACCATCCTTGGGAACATATTTAGATTTAATCCCTGAGCCTTGACAGATTGCCAGCTATTGGCAGAACAATCTGTTCCCAGTCTTGGGAAATAAATTCATTATGGCAAGGCTAAATGCTCTTCCTACTAAGATACTTGAAATTGTTAGTCGCCCTGAGCTGTTTTCAGGAGGGGACGGATATAAATGGATAAAATAAATATAAATAAATAAATACTGGAAGGACGCTGTAATGGAACACTTTTTGAGGAACGTCTTTGTCCCTTTGATTTACTGCAAGTCGAAACAGTGGGTCATATCCTTATAGAATGTCATCTGTACTATGGGATTAGAAAGCTATTTTTTGAGCCTATCCTAAATAGATATCCTGGCAGATCGAACTCTGAGCTTGTACAAATTTTATTAATTGATCAAACTCCCGAAGTTTCTTACGCAGTCGCAAAATCTTTGTTAAATATATTCAAGATTTGTGAAGGCTTTTTGAATTTTAAATTAGTTGGCTCTAAAAATATAGCAAAAGAGTATAATTTAATATCTTCTTTGTAATGTTAGTGATGATATATTCATGTAAATTTGATATTTTATTTCAGAAAATTCTAAAGTTGCTAACTGGAACAAAAATTCCTTTAAAAATGTTTTTTCTTCTTTTGTGTTATGACCTTTGGCTACGCCCGGTTATAAATAAACTTGAACTTGAACATATGAGTAATGAGCAATATGAGTAATGAACAAAGAGTCCAGCACATAGTTCATAGTTCAAGGATTAAGGTAGTTTTATGAAAACTTTAATAAAACTGTAAGGAAATTAGCTCTCAACAGGCTGGTATCTTTTTGTATCTTGTCTGAACTTCTAATACAGTATTTCTATTGCCTCATTTGTCTGATTTAGATTTCAAGGTGAAATATAGAGAACACGTCCAAAAAAAGTACCAAGTAATGAAAGACATGAATTCTCGTCATGGGGAGAATGTGAATCTAAACAACAGATACACAAAGATGATTATCGTCAAGAATCATCGTGCTAAAAAGGAGAGAGAACATGAAATATTGTTCCGAGGATATAGACACACGAAGAACCTCGACCAGAAAGTGAGTTCTGCAATTACTATAGATTCTTTATTTGATCTGGATGAAGAAGAATTAACACCACAAATTGTTGTGCTTCAAGGAGCTGCTGGAATTGGGAAAACAATGACAGCAAGAAAGATCATGTTAGACTGGGCAGCTGGAAAACTCTATAAGGACAAGTTTGATTATGTTTTCTACATAAACTGTAGGGAACTGAACCTGCTTACCACGGAGCCAAAGAGTGTTGTTGACCTGATTTTTTTAAATTGTCCTAGTAGATATTTGCTAATGATGGAGGAGATTTTGATGAAAGAAGAGAAACTCCTTTTTATAATTGATGGTTTTGATGAGCTGAGATTTTCCTTTGATCAGTCTAAAACTAACCTGTGCTCTAAGCCTGAACAGGAGAAGCCAGTGGGAATTATACTGAGCAGTCTATTTAGGAAAACAGTTCTTCCTGAGGCCCGCTTGCTAATCACAACAAGGCCGACTGCTCTGAACAAACTCCGCAAGTGTTTGGAAGTGACTTCACGTTATGCAGAGATCCTGGGATTCTCTAAAGCTGAGAGGGAAGAATATTTCCACAAGTTTTTTAAGGATAAAAAACAATCATAAGATGCCTTTTATCTTCTACAAGAGAATGAAATGCTTTTTTCCATGTGCTTTGTCCCTGTTGTGTGTTGGATCGTCTGCACGTTCATGAAACAACAGATGGAAAACAAGGAAGATCTTTTGCAGACTTCAAAATCAATCACTGAAGTCTATGCACTTTATCTTGATTGGTTATTAAAAGCTTTTAGAAGTGATTCAGAGCAAACCCATCACATACAAAGCACCCTGAAGAAACTTTGTGCCTTGGCTGCAGATGGAATACAGAAACAGAAAATACTGTTTGAGGAAGAAGATATTGAGAACTATGACTTAAAACAAGCTAGCACACTCCCTCTCTTTCTAACCGAGAACCTTTTCCAGAAAGATATCGACTGTGACTGTCTCTACAGTTTCCTTCATTTAACCCTTCAAGAGTTTTTTGCAGCTTTGTTTTTTGTTCTGGAGGAAGATGGACAAACAATGGACAGTAAAAATCTGGAAACATTGCTAGAAAGCTATGGAAGCTCTAGAAATTACTTGATGCTAACAGCACGATTCCTATTTGGTTTCTTAAATAGGAAGAGAGTAAAAAACATAGAAAAAAATATTGGGTGCAAAATTTCACCCAAGATTGAGCCAGTTTTACTGAAATGGATTAAAGCACAACTGAAAAAAAGCTTGGCCCCCACTTTATATACAGATGAGACCGCTTATTTAATTGAGGGGTTCCATTGCTTGTATGAAATCCAAGAAGAATATTTTGTGAAAAGTGCATTGGATCATGTTACTGAAATAAGATTAGATGATTTCAATTTAACCAAAATGGATCAAATGGCGTTATTATTTTGTGTGAAGAATTGTAAAACACTGGAGAAACTCAGATTCTATCAATGTACATTTGGATTTGGAGACGAAGCAACTCAGATAAATGGTGAGTATATGCAATCTTTCAACCCATACAGGCCTATTCCTCAGGTTACATTTGAGCATATACAGTGGTGGTTTTGGGGGGGGAGCAGGGGCTGTAGACCCCCCCCCCTCCATGGATATCAACTACAGTGGGGCTGTGGGGCCCCAGAAATGCACAAGGCTGCAGAGAGCTCCACAAAGGCTCATTTGAAGTCCCAGCAGCAGCTGGAGTGAAAACAGAGGGTATAAGGACACAAAAGTCAGGAGAGGAAACATCCTCCAACCCAGCCGATTGCCTGGGTGGCTGATTGATTTGATCTGCAAAGCAAAGAGGTTTGGGCAGCAACAGGACAACAGGATTCTTGGGCCCAGGGAAAAAATAAAATGCAGGACCTTCATGGCCTGGCCCTCCATAGTCCCACCCCTCTTCCTTCAGGGTCCTGCTCTCACAAGCTAGTAGAGGAGACAACTGGAAGGAGGGCAGGGCCCCACAGGAAGAAGCCATCCTGTGGGATGGCAGTCAGAGGTGGAGACGGGCCCCACAGAAATAGCCCGTGCTGAAGCTCCCAGAAATGATCTCCCCAATTGTCTCTCCAACTGTGGGGCCCAGGCCATGGCTCCTACTGGTCTTTGTATTTAAGGCCTGGTACGGGTGACAGACATCCAGAATGCAAATCTGTTTACATTGAAGTCAGTGGCTCAGTAACCATTGATTGTAATGGGGGAGGATTGTCCTTTGAGGCTCAGAATCTTTATCCTTCTTGGGAACAAACTGCAGCACTGAAAATATAACTCTCGGAGAGAGAAGTCCTAAGTCTCAGGAACACAGAGCTCTGAAACAGGGTCTCAGATTCTAATCTCCAGCGTTAACTCACAGGGTGTGTCTCTTGTAGAATCCAGCTTTCTTGCAGCAAACTGTCTTGTGTAGATGACCTTGAAAAGAACTCTATTGGTTCTGACTGCCCTGTTTTAAACTTTGAACTTTGTTTTGTGTTTTGGAGGAAGAGGGACCAAGAATGGATGAATCATTAACTCCCAGTAAAAATGTGGAAATATTGCTGCAAAGCTATGGAAGCTCTAGAAATTACTTGATGTTCACAGTGCAATTCCTGTTTGGTTTCTTAAATAGGGAGAGAGTGTAAAACATGGAAAAGTCCCTTTCGCCGCCGCAATGGCGACGACGAGGCAATTGTCAGGCCCCCTCCATGAAAGCAGGGGAGACTGGATTCCAAGGAGGCTCCGGGGGAGCGAGTGGTACACTCTGCCCGGAGAGAGACTGTTGCCGGGCAGATCAGAGGAGCGGGCGCGAAAGCACGCCGCACTCCGGAGTTGAACAGCCCCGCCCCTGTTAGGAAGGGCGGAGCTGTTCTGGCTGCATGAGCGGCAGATTGAGCGGGGATAGAGACGAAGCAGCCCCACCCACCACACCTCTAGCTAGCACTGTGGTAGTTACCGGTTGCCCTTAGGGAGCCAAAGAGGAATTTTAGCGTCTAGCCTACTTTAAGGGTCGCTTGTTTTGCCCCTTCAACAGTGCAGAGTAGGCTAAATAGGCTTGACTGGCAATTTACAATTGGCTATAAACTAATGCTAATAAAGTGGATTTGGAACCGTATTCAGACAGACCAATTCGAGATTATACGTACAGAGGGTTGTACGAACCTGATGAATCGGAGTGATTGAATCATTCCTAAAGATGGGTAATATTTGTCGCACTCGGCGGGGGTCCAGTATGGTATAGTAGGTTAAATAGGATAGACATTAATGAAACGAGTCATCTCCTTAAGAGATGGGGAGGTGACACCCAGTGCCAGGGGCAGGTAGCACGCACTGGGGTTATGACCCTGGGAGGGGTACTGCAGTTCGGTCAGTAAGTACCTGCATGGTCTGCTGACTCAGCGGGTACTCACCTCCTTACTCAAGCCCACAGTTGGGATGCTCCCCCTTCATCCAGAGCCAGGGTGCTGTCGAAGGGGAGCCTTGTTTGGTTGGAACTAGCACAGGAGGGCACATCCCGGCCAGTACCAAGTTTATAAGAATCAATTAGCTAAGCATACTGGACCCATATTGCTTGTGCAATCACCCACCATCTTTAATTTGAGTGAATAAAGAGTGCAGCCTGATTTAATCCAGCACCTGGTCTCTGTGTCTTATTGGGGGGTGCTGCGACAAAAATCACAGGCTGCAACATTTCAACCAAGATGATGTCTGTTTTACTGGAAAACAACTGAAAATTTGGGCCTCACTTTAGATATTGATATGACAGTTTATTTATTTATTTGAGGGGTTCCATTGCTTGTATCCAAAATTATGAAGACAGTGTTGTACCCATGAGAGGGGGGCAATTCCACTATAAAATTGAGTCCAATTCTCCGCAAGGGCCAGGAGGATGTGGCGGTGAGTTGGAGGAGACCTACCGGGGCTTGTCTGGGTACTTTCATGTGAGCACATGTGGCGCAGCCCTGGACATAGTGCTGGCCATCGGAGGACATTGTTGGCCACCAGAAGTGATGCCAAAGGAGATCCAGGGTACGCTCAGTCCTGGGATGCCCGGCTATCAGGGCATCATTGTGATCCCACAGCATGTGGAAACAGCAGGAGGGGGGTACCACGATTTGGTGATCCCTCTTGATGAGTCCATCCTCAGTGGCATAGGATGGGTCCTCTGTGAGCTGTAGCTCCTGTGTGGAGGCTTGACGTAGTTGGTCTAGGGGGAGAAAGGTGGTGGCAAATACCTTGCTATCCAAAATAGGACCACGTGGACACACGTCGTTGTCCTTTCCTTCGTGGTATAAAGGGGGTCTGCTAGGATGTTCATCTTCCCTGGACGGTACTGTATGGAGAAATTAAAGCGTGCAATGAATAGCTCCCAGCGGGTGTGCCAGGGGTTGGTGATTTTGCTGGTCTGCAGAAAGGTCAGATTCTTGTGGTCAGTTCTAACAGTGATGGAGTGTTGTGCTCCTTCCAAGTAGTGCCGCCAAGTCTCAAAGGCGACCTTGATATTCAGAAGTTCCCGGTCAAAGATGGTGTAATTCCTTTCAGCAGGTGAAAGTTGGCGGGAGTAGTACGCACAGGGCAGTGGTTTCTTTTCGGCTGTCTCTTGGAGGAGAACTGCCCCTATAGTGACGCTAGATGCGTCAGCCTCAACAAAAAAATGACTTATCTAAGTCAGGGTGTTGGAGGAGGGGTGCTTGCATGAATGTCTTCTTTATAATCATTATAATAGTTTATTGTTTAACCATTGGTTATAACATCGTTTAAAATTCAATACAATAGCATTACCCGCTCCTGTACAAACATTTATAGTTCATCCTTTATGGTAACATACAATCATCCAGATAATAATAATCTATACATTTACCCTAGCTATTCTATGGAGCTTAAGTACAGGAAGCTTTTGACCCCTGAGAGAATATACCCAAAATAACCATCCAATAATATATTGAAAATGCATCTGTCGGGCCAAATTCTAGGAGGCCATCCTTTTTCATACAATTATTAGAAATATCATTTCTCACCATATTACCTAGCCTGAGGGGAACTCTTGACCTTTAATTCCTTCATCCAACCGGTGTTACCCTATCCAATTCCTAATCCTTAGATCTCAACCCTGTAGTTTCCATACATTTTTAAAGTAAATGTCCCCGCTGTTTGAGGATAGGCACTCTTATAATCAACACTGCCCTAGCAAAATCCGCCACAGCTCTGGTGACTACATTATCATTAGGGCTCAACAACCTCCGCATAACCCAAACATTGGCCCCAGATTGGAGATCCATCAGGATTTCCCCCAGGTATTTTATCCGGAGTCCCGTCAGCGTAGGGCAATTCATCAAAATATGAGTCACAGTATCAACTTCCCCCAGATCGCATAGTTGGCAGACCCTTTGAGTTTTAGGAATACTCCTATATCTTCCTTCCACCAGTGCCGAGGGAAACGAGTTGCATCGTAACTTTGTGAATGCCATACATCT
>QEPC01009451.1:208338-218841 GCA_003113815.1 Sphenodon punctatus | reverse complement strand
AATATTAATATTAATATTAATATTAATATTAATATTAATATTAATAATTAAAAAAAAGTCAAAGGAGTCACCAATCACAAGAGGCTTTCATATCTTTGCAGGTTATCAGCCTTACTCCTCCTAGTCAGCTCACACAATTCCTTGACTTCCTGCTGATCCATTAGGGTTTTGAAAGCTTCTACCATTTCCCTTGGCTGCCTCCTATACCGGCTTACCCTTTTCTCCCGAATCCCTCCTGTATAACTGTTTGCAGCCAATTGCTTTCTCCACTTTCCTACCTGGTCCAGAATAATCAAAATCGGTAGATGGGCAGTATCTGCTCTCTCTACCACCTCCATCCTCTGAATGGCCCCAAAGCTATTACTAGGGGCCAAGAAGTAATCTACCATACTTGAACCATTTGGCGCATGGAGAATAAAGTTCCCCTCATCTCCCACAACTCGTCCATTTACCCCCCTAAGGTCAAAAACCAACAACAGGCTTTCCATAAGCTCTCTTGTGGGGCTCACATATTCATCTTTCGAGATTCAAGGAGGGACTAATAAGTCGGCTCCATCACTTTCCATTTGTATTAGGTCCCCACAGTTTACCAGGTTCCCCAGCCTCACATTAAAGTCTCCGGCCAGATAAAGGGGTACCTCTGGGAATTCACACTGGGCCTCCAGCAATATGGCCGATATTTCTGCCCATATAGTTATTGAGTAATAACTGGATCCCAGTGGAGGCACATAGACATTCCCTATTCAGAACTTCTCTCCTTCCGGCAATGAACAAATATATAAAGCAAAATTTGATTTGTATGTACCAATTTCTTTAATTTGGATATATAAATCCTTAGCCACCAATAAAATCAGTCCCCCACTGGGCCTACCTCCTACTGATGAAGGAGTGGCCCCTAGGCTAAAGGTCTGAAAACCACTTAAATAAGCGTCATTCATGGTCCCAACCATCCATGACTCCTGGAGCAGGATTAAATCAAACTGCCCCCAAAATAATAAAAAATCAAAGTCCAAACATCTTGCCCTCCATCCTGCTATATTCCAAGACAGGATGGAAAGTTTATCCCGACCATCACCTCCTAGTCAATTGACTTTGGGGGGAGCCTGGGGAATCTAATAATTGCTCATTTTTGTTCTTACTAGGGTTTGAGATTGCCAATGGGGCACCTACTAGATACCTCTGTCAATGGAGCTGACATTGCTCTGAATAGTCAGCTTCTCCTTGCACAGTGGACCTTCCTTGCTCCTGAGATTCCTGCACCATCACCGTGGGGGAATCCTGGGTATTGGAAATCATTAACGCCTGACCACTGGCCCTGGGGGCTGGGGGGAACTGACCTCCCCTCATCCTGTAGTTTTCTCCTGGATCCCCTTCCTTATGGTCCACATGGATTGGAGAAACCAGGATATTTCCCTCTAGGCTCTTAATGGCAGCTCTGTTTACAACATTTTCCCCTCACCTTGTAATTCCTGCTGCTGGGGCCAAGGCCCCTCCTTGTATAGTTATTTTATCCCTAAAACTTCCATCCCCTTGATTATACTCACTATCCTTAAACTTAAGTGACCCTAATTGTCTCTGGACCAGTTCCAACCTCTCAATCAGCTTAGTTGCAGTCACCAGAGAAGGTTGTACCCCTCCTAAATATGAATCCCTTGATGGTTGGATATCTGATCTGGCTTTTTCCTCCCTCATGAATTCCACCTCCATACTGTAGGAGGCTTGCACTAAACTACCCTGTTGACCCAGCGTCCTAGGAGGGGTTTCCATATGGACCCATCCATCTTGTATCCTCTTAGTACTAGTTAATAGTTTAGACTGCTCTGTACTTTGCTCCCTTGAGGGGCCTCTTCCTGGTCATAAATCCCCCTGTTTATGGGCAAAAACCTGATCTCCCCGAGGTTGAAATACTCGGGAAACAAAAACTCCCCTCCTTTCTAGTGTTGTTCACTGTACTAAGATTTTTTGGATCAGTAGGGTGGATAAGAAAGTCACCATAATAGTTTGTCTACCCCTTACTGGCGGTAGATGATCCACTGAAGCAAAATCACTTCTTGTAATTTGTAGCTGTAAAAGGACTCTAAGGTGTTCCGCAACGTCAAGCACTGTGTCCCATTTAGGTTTAGGCCATCTCCCCTCCAGGTAAATTGTAAACAATAATACATTACATATTGGGCCAAGGGTCCCCGCCCTCTCACACTAGATCAATGAAGGAACTTGCTTGGTGCAGACCTGTGATTCTAAGTACACTTGAGCCTGACGGGGAGGTATCTGGGCCCTATAGGGCATCCCCTCTCCTTTCCTCTCATACCCCCACTCCCTATTTCCTCCCTTGATTCCATACAATCGATCATTTACCAAGTTCCTAGTCTCATGTAAGTTTGTAATTCGTGTTAAGACAAAATTCAAGTGTCCGCAGTTAGTAGGAGGTGATCTGTCAAAAAAGTCACCAACCTGTTCCCTGCTGTGGGTCTATAGTTGCTGACAGTTTTACTGGCATTAGGGGGTCTTGAGGGTACCCTCCTAGGCCCTTCTCGGAGTATTGTTGTCCAGACTGGCTCCAAAGATGTTCAGTCCTTCCGGCTCCCTCCCCCTGAATTTCCCCATAGTGCAGGGATTGCTCTGCCACTGACAGCTGTGAGCAGGAAGCCTGTTCCCCTACACCAACTGCTACCTGCTTGAAAAAAATCTCAATCTTCTGTTGTTTTGGCTGGTTTGCTTTGGCAGTGATGATTTCAAATGAGTCCCCCCTCCCTCGCTTGATATTAGCCATTCTCTCCACACCACAGTCTAAGACCTCTTACACAGGCTTGAGGGTTGGGTCCACTCTCCTGGGCTCTCCAAAGGGTGCTCCAAATGGCTTGCACCCTTTTGCGCACGACCTTTCGGCACGCGCTCTAGGTGCATGTCTACGGTGCTGCCGTAGACTAATCAGTCCCTTTATTATTTACAGGTTATGACTTCACCTCTTCCTTGGCTCTGAGTTCCACTTCACCACAGCTGTCAGTTAAGGATGTTAAGTGCTGCCGACCTGCTCCAGTTCTCACTGAGCAGCCTCAGGCTCCCGACACACCACCATAGACTAACCAGTTCCTTTATTCTTTACAGATTACGACTCCGCCTCCTCCCTGGATCCAAGCCCCACCTCGCCACAGCTGTCAGGTAAGGATGTTAAGTGCTGTCACCCCACTCCAGTTCTCACTGAGCAGCCTCCGGCTCCCAAAACACCGCCGTAGACTAACCAGTCCCTTTATTCTTTACAGGTCATGGCTCTTCCTCCTCCCCGGCTCCGAGCTCTGCCTCACCATGGTTTCCAGGTAAGGATGTTAAGTGCTGCCGCCCTGCTCTAGTTCTCACTGACAAATCCTAGGAACTCTACAGTGGTAAGGTGAAAGGCACACTTCTCTTGTTTGAAGTAGAGCTTGTGTCTGCAGGCATTGTAATACTTGATGGACATGCTATACATGTTGCGGATATGACAAAGAGTAAATCAATATATTGTCTAAGTAGGTTATTACAAAGGCGTCCAGGATATCTCGGAAAATGTTGTTGATGAGATGCTGAAAGGTGGCTGGAGCGTTTGCCAGGCTGAAGGGCATGACCAAATACTCGAAATGTCCATACCTGGTGTAAAAAGCAGTCTTCTACTTGTCCCCCTGGTGTACTTGGAGAAAGTTATACGCCCCATGGAGGTCCAATTTTGTAAAGATTCAGGACCCTTGGAGCTGGTTGAGGAGTTCTGGTATGAGGGGAAGAGGGTAGCGGTTTTTTATAGTAACCCTTTTTAGCCCATGATAGTCAATGCATGGCCAAAGGCCACCATCCTTTTTTGACACAAAAAAGTTGGGGGCCCCCACACGGAAAGTGGAGTGCTGGATAAACCCATTCTGGAGAGCTTGATCCATACAAGCACGGAGTTCAGTTAGTGTGGAGTTCATGGTGTGGAGGCAACTTGACAGCATGGATTTTACTAAAAATCTCAGCAAGGTCCACATATTCTCAGGGCAGGTGCAATTTGGGAGTGTCAGGTGGTGTACAAAGGGTAGCACTGACTTGGCAAGGCGGAGTGGGAACTTGACAGTGTTGGTTACAATGGGAAGAATGAAACAGGAGTTGTCTTCGAGCCCAGAGGCTAGTATGAGCCAGGGGAGGTAGAGGACCACAAAGAAGAAAGGGTTGCATATCACATCGAAAACAAGTGTTTTGCAGTGTCGCCCTAAGAGACCAGGAAATGGGGCAGTTTTTTTGGTGACTGGTCCAGAGAACAGAGGAGAACCATCAATTTTATGCACTGCCTCGGGGTGCCCCTGGGGCCGAATTGGGATATCATGGGCTTGTGCCAATGCTGTGTTGACAAAGTTTCCAGAGGCTCCCGAGTTGATCAGGGCCCACACCACGCGTGAGCACTAGGGAACAAGGGTGAAGGTAAGTGACACTCGCAAATGGAGCGGGACGTGAGTTGTGATGGAAGGGATAGTGTTCATGGCTGAGATGTCCCCTGCCCATCTCGACCCTTGGCATTTCCCAGCTGCCGATGAAGTGGCAGTAGGGCTGGGCAGTCCTGGATAAAATGTGCTGGATCCCCACAGTAGAAACATGCACAGGAGTGTTAGTGACGGTCCCTCTCCTTGGGGGTTGGGGTCCTCGGGAAGCCCCCAGCTGCATTGGCTCCGGGTCCAGTACCTTGGACCCCACCATGTCTGGGCTAGCAGCAGCAATAGGTACCGGTCTTGGTGAGAACCCCATGATGTCCTGTCACCTCTCCCTTCATCATTCCACAAGGCGGTCATCGCTTTGGAGCACTAGCATGGCCACACTGGCCCAGGTAGCAGGGAGGGCAATATAGGCCAGTTGATCCTTAAGGTCATCTGCGAGTCCCTTCCAGAAGAACACCTTTAAGACGTCATCTGTCCATTGCAGTTCTAGAGTGAGCTGCTGAAACTGGGTGATGTATTCCAAGAGAGGAGTCCGTCCCTGCTGAAGAGAAAGAATGGCCATCTCGGCAGCCTGTATTCTATGTGGATGGTCAAGGAGAAAATGAAACTCTCGAATGAAAGCGTTGTAATTAGACAAGAGGGGGCTGTGGCTTGTTAGCAGGTTTGTGGCCCACTCTAAGGCCACCCCTCCCAGGTTCCCATTAATGAAAGAGACATTCAGGGCATTGGTGGGGTAGGTCGCAGCCTGGGTCATGAAAGCTAGATCGCAAAGGGCCCCAAACCCTCAGAAAGCCTTGCGACCCCCCTGGAATTTATCAATGTGGGGTCCCTGTGGCTCTCGAGGAGTCGTGGGGGACATTGGCCCTGGCGGAGGAGAGGAGGATGAGCAACGAGGAGGACGAGCGACCTACCACGCATGCTGCTTGCACACTGGGATGCACTGCCTAAGTAAGTGGATAAACAAGGCACGTCAGGATAGTGTGTGGGCCCTTCCATGTGCTACAGCACCTGGAAGTCAGGACCCTATCATCATAGGGTGCAGCACTATTACGGAGGGAAAGGGGGTCCCACACACTCCAGCACTTAAACGGAGGCAGAGCGGAAGGTCTTGTGAAGGATGATGCAAGGAACTTCAGGGGAGTAGGACCCAGGGCAGAGGTAAGAGCGAGGGAGCTTTCATACCTCGGGGCCAGGGAGCGAACCCCAGGAAGGGAGGGGGAGACTCAGATGCCCACAGGCCCACTCTGACAACACAAGCACTCTGTGGGGAAGGCAAAGGGTTAACTCACTTACTGCATGAAATGGAAGGGGAGCACACTCAAGGCCACACACAACGGTAGAAGGGGGGAGAGGGGAATCGGGAGTCCGGGAAGGGCAAGGCTAGAGAAACACAGACAGCAGAAGCAACAGGCAAAATCCAAAATACTTAACTTTGAGGCAGGGGGACAGTCTCTCCAGGCATACAAGCTCTGTTCACCGGCGCTGGTTGCCCTGCAGCGCCAACAGATAAAGTACAGGCCCTGCCGCCTGTGCATGCCTGGAGGTGAGCGGAACGGCCCAGAGGGGGGCGGGGCCTTGCTGCATCAGGGACCTAGTAGCCCTTCCAGGGCCTAGTAGCAACCTGAAGTGCTCTGGAGTGCTGCTGCCGCCGGGCCCTCTACCGGACCCGCCACCGCTGGACCCAGGGCCAGAGCCCCGGCACCACCAGGTAGGCCGATCCCTGGGGTGGGGGGTTTAAAAAAAATTATGAGGATGGGTGGGGGGGAGGTGCTCCCCGGCGCCCCTTCCACCCATGCAGCCTGGAGGTGGGACGGAGGAGGGAAAACCAGGTTCCTCCCTGGTTTTCACGAATGGTCCAAACACCCTGAGTTTGGGCTGAACCCCCAAACCACATTCGCACATCCCTATCATTTTAATCTGACTCAGGTCCAGCAGTCTCAGTGCTTACCCGGTGCTTGGCAGCTGTGGGGGACTGAATGAGGGCAAGCCGTCTGAGGTTAAATCCCAATATGACAGAGGTGATGGTCATGGGGAAGACCGGGGGAGTGGTGGCTCCCATCATTGATGGGATCCGTCCTTCCCTGGTATCTCAGGTTCAGAGTCTGGGGGTGCTCCTGGACTCAAAGCTCCACCTGGATGCCCAAGTGGCGACTGTGACGAAAGGGGCATTTTGTCAATTACATCTGGTGTGTCGGCTTCAGCCATATGTCTCAGACTCTGACCTAGCCATGATCGTCCATGCTTTTATTACCTTGAGACTGGACTACTGTAATGCACTCTACGTGGGGCTATCCTTGTTGCTGGTTCGGAGGCTGCAGCTGGTGCAGAATGTAGCAGCTCATCTCCTAATGGGGACAGGCCGATGCAAGCATATTACACCAGTGATTTGCTCTCTGCACTGGCTGCCTATAGTCTTCCGGGCCCAATTCAAGGTGTTGGTCTTGACCTTTAAAGCACTAAATGGCCTGGACCCTGCCTAACTGCGGGACTGCCTCACACTCCGGGTCCTGGATCAGCCTGTGCGGTCGGCCGGGGGCGTCCTCCTCGAGGTCCCCCGGGTTTCTCAGGTGTCGACCTTGCAGAGGGCATACTCTGTGGCTGCACCACGGTTGTGGAACTCCCTCCCATTGGACGTCCGCCTGATCACCAACCTCCCCAATTTTCCGTAGACAATGTAAGACCTGGCTGTTCCACCGTGCTTTTCCTGAGGGAGAGGGGGTGGGTGGGTTGGGTTAGTGTGTGTGTGTGTGTGTGTTGTTTTTATATTATGTTTTAATAGTTTTTTTAAATCCTATTATTACTGTTTTAAATTGTTTTAATATGTTGTTACCCACCCTGAGATGCTTTTAGCAGGAGGATGCGGCATACAAATTTTANTATTATTACTGTTTTAAATTGTTTTAATATGTTGTTACCCACCCTGAGATGCTTTTAGCAGGAGGATGCGGCATACAAATTTTATTATAAATAAATAAACATTGCATGGACATTAGATTAGTTAATGCTTGGAACTCCTTGCTGCTGTGTGAAGCACTGCCACTGTGGTATAGAAAGCCCTCTTACTGGGGTCCCGTCCACTCTCTCTTTCCCACCAGGTCCAAATTAACCATAGCAGGTTAAAAAAATATAGATCAGGTTGCCATCGCCTACCTTTATCCTGAACCTCGAATCCTTGATTTTCATGGCATCCTTAGCCACCTGTAGTCTTTTGAAAGTATAGACTTTGGGACAAGCCTTCCTTCTGGCTTGGAGAACCGGGAGGGCTGATTTAGTTCCCTGTCCTGAGAGAAGCCGAATTAGAAGAGAATGAAAGGGAAGAGAAGGACAGGACAGAGGAGAAGTAGGAGGGAAAGGGTTTGGTTTTGGTGCACGAGAAGAGGAATGGGGAAGAGATGGGTTCAGTGGGGGGACAGGGGATAGGGTTTCCTTGTTGTCTGCAGCCTTCTCTTCCACCATGCTTTTACCTACTTTCTCCTCTGTTCACAAGGAGAGCGAGGCGAGGTGTGGAATTATGCCAGATCTCAGACAAACTGGATAGAAAAAAGAAGCAAATTACTTTAGATGTTTGCATTTTGGACACAGAATGACTTTTTAAATTTTGCTTCTTTGTGGACCTCTCCCTCAAAGAAGAGGTTCAAGACCCTCCCAATCCCCATGCCATCACTTACCCATATCCAGAATCCTCTTCATTTTCATGCTCTCCTTGGATGCCTGTAGTTTTCTAGGGTAGGCTTCCAGTCCCCAGACAAAATAGGAGTTAAGTCTTCATTGGGACTCAAGAACAAGCCCCCCCCCCCCCGAAGTCTGAAGTCCTAATGCGTCTTGAAGTGCACTGGTAGTGGGGATAGTGCATTCTGTTGCTGTTGTTGAGGTTCCCACAGCTTGGTTTCTGGAGGCTTCCAGATACAGAGGGACTTCAGAAGGCAATAGACATTCCCACAGAACCCCACTGTAGATTGAGGTCACAACTCGCCTGGAGGTGTAGTGGTGGGTTGAAAATTGCATTATGTTGCTGTGGAGCTCTGTCACTGTGTAGGTCCGACTGTTGGTGTTTTGGAGGCCTCAGATAAAGTGGGACCTTCAAACTTGTTGGCCTAAAGAAGCCCACTGGAGTGTGAGGTCTAGAGGCACAGTGGTGGGGGGATATCACTGTTGAGATCATTTGCTGTTTAGGTCCCACAGCTGGTATTCTAGAGGCCTCCAGACACAGTGTGATTTCAGGCTTCTGTGGACCTACAGAACCTCACTAAAGTGGAAAGCCAAATACTGCATCTGGAGGCACAATGGTGGTGGGTGGGCCAGTTGCTATAGAGGCCCCTATGGCTGAGTTTCTGGAACCCACGTTAATTGTTGGCGCCAGCGGTGTCCCAAGACTTTGGGGCATCCCACAGCCGTGGGCCTGACCCTGTCCCCAAGAAGAGGTTCCACCCTCCCAATGCCCTCGGTACCTCTTCTTGGGGGCAGGGGTGGGTTTACAATATAAAAACCACCTACTCTTAATCTAACTGCAACTAACTACCTCTAAACAACAATAGCACCACCAATTTTAAAAGACGCTAACAACTGTTTAACTTAAGACATCTTAAACTTTATCTTTTCTTAATGCATTTTGTTGCTCAGTGTCCCCCACCCCTGCCCCCAAGAACAGGTCCCACCCTCCCAATGCCCTCTGTACCTCTTGGGGGCAGGGGCGGGTTTAAAATATAAAAGCCACCTACTCTTAATCTAAATTACAACTGTTTAACTTAAAACATAACTGTTTAACTTAACTTTTTTTTAATGTAACTTTTTAACTTGAGACATGAAAGGAACCACACTTATCTTAACAAAATTAAAAACCTGCAACTTGCAACTGTTTAACTTGAGACATAACTATTTAACTCAACTTTTTTTAACTTAACTTTTTAAGTTAAGAAGGAACCACACTTATCTTAAATGTGGGATGTTCTCTGATGGCTCTCATCCTCACACTCACAGCTTCCAGAAACGCCTCCCTCCGCCTTGTGTGCTGTCACCTTCACATGGTGCATTTGGATGCTGGGTTTATTCATGGTGGTGGTTCCGCAGCACCATTGGTCTTCCTCTCTGTGCTCTGTCCTCAAAGCCCGGGGCAGCAGACTGTCCTCCTCATCACACTCGCCGAAAGAAGCAGCAGAAATTGTGGTCTCCTACGACTTGAGTGTTGTCAATTCTGTTGGTGGAGGTGCCTTCTTTTCCTGTTTGCGTGGTCCAGCCTCCATGTTGGCATCGGTCTCCCTGTAACAGAACTGAGACCATGCAGGCCAGGCTGTAACTGAAGGGCTTCAAAACAGGTTGTCTAATTGTGTGGTCTCCCCTCTTTCTAGTGCTCATGCAATAGCTAGCAGCAGCAACTGGTTCTTTTTTTGTTTACTTGGGTGCAACGTCCATGTTGGCATGGGTCTCCCTTTCAGGACAAAGACCATGCAGGTTGGAGCTGGATGGATGCAAAACAAGTCTTCTCATTGTCCAGGTCTCCCCTCCTTCTACTCTTCATGCAATGGAGAGTCCAGATAATCACCTGTTTACTTGGATGCACTGTCCATGTTGTCATGGGTCTCCCTTTGAGTACAAAGACCATGCAGGCTTGAGCTGGATGGATGCAAAACCGCTCTTAACATTTTGCAGGTCAGAGAGTAAGGGGGCTACTGTCAATCAAAGGTGTCACGCGACCGGAAGTCCTGCCCCTGTCAGTGTTCCTTGTCCCCGGAAGTCCCTCCCTGAGCAGGCGGATGTGACGTAGGGGGAAATGACATGGATAAGGCGACCCCCTGAGCAGGTGGATGTGACATAGGGGGAAATGACGTGGGTAAGGCGACCCCCTGAGCAGGCGGCTGTAACGTAGGGCGGTTAAACGATGTGTCGCTCCAGGATAGGCCAGGGGTAGGCTGACTTGCAGAAAATGGGGATCGCGTGACAGAGCTGAGCCAATAGGGGAGTGTTTTGCCAGTCCTGGTGGCAGTGTGGGTAACCATGTGAGGGCGCAAAGCCAATCAGAACCATTTCCAGGGTATGAATGTTGGGGGAGCCATTTTGTGAGCCCTCAGACACC
>QEPC01009451.1:168999-185685 GCA_003113815.1 Sphenodon punctatus | reverse complement strand
GATTGTCCAATGTTAGTGAACCTTCGGGATAAGATACTAACCCCAGTACGAAATCTTCTGGAGAAGAACTCAGTGGCCAAAAGCTATAGGATTTGTTTAAACCCTATCCCATCAGACCTAACTAAGGCAGTGGCAATTTTTGCTAATTTGGCTATGCTGCTACGGCAAGGATGGGAGTGGGGTGTTGATAGGATTTAGGAAATTCGGTTCCATTGTTTACTCTCATATACCCAAAGGGTAGCATCGGGGGCTGTGGGACCTGACTCTGATATCTAGGATCTTTTAAGTTATTCTTCGGATAAAGTGGTCCCACCAAAACCTGTGAGAAGGATAAGATAAATTTTAACCCTCATTACCATTTTTTGATGATGGGGGTTTACAGTGGCTACTCTAAGTCCCATGTAGGGTATGGGTAGCACTAGCTATCCGTTATCCATAAAAGGTAAATAGGGTTAGGATGGGTGCCGCAAAGGGCAAAGTGGTCTATTGGTAGCAAAGCCAATTATTGGCCAGGTTTCCGCTGGCCATAAGTCTTAGGAGGGAATATTGTGGTGAGAGAGTGAAGTTTGATTTTTTCCCTTCCATTATTTAGGTAGGTAAAGGCCATATATTACTTACAAATAGAATCATTAGAGATGTTCATATTTAAGATAACCTAAGTTTAGCGCCATGAGAGGTAAAACTCTGGGGCCAGAGACGGCTGACGGGGCAATTAGGCCTAACTTTTTGTGGCCTTAGTTGGAGACTTATAATTTTAGGGTGATTTATACCTGGGTAAGAGTTGGATCCGTTGGTAATGATATGTGGCGATAATTTATGTCCCCAGTTGTTGGGGTCCTTTTTAATATGTATTTTAGTTGTTAGTGTAATATGATTATTGAAAGTTTGTGTACGTTTATTTGTTTTGGTATTGTCTGTTGTTATGACTAATGGTCAAACAATAAAAAATTTATTCATTCTTTCATTCATTCTCCTTCCTGAGAAACAGGGCAATTAAATGCATGATTAATTGGAGCATGGGCCGAACAAGACAGGCAGGAGATAATCTTCCCTGCCCTTATATCCTAAGAGAATTCTGTATGAATGGTCAGCTGATGTTTTTGTTGCTTTAATACTTCATTGACATTTGTCATTTGTTTTATTAATTTCTTAAGTAGATCACCTATCATAAAGCACTGTGAGCCCATCATTTCCAATACATCATGCCCTGGAGCAGAACCCTCCAATGGTGAATTATCCAAGGAGCTGGAATCAGACACCAAACAAAAAGGATCAAGGGAATTAGCTTGCCCAGGGTCTAAGGAGGTATTGCTCCCACTTATAGGATCAAAAGAATTTGAAATAGAAACCACCTCTGTATTGTCAGTGTTGGTCAGAGCTAGGTACTCATCCAGCTTGCTCTGTTTTGCCTTTGATTTCTGATCAGAGACATCAGCAAGACCTTGTATCCTCCTTTTCTGGGTCATCTTAGGAGCCTAGATTTAACAAACAGTCAAAAGAGGAGAACCCCAACAGTAACCTGGGTAATACCAGTCCTTACCAAGGTCTACTCAAGCTAAGACTCAACTCCTCAAACAAACCAGGACTGTCCCTGAAGTCGGGTCTAATATTAACTGGATCTGTAAACAATGGCTAATGCATACCCTAAATCTAGGCCAAAAGCACCAGGCCAAATTAAGACCTTGATGCAACCAATACAGGGAACTTAAACTTAATTGACCGAAAACTCAGGGTAATGTAATAACTAATCCTCCTTAGACAGTGTACATAAGAAAACATACAGTAACAGAGACTGCACCCTTAAAATAAAATAATGATCACCAATAATAACATATTAAACAGTCCAAGGCTGTTCCTTCACAGGATAAGCTCCGATGGTGTCCCAAAGTCCAATCCCCAATGCGGGGCTGCCCTCGAGAAACTGGGAACGTGGACAGTTGAGTAGACCCTGCCCCTACCTGGAGTTAGCTGGTAGTTTGTCAAGTCACCAAGGGGCGAGTCCAGAAGTCCTGCCCCTACTCATGGATACTGACAGAGGCCTTGAACCCCTGCACAGGGAACCACAAAAGTGATATTTCCTCCTGGAAATGATGCTGGGTCTCCCCTGGATGGGGAGCCGGCACTAACTAGGCCTCTCCAGAGGCAGGACTCCATGGCTCCTTGCTGACCCCGTGCCCCACCAGCACCTAAGGCTGTGCACACAAGGGCATGCCCTTGTGAGCACAGCCCTTAGGCGTGCCACCCGCAGTGCTCACCAGCAACGCTGCCTCTTCCGCGCAGGGATTTAATGGCGCCAACCCGGAAGACCACGGGTTCCCCAGATGCTGTACAGGGGTCCCACTTACGCACTCCCCAGCTGCTCATGGCCCAGGAATCAGCCTCCCTAGTACTGCAGGTTGCGACCCAAAGCTTCTCCCACGGTGCGGCCAACAGTCCCATCAGGGGTGAGGATCCCTCTGTTGCAGCTCTGGTGAGTCTCCTGTCCATGTGTTGATAACTTCTCTGCTTCTATCATGATCTTGTAATACTATTTTATAAACCCAGGGTGGCCATTCTTTATCTTGTGAACAGATGAAGTGAAGTTCTAGCTTCCCCCACTACAGATGCTGAGAGACAGGAGATGGTTCCCCCCCAAACACAAAAAATTCCTACCAGCCCTTTCCCTCATTTACACACACACACACACACACACACACACACACACACACACACAGTACCCAGCCACCCAGAGTTCCCGTCAGTATGTCATTCATCGTTCCTGCCTTATTCTTGTGTGCCTCTTTTGACAGCCATTCTCTAAGATCCTCCCCTTCTTCCTCCAGAATCTGTCTCCCAGGGNGCTAATTTGGCTATGCTGCTACGGCAAGGATGGGAGTGGGGTGTTGATAGGATTTAGGAAATTCGGTTCCATTGTTTACTCTCATATACCCAAAGGGTAGCATCGGGGGCTGTGGGACCTGACTCTGATATCTAGGATCTTTTAAGTTATTCTTCGGATAAAGTGGTCCCACCAAAACCTGTGAGAAGGATAAGATAAATTTTAACCCTCATTACCATTTTTTGATGATGGGGGTTTACAGTGGCTACTCTAAGTCCCATGTAGGGTATGGGTAGCACTAGCTATCCGTTATCCATAAAAGGTAAATAGGGTTAGGATGGGTGCCGCAAAGGGCAAAGTGGTCTATTGGTAGCAAAGCCAATTATTGGCCAGGTTTCCGCTGGCCATAAGTCTTAGGAGGGAATATTGTGGTGAGAGAGTGAAGTTTGATTTTTTCCCTTCCATTATTTAGGTAGGTAAAGGCCATATATTACTTACAAATAGAATCATTAGAGATGTTCATATTTAAGATAACCTAAGTTTAGCGCCATGAGAGGTAAAACTCTGGGGCCAGAGACGGCTGACGGGGCAATTAGGCCTAACTTTTTGTGGCCTTAGTTGGAGACTTATAATTTTAGGGTGATTTATACCTGGGTAAGAGTTGGATCCGTTGGTAATGATATGTGGCGATAATTTATGTCCCCAGTTGTTGGGGTCCTTTTTAATATGTATTTTAGTTGTTAGTGTAATATGATTATTGAAAGTTTGTGTACGTTTATTTGTTTTGGTATTGTCTGTTGTTATGACTAATGGTCAAACAATAAAAAATTTATTCATTCTTTCATTCATTCTCCTTCCTGAGAAACAGGGCAATTAAATGCATGATTAATTGGAGCATGGGCCGAACAAGACAGGCAGGAGATAATCTTCCCTGCCCTTATATCCTAAGAGAATTCTGTATGAATGGTCAGCTGATGTTTTTGTTGCTTTAATACTTCATTGACATTTGTCATTTGTTTTATTAATTTCTTAAGTAGATCACCTATCATAAAGCACTGTGAGCCCATCATTTCCAATACATCATGCCCTGGAGCAGAACCCTCCAATGGTGAATTATCCAAGGAGCTGGAATCAGACACCAAACAAAAAGGATCAAGGGAATTAGCTTGCCCAGGGTCTAAGGAGGTATTGCTCCCACTTAGAGGATCAAAAGAATTTGAAATAGAAACCACCTCTGTATTGTCAGTGTTGGTCAGAGCTAGGTACTCATCCAGCTTGCTGTTTTGCCTTTGATTTCTGATCAGAGACATCAGCAAGACCTTGTATCCTCCTTTTCTGGGTCATCTTAGGAGCCTAGATTTAACAAACAGTCAGAAGAGGAGAACCCCAACAGTAACCTGGGTAATACCAGTCCTTACCAAGGTCTACTCAAGCTAAGACTCAACTCCTCAAACAAACCAGGACTGTCCCTGAAGTCGGGTCTAATATTAACTGGATCTGTAAACAATGGCTAATGCATACCCTAAATCTAGGCCAAAAGCACCAGGCCAAATTAAGACCTTGATGCAACCAATACAGGGAACTTAAACTTAATTGACCGAAAACTCAGGGTAATGTAATAACTAATCCTCCTTAGACAGTGTACATAAGAAAACATACAGTAACAGAGACTGCACCCTTAAAATAAAATAATGATCACCAATAATAACATATTAAACAGTCCAAGGCTGTTCCTTCACAGGATAAGCTCCGATGGTGTCCCAAAGTCCAATCCCCAATGAGGGGCTGCCCTCGAGAAACTGGGAACGTGGACAGTTGAGTAGACCCTGCCCCTACCTGGAGTTAGCTGGTAGTTTGTCAAGTCACCAAGGGGCGAGTCCAGAAGTCCTGCCCCTACTCATGGATACTGACAGAGGCCTTGAACCCCTGCACAGGGAACCACAAAAGTGATATTTCCTCCTGGAAATGACGCTGGGTCTCCCCTGGATGGGGAGCCGGCACTAACTAGGCCTCTCCAGAGGCAGGACTCCATGGCTCCTTGCTGACCCCGTGCCCCACCAGCACCTAAGGCTGTGCACACAAGGGCATGCCCTTGTGAGCACAGCCCTTAGGCGTGCCACCCGCAGTGCTCACCAGCAACGCTGCCTCTTCCGCGCAGGGATTTAATGGCGCCAACCCGGAAGACCACGGGTTCCCCAGATGCTGTACAGGGGTCCCACTTACGCACTCCCCAGCTGCTCATGGCCCAGGAATCAGCCTCCCTAGTACTGCAGGTTGCGACCCAAAGCTTCTCCCACGGTCCGGCCAACAGTCCCATCAGGGGTGAGGATCCCTCTGTTGCAGCTCTGGTGAGTCTCCCTTCCATGTGTTGATAACTTCTCTGCTTCTATCATGATCTTGTAATACTATTTTATAAACCCAGGGTGGCCATTCTTTATCTTGTGAACAGATGAAGTGAAGTTCTAGCTTCCCCCACTACAGATGCTGAGAGACAGGAGATGGTTCCCCCCCAAACACAAAAAATTCCTACCAGCCCTTTCCCACACACACACACACACACACACACACACACACACACACACACACACTGGTACTCCCCAGCCACCCAGAGTTCCCGTCAGTACAATTCCCCACCCCTCCCACGTGACGACCTGCCAGAGCGCACCCAGGCATCCCAGACAGCCCTATTCCCCCTCCCCAGCCAGGACACTCTTACCAGCCCTGTTCCTCCCCACTCACTCACCCCAGCATCCCAGACAGATCCTCCCCTTCTTCCTCCAGAATCTGTCTCCCAGGGACAGCCTGAGAATTTACAGGATGAAGATAAAATGCCAGGCCCCTGGTGACCCCTGCTGCTTCGCTGTGGTCCTGGCCCCTCGGGAGTTGCTTCTATGGGTCCCTAGAGGTGGCTGTTTTGGGGGCTTTGCTGGTAAGGAGTGGCAGCTTTGCTCTCTGCCCTGGAGAAAATGGGGTCCTAGGAGTAGAGAAAACTGTGAGTCCTGGGGCGACTACACTGGATCCCCCTGTAGTAAGACTGGACCTTCTGTTAGGAAATAAACGAGTGTGTTTTACCTCAGTTTACCCCAAATGGGATCGAAGGTCGCCAATTAACAAGTCACCAGAGCTTATTTGGCTCTTTGGGGAGTTTCTTGCTACTGCCTAGCTGTCTTCTGAAGCTACCTACCTTTTCTTTCAGACCTTCTTTGTTTTCTCAGAAATCGTGACTGTCTGGGGTTGTTATTGTGGCCTTGGAGATACATTTTCCTGCTAGAGTGTGGGTTGTTTAAAGTTTTATTCCCATGGGTGTGTGCCAGTCTGAGGCTTATGCATCAAGTTAGCTGAACTGAGTTTGTACAGGCCTCTTCCCTCTTGTGTCTTTGACCATGGCCAAGCTGCTTGATCAATTCATAATACTCCCTGTTTGCTGCTGGTTCACATGGCAGCGCATAAAACACATATTTCAGTGAAGGTGTAACAGGGAGTAGGTTGTACCCAAGTTTGTTACATATAATTGTAAATCTTAATACTAATTCAAATCAAATTACAAATCACATTTCCAATAAACTAAGTATAATACTAAGTGTTAATTATTAGTACTATCATTTTTTTTTAAAAATTACCATTTAATTCTGTAAGTATGTTTGGTTATAAATGCATATATGTGTCCAGTAAATATAAAAGTTACTACATGTGAGCATTAAAAAGCTATATATGTATTCAGTAGAAAGAAACGTTACTACATGTGAGCCTCTTTGTATGCTGGCTGCGTTACCTTCATGACAGATCAATATTTTGCCAAGTCACGCATCCTGCCTTGTGTGACCTCCAATACAACATCTTTTTAATAAGGGGGTGCATCTTAGGGGGCCAGGCCATTTACACTCCAGAAGTTGTTGGGCATAAAGATGACCATTGATACCCCTGCTCAAGTCACCTTCATGAGTCCAATTAACAAGAGTTGCATGGGAGTTAAAGCGATCTGGGGTATTGGGATTGGCCCACTACAATCTTGTTTATCCCAAGGCGGTTTAAATGGGAGCATGAGCCTGTCGGGGTGATCTGTGACAGAGAAAAAAATTAAGGCACAACACAGCAGCAATGCAATGAGAACACCACCACCATTAGGCCCAGTTCAGGTGTCCTGCCTTAAAGCACTATTTCAGAACACACAGCGGTCCAGGTGCATGGCTGCATATGTATAACTGTTGAATTTCCTGCTAACTCGAATCCATTTAGAACCCCAAGTGAGGTCCCCAACACCTCCCAGCCAATCTTCTCAATTCCTTGTCTTATACTGGACCAACATATGTACATCGCCCACTTGTATTATTCAAACTACCCACCCATGCAGTGTCATAATGGGATTCTCTTTATGTTCCAAGTGTACGGTGTGATGTTTTATTCCTACCCCTTAATCTTTAATATATTGTTTCCTGTAATTCTGTGCATCCCTTCTCCCCACTCCATATCTCATTTCCACCATAATCAGGTGCCTCAACAGACTGAAGTAGTAGATTCAGTTGAACAACCACAATTATAAATCCTTTTTCCATTTCCAACAACATACAAATGTCCCTTGAGCGTTCCCCATTTAAAGGTACACCCCACCAAGCTGTGATCAATTGTTTGTTCCTGTTCATCAAGTCAGGAGTGGAGGTGTCATTATCTTTATTATGCTGTAAGGGAGTCCATGTCCATGAAATGTTTACCCCAGCTAGGGCAGGTCGAGGTGAGAAGGTAAGATTTTTATTTAATTTGGAAATCCAAACTTGACATTTCAATATCCCCTCAGTCTCCCTCTGGTATTACTGTATTTCGTCTAGGACTGGGCCTTGTTTCTTTTATTTAAATCCATATCTGTAGTCAAAATTCCATAGGCCTTTGTAAGAACCATGCACAGGATCCAAATCACTGGCAGCATGATGGCACTGGATTAAAACAAAATCTGTAACAAGTCAGGTTATATCTCTCTCTCTTTCCTTTCTTGTTCTCTTTTCCCAGTTACGCCATAAAATGCTTAGGAGAAAAAGAACCCTGTACACAAAAAACAAACAAACAAAACAAACATATCAAGACACAAGTGGCGATGAAGAGGTTAACTGAGAATCTGCCTTCCAGTGATTATGGGGAAACCCATATGACTGCATGCATTATTCTGCCCAAATGTGGGCAGCCGTTGGAGTATTGTTGTTTTTAACTTTACTCCTTGCTTTCATTTGTTTTTTACATTCTGCCATTTATGTGCCTTATTTCACATTACATAAACAGACACACAACACTGAATGACAAATAGCCATGGCACGACATATGCACATACACAAAGATTTTTTTTTGATTTTTTTTTAAACTGCAGTTAACCGGACCTTGTAGAATATCCAAAATGTCTTTCCTGCTTCTATAAAGAAAAAGAGACAGACCTGGCCTGTATATGGCCTTTATAATTACCTGAAAAGGAATTGGTTGGTTATGCACAGTTCCCTAGATTTGCTTCCTTGGATAACTTCTCAAAGCACTGGAATTCCATATAAGAAGAAGAATGTAGCCTACACTTCCTCCCCTCCACTTAATGCTGGGAGAGCATGAACAGTATTACCTTAGTAATTACTGTGCCTGCACCTTTAATTCCAGAGGTCTGGTAAATTGAACTTGCTGTCCACAAACTGAGCCTGCAGTTAAAATCACTCATGGGTGTAGCATTACATTTAAAATACTAGTGTCTGAGGGGCTGGATATGCTGATGACACCAGCAATGATTATGCAAATATGGAGACAGACTGCATGGGGAACAAAACACAAACACTGTGTCCAGGCCAGACCCCAGTTGGGAATGAGACAGAATAGTACCTCAACCAGTGAATTTGAAATGAATACAAAGGCAAGGCTCCTTTTCTAGGACTTTTATCACTTCTAATCTGGTGTTGGTCTGGACATATTACAAAATATAAAGCTATATAAGACAGAAAGCAAAGAAGAAGGAACTAAAGGGATAGCGTGCCAGACTAAGTCAACAACTTTTCTGGCTGTTATAAAACACAAAACATTACAATAATACTTAAACAGTTAAAAAACACCTTCTAGTCTCAAATAAAGCACACAAAGAAAATAGCACTTCCATGCTGCAGTTACTCATTGGAATGATCAGAGACTGGGTGAGCCATGATCTTGCAGGGCCTTTCCTCCCCCCTTAGTGTACCTTAAACAGTTTGAGCTGTGAGGAATGTACCCACTTGGGAATGCCATTTCTGTCAATGCAATAGACAGTGGGTCCTGCTTTGTCAGTGATATAGTATGGGTCCATCAATTTACTAGATATGATGTGCTGTTTTTCACCAATCTTGCACAGCTTGACCTCAGTTTCAATAGGCCATTGGATCAATTTAAAAGAGTCCCCCCGTTTGTCCATTTCCTTTTGGGCTTTGGTTAACTGGGTTTGGATTTCAGTTTGGATAACCTCGTGCTGTTTTTGTAAGACTTGAACCCACTCATGTATTTTATTGAGATCCCAGAGAGTGTTTCCTTGACTAGTGGCTCCCTGACATACCCCAATTCTTCCCCAATGGTATAGCTCAGGGGTGCGCATTTGACGGCCTGTTAGAATTTCAAAAGGGGTATACACTGAACCCAATCGCTTACTGCTGCGCAAGGCCGTTAAGATAAGTGGGAGCTGGAAATCCCAGTTTGTGCCAGACTGAGAGAGTTTTTCTTAAAACAGTTTTGATAGTTCTGTTCATGCGTTCCACCTGTCCTGAAGACTGAGGGTGGTAAGGAATGTGTGTCTTAGCTCAATTCCCAAAGAAGTGCAAAAATGTTTGAACACTTCCCCCACAAAGTTAGGGCCATTATCACTATCTATAATTTTAGGGATTCCAAATCGAGAGATGACAACATTAAACAGAACCTTTGCTGTGGTTTCTGAAGTGTGATTTTTGGTATGGATGGCCTCAACCCACCCTGTAAAGGAATCTACCAAGACCAAAAGTTAGTGATTTCCTCTAGCTGTCGAGGGCAATTTGTCAATGTAATCAATTTGAACCCTGTGCCATGGTCCTATAGTTCCCTGGTGCTGGAAGGGGCCCTTAAGAATTCCAGTGTCTGCTTGGTTAGCTGGACATGGCAAGTAGTTTCTCACCCAGCATGTCACCACATGAGTGATATCTGGCCACCATGCAAAGCTTTTTATTCGTTGGAGTGTAGCTGACACTCCTTGGTATGCTAGGTCATGACAATACTGAATAATGGGGCCCTGTAATAACTCAGGTGGAAGCCACATTGTTGTACCCTTCTGGTTTACCACCCTTAGGCAAGCCTCATACAATGCAATGTTCCATTTCCCCTGTTCTTTGAAAGTTTTCCATACCAGTTGTTTTTGTGAGGCAGTGTAAGGTGGGGGGCGGGGGCGTAGTGGTCTGATGTCTGTTCCTTCCTAGCTTGGGCTTGGGTTACAACAAAAATAGCATGGGATGCTGCATCTTTTGCAAGGGAATTAACCTTATTGTTCCAGACAGCTTCAGTGGTTTGTGCCTTTGTGTGAACTTTAACATGTCTAATCATGGTTGTTGCAACTCAGGCTCTCACAAGCAGGGTTATTTCTCGCCAGGTGGCCCTATAACTTAAAGGCTGGTTGTCATAAGTAGCCCAATTACATTTTTCCCCAAAAGGTAACCACGTTTGTAATCCTGAGGCTATGTCTATCTTTCTATTCTTGGGGAAATTCCTGGCACCTAGNCTCCTTGCTTTCATTTGTTTTTTACATTCTGCCATTTATGTGCCTTATTTCACATTACATAAACAGACACACAACACTGAATGACAAATAGCCATGGCACGACATATGCACATACACAAAGATTTTTTTTTGATTTTTTTTTAAACTGCAGTTAACCGGACCTTGTAGAATATCCAAAATGTCTTTCCTGCTTCTATAAAGAAAAAGAGACAGACCTGGCCTGTATATGGCCTTTATAATTACCTGAAAAGGAATTGGTTGGTTATGCACAGTTCCCTAGATTTGCTTCCTTGGATAACTTCTCAAAGCACTGGAATTCCATATAAGAAGAAGAATGTAGCCTACACTTCCTCCCCTCCACTTAATGCTGGGAGAGCATGAACAGTATTACCTTAGTAATTACTGTGCCTGCACCTTTAATTCCAGAGGTCTGGTAAATTGAACTTGCTGTCCACAAACTGAGCCTGCAGTTAAAATCACTCATGGGTGTAGCATTACATTTAAAATACTAGTGTCTGAGGGGCTGGATATGCTGATGACACCAGCAATGATTATGCAAATATGGAGACAGACTGCATGGGGAACAAAACACAAACACTGTGTCCAGGCCAGACCCCAGTTGGGAATGAGACAGAATAGTACCTCAACCAGTGAATTTGAAATGAATACAAAGGCAAGGCTCCTTTTCTAGGACTTTTATCACTTCTAATCTGGTGTTGGTCTGGACATATTACAAAATATAAAGCTATATAAGACAGAAAGCAAAGAAGAAGGAACTAAAGGGATAGCGTGCCAGACTAAGTCAACAACTTTTCTGGCTGTTATAAAACACAAAACATTACAATAATACTTAAACAGTTCAAAAACACCTTCTAGTCTCAAATAAAGCACACAAAGAAAATAGCACTTCCATGCTGCAGTTACTCATTGGAATGATCAGAGACTGGGTGAGCCATGATCTTGCAGGGCCTTTCCTCCCCCCTTAGTGTACCTTAAACAGTTTGAGCTGTGAGGAATGTACCCACTTGGGAATGCCATTTCTGTCAATGCAATAGACAGTGGGTCCTGCTTTGTCAGTGATATAGTATGGGTCCATCAATTTACTAGATAGGATGTGCTGTTTTTCACCAATCTTGCACAGCTTGACCTCAGTTTCAATAGGCCATTGGATCAATTTAAAAGAGTCCCCCCGTTTGTCCATTTCCTTTTGGGCTTTGGTTAACTGGGTTTGGATTTCAGTTTGGATAACCTCGTGCTGTTTTTGTAAGACTTGAACCCACTCATGTATTTGATTGAGATCCCAGAGAGTGTTTCCTTGACTAGTGGCTCCCTGACATACCCCAATTCTTCCCCAATGGTATAGCTCAGGGGTGCGCATTTGACGGCCTGTTAGAATTTCAAAAGGGGTATACACTGAACCCAATCGCTTACTGCTGCGCAAGGCCGTTAAGATAAGTGGGAGCTGGAAATCCCAGTTTGTGCCAGACTGAGAGAGTTTTTCTTAAAACAGTTTTGATAGTTCTGTTCATGCGATCCACCTGTCCTGAAGACTGAGGGTGGTAAGGAATGTGTGTCTTAGCTCAATTCCCAAAGAAGTGCAAAAATGTTTGAACACTTCCCCCACAAAGTTAGGGCCATTATCACTATCTATAATTTTAGGGATTCCAAATCGAGAGATGACAACATTAAACAGAACCTTTGCTGTGGTTTCTGAAGTGTGATTTTTGGTAGGGATGGCCTCAACCCACCCTGTAAAGGAATCTACCAAGACCAAAAGTTAGTGATTTCCTCTAGCTGTCGAGGGCAATTTGTCAATGTAATCAATTTGAACCCTGTGCCATGGTCCTATAGTTCCCTGGTGCTGGAAGGGGCCCTTAAGAATTCCAGTGTCTGCTTGGTTAGCTGGACATGGCAAGTAGTTTCTCACCCAGCATGTCACCACATGAGTGATATCTGGCCACCATGCAAAGCTTTTTATTCGTTGGAGTGTAGCTGACACTCCTTGGTATGCAAGGTCATGACAATACTGAATAATGGGGCCCTGTAATAACTCAGGTGGAAGCCACATTGTTGTACCCTTCTGGTTTACCACCCTTAGGCAAGCCTCATACAATGCAATGTTCCATTTCCCCTGTTCTTTGAAAGTTTTCCATACCAGTTGTTTTTGTGAGGCAGTGTAAGGTGGGGGGCGGGGGCGTAGTGGTCTGATGTCTGTTCCTTCCTAGCTTGGGCTTGGGTTACAACAAAAATAGCATGGACAGGCAGTTTGAGGGATGCTGCATCTTTTGCAAGGGAATTAACCTTATTGTTCCAGACAGCTTCAGTGGTTTGTGCCTTTGTGTGAACTTTAACATGTCTAATCATGGTTGTTGCAACTCAGGCTCTCACAAGCAGGGTTATTTCTCGCCAGGTGGCCCTATAACTTAAAGGCTGGTTGTCATAAGTAGCCCAATTACATTTTTCCCCAAAAGGTAACCACGTTTGTAATCCTGAGGCTATGTCTATCTTTCTATTCTTGGGGAAATTCCTGGCACCTAGGGATGGGCAAACGTGGTTCGGAAGTTCAGAGTTCGGACCTTACTCAACCAGTTCGGTCGACTGAACCGAACTTCAGAACCGAACTCAATTTTTGAACCGAACCGAATTTCTGAACTCGGTTCTGTTCACACATCCCTAAAAGATAATATTCCATTTAGTTCAATGGGGTTTGAATTTCCGAACTCTGTTTGGAAGTTTGGAGTTCGGACTGAACTCAAATAGTTTGGTCGACTGAACCGAACTTCTGAACCGAACTCGATTTTCGAACCGAACCAAACCAAACCAAATTTCCGAACTTGGTTCTGTTCGCCCATCCCTACTGGCATCATGGGTCATTCTGATTCAATTTGCAATGCTCAGTGGCCTTTAGGGCATTTCCTCTGAATGTGGAGCAAATGGTGAGGGATTCCCCTCTTGGCCCATCATGTTGCCAAATGCACATGTTGGACAAATCAATGCACCAACAATTGTGGACTGCTATAGGGCTGCCCAGTAATACATCATCAGTGCCAACTGACTTGTCCAGCACAAAATCCTCATGGTACCAAGTAAGACACACAAGTATAGGGCATTTGTGTAAATGCTGCCCGGTACTAATGTGACCATTGAATCCTTCTAACTGAATCATTTGAGCTACCTGGTGTAGTTCATTTTGAGGGATATTTGATGGATGGGCTACTGAAATGAAAGTCCCGCTGTCCACTAAGGCCCAAATGTGTGGATGTGTTCCCCTACACGTGGTCTGCTGACAGGGCCAAATCAGGGATCTGCCACCCATTTCCATGTCCCCATGTGTCTGGTGACCTGTCTGGAAAGGGAAAGCACCTATGGGGTAGCTGCCGCTGCACTCAAGACACTAGGTTAGTTGCACGGTGCTGGGACAGGCTGAACTCCCTCTGCCAGTTCCTGCATGCATATTAGCTGTTGCAATTTCTGCAGCATTTCACTAGAGGGTTGGCGGTCCCAATCCCTAGGGTTCTCTCCCAAATCCATTAACTGCCTCCATACAGCCCCTCGTATGGTCCTAGGCTGTTGACCCTGTTGCTCCTGCCACCCTCTACTATTCTGACTTGGCTTCCTTCCTCCACTGTGGTTATACTGGGCAGGGGAGCCGTTTTTGGTGACAGTTCTAATAGTATGTGTGGTAGTCCCTCTCCCAGGGTTATAGCCTTCCCTGTCAGAGCTCTTGCTGGATTCATTTTTTATAATTTCAGTGACCCCCATAACTACCCTCTGTTTCAGGGCAACAGGGCTGTAGGGCAGGGGAGGAAGAAACATGGAGAGATGGGTGAAATACATTACTAAAAACAGGTTGGTGAATGTCAGTAGTTCACTCCAAGCCCTGTCCTGGAAACCCAGCCATAGAGAGGGAATCCTGGGGGACCCTACAGGACCCTGGACATTCTGTGGGAATGGATAAAGGTCCCTGGGCTGGCCAGAGGAACTTTTCCCTCTTGGGCGACCTGGATGCCAGGCATCTCTCTCTGGCTGAGGTTGCCAGTGCCCCTTAAGGGAGGCATTGCTTTCTGTGGGATCAGGGTTAACAACCACAGTGGCCATTTTGTCTGTGTCGGCAACGTCTGTTGGAGGGTCTGCATCACAAGGAGGTGGGGGAGTTTCAATTTCCTCAGCTTGGTTTACTGCAAAAATATCCTAGATAACATAATTGTCATCCTTGGAATCACTACTTTAATGCCAGAATTCTGGATTCATGTAATCTTCCCCATTAATCATGGAACTCGTTGCAATGAGTTTGCTTTTTACTGTAGAAACCATTCCCTGTTTAGATTGCAACTGCTGTGTCATAGCTGAGATTTTAACTTGGCATTTATTATGATCTACTGGGGGTTTTCTCTTCATTTCAGATATTTTACACTTTAAAACTCTGATGGCAGATTGACTATCTTGGTATTTATTTTTAAAGGAGCTCACTATTATTTCTTGTTTCTTTAGCTGTTTTTCCAGATGTTTACATTTGCCTTTCAATGCATTTAACTCTCTAACTGGTGATTGTAATGCATTTTCAGCCCAAGGGCAGGGACCATCATTTCTGACTGTTTCAACAATGGCAGGTAATACTTGCACTTTATCCCACCCCTCCTTTTGGGGGATGGTTTTTACCTTATCCCTATGCTCAGTGGGCACCCCTCCTACATTCCTCCTCTTGAACCGAACCAAAGAAACCCAAGTAGTGGGGACTGCCAGTCCAGAGATAGTGTCGTATTCTTATTATCACAATCACCCCATCCTGCAGCGCGAAAGTATAATTTTGGTATATAATTTGGTTCCCTACTTTGGCAAAAGCCTTACACCTACAGTTGTAAGGCTTGTTAAATGTGACCAGGGGGATGCTATCCAGGCGTCTTTAGAGGATGGCTTCAATATAGCGTGCCAGCACAGCTGTCTTCTGACAGTTTTTTTGTTTGCCGTACTTCCACTACACCATGTGCCCTTTTATTGTTGACAGGATGCCATAGATAGCTATATTCCCCCAAACCACATTACTCCACCAATTTATTAGGAAATAAACGAGTGTGTTGTACCTCAGTTTACTCCAAATGAGATCAAAGGTCACCAGTTAACAAGCCAAAGTATATAGGTACAACTCAATTTTATTGGATAGACACATAACATCTGGACATGGCAGTGTTACCAGTAACTCAACCTAGGATATCTTACGTGTCAGAGGCCACGGTCCGAGAGGCAAGCTGGTTCAGAGGAGAAGAGAATGGGGCCCAGCAGATAGCTGGACAGTAGTCTCTGGATCTTTTGAGAGCGACGGTAAGGGTCAGAGGCCCACGCAGGCTCACTGCAATGCTAGTAGCCACAAGCGTCAGTGACAAGTGATAAGGGACCTGGGCGTTTCCTTTTATAGCTTTATTTATTAAGAATACATATTACAGTGTCCCCTCTTCCAGGTGCAGAAAATAAACTGACCATTCATTTCTCTAACATTTGGAGGATAGCCACCAAAGTTATTTTGGCTCTTTGGGGAGTTTCTCGATACTGCCTAGCTGTCTTCTGAAGCTACCTCCCTTTCCTTTCAGACCTTCTTTGTTTTCTCAGAGATAGTGGCTGTCTGGGGTTGTTATAGTGACCTTGGAGATACATTTTCCTGCTAGAGTGTGAGTTGTTTATAGCTTTATTCCCATGGGTTTGTGCCAGTCTGAGGCTTATGCATCAAGTTAGCTGAACTGAGTTTGTATAAGCCTCTTCTCTCTTGTGTCTTTGACCATGGGCAAGCTGCTTGATCAATACATGATACTTCCTTTTCCTTCCCATCCCAGACACTCTTCCGAGTCCCTGCCAACATCTCTCCCTTCTCTTACTGCCGGCAAGCCTCTCCGACATCCTGCCAGTCCCATTCTCCTTTCTCCATAGCCCAGACATCCCTACTAGACTCCTTACCAGTCTCATTCCTCGCCACCCCAGCCCGGGCACTTCAATATCTCAACCAGTGTGCCCTTTCCCCAGTCATCCCCCAAGAGGCAATTAATCTAATGAGGGTGTGAGTGTCGAGAACCCCCACAGCAAGGACTATGCGAGTCTGTATTAAGCTGATATTATCATCTTAATATGGCTAAAACTGAACTCCTTATCACAC
>QEPC01009451.1:142337-152340 GCA_003113815.1 Sphenodon punctatus | reverse complement strand
TGCCCCATCTCAATCTTATGCCCACAAGGTCGTTGTGTAAGCAATGTTCCATCTTTAAGCTTTGCTTGCAAGTCTTGTGATTTTGAGTAAGCACAATTGGTCTATAAAAAGTTCTTTTGCTGTGTTTGCGTCTTTTCCAACTGTTTGCGGTTTCCGGTTAGTGTTCTTTGCAAAACTGTAGCTCAAGCTCCCTAGTGACAATCAAATGCTTTTTGCAGCTTTAAGCAATTAGTCTTCAGCCAATATAACTGTAATAAAGCACTCACACCTAAAATGTCACATACCTATCGCTTGTCTATCATCTCCCCCTCATGTTCCCCATTTATGAGGGAACATCATAAACATGATTATCATTGGAGATAGGCTCCATAGCAATATAATTAACAGTTAATTGTCACCACGTCCTCTGTTAGGCCTATTTGGTCCCCCCCTTGGGGTACTACAAAACACTCCTCCTCTCATTCCTGTTTCCCAAATAGGTTGTTGCACCCAGGTATCTGATCTGCGTAATGGTTTATGGGGGTAACTCGGAGTTCCATAGTCCTGTGTCCGAGTAGCTACCGCCACTGATTTAACATTGAACAATTCTGGGAATCTCCTTTTAATTTGGATCATATGTTCCTGATAATCCTTTAAGTGAGTGGGCCAATTTTTATCCATTCCTACCGTTTGCCTCACTTCAGTAGTTAAACTATCTTTCAAAATATCTTTTTCTGATTGTATATAAGGGCGTATCCTATAAGTTAACATTGTTAAATCATCTGGTACATGCATTTTTCCACTAGCCATCTGGTACCACTGATGCTTGGATCCAAAGACCATAGGATCCTCTCCAGGTTTTTGTTTTAAATTTAGAGCTTGGGCCTGTAGTCGCCCTGCCGTTCCTGTCTCTCCACACCATCTGGCAAGATTACTTAAAAAACTGTCCTGTGGGACCTTGCTGCTAAAATATGAATCCCTCATGTCTTCTCTTTCCTTGATTATCCTTTCCATTTCCATAAAATTATATTGCTCACTCAGATACAATTTTGCCAAATTCCAAGATAATTCTAAAGCATCTTTTCCTGGTCCCAGCCCCTTTGCTAGTATCCTGGCTTCTCCTGTACTTATTTCTTTCTCTACAAACGTCTGAGTTCCTGGTGGCCCGTCCTGATCTGGTGCTGCTCTCGGTATTGTAGTTGACATTTGAGTAACTACAGCGACTTCAAGTGGGTTACAACAAGGATTAAACTCTGCTTCAGGATATTCACAATCTGATGGGTTAAAATTCTCACAGGGATCATCTGGTGGATTGTAAGGATCACCCATACTCAGGCAGGCTACCTGGGCTCTTAGTTTACTTATTTCTTGCTGTGGTGTTATTTTAGGCAGTGCTGGACTTTCTTTTGTTGCATATTCTCTTATCATTTCTTTCAACATCCTAATTTGTTCCTCACACTTGTCTCTTTCCTTTGTCAATATTACATACTCTTCCTTTTGTACATAATTCATTCTGTACTCCAATTCCTTCTGTCTGTAACTCTCACCATGCAAATACAGCTGATTTCTAAGAACATCTGCCTCATCTCTACTCTTCTGTATTTCTCCTTCCGCTTTTTCTCGTCTATTCTTTTCTCCCTCAAAACGCTCCCATCCTTCTCTCCATGCCATTAAAATCAATGCGACTGCAGCATCCCTGGTTTCCTCCTTGTTTGGTACCTCTACTTGCAAATATAGGTCAAACATATTTTCCACATTAGTTAAAGTTTCTACTTCTTTCATCGCCAGTTCTCTGGTTTCCCAGGGTTGTTTTTTTATTTCTAAGGCTCTGTACAAGGAAGCCACTTGTTTTTCTTTCTTTATCGGCAGCTGAGCTCTAGCTGCGTTTAAAATCATTGTTACCTCAGCAGGTTTTTCCGCTAATTTCTTTCTTTTGAACATTCTTTTTGGTCGAAATATTTGCTTAATTTACTGAATTTCGTATTTTACAATGGCTATTTGTACAGAGTCCAGACACAACTGTATATAAGTAACACCATACACATTTAGAATCCTATTTTAAAATCCTAAGTAACAGTAGTCCTTAAATAACCTTACACATAAAAACAAAACGAGCGCTCTTCTTATTTCTTAAGTTAAGGGTTTCAGCTGCCTTTTACCAAAGCAGGTCCCTATAATTGAAAATAAAAAAGGTTTCAGCTGCTTTTCATGCACTTTGGTGAAGCAGATCCCTCACGGGGTTCAACTGCTTTTTCAGCACCCTAGTGAAGCAGGTCCCTACTCCCAGACAGGCTGCTACCCCTGCCTTCGTTTATTTCCTTTCCAAACAGGTTTATGTGGCTTTACATACCACCTGCTCTGTATTATGTCGGAGTGGCCTTCTCCATCTGACTTGTCACTTCTCTTAATATTTCAGACAGGTATTTCCCTCTGTCTTATTTAACTATCATCTTTAATAACATTCTATCAAAATCCTTATAAACAATATCTATTAATATTTATTTTGACCTTGCCTTAAAGTACCTTTTTCCTATTCTGTCTCCTTAACATAAATCTCTGATTAACCACAGTATCCTGCCGACTATGCCAAAATGTCACAAGAATGTTATATCTGGGTTTGGGTTTGCTAAATATGGACCTAGGGAATGTGGTTTTCACTGGGGTTATTACTAATGCATTCCCAACACTCACATTCACAGGGAAAGATGTCCGTCTCCTTACAGAGTGCCAAGATCAGACCACTAACTGTTGGACCTGGACAAGGTGTCTATTTCCTTACAGAGGGTCAAATAGAGGCAGCTAACTGCAGGATTTGGCTCATAAAGGGGTAGAAGGGACAACACACTTTCACTCCTGTAGGGCACAAGAGGTTCCACCAGGGCCGTGACCCTGGTTTAAGTCCCTTAGCCTGGTCTACGGTTATTAACTCATTCACTCTTTATTGTACTTGTGTGACAAGGTTCATTTTCAATACCGTGGTTTAATCAAGAGATCAAGGATCAGACTAGAGATTCAATTCAGCAAAACCTCTGAGCTTTATTTCTTAATACTAAAGCAACAGTAGAAACAACAATTCAATTCTTAGCAATCTATAGATTAATACAATATCTTATTCCTATGCTCATTCATTCATCCTATTCATACATACCAAGCCTCCTATCACAGTGGCCAGCTTATGATAGAGGNGTGATCTCACCGCTGCTTGTTGTGGGGATCTCTCCTCTGTTCTCGGCACCAGTACACAGACCCTATTGAAACTGGAGCTGGGAAGTAACCAATTGGGAGATTCAGGAGTGAGGCTGCTGTGTGAGGGACTGAAACATCCCAACTGCAAGCTGCAGAAACTGAGGTAAGTAACAGTTGGATTTCTTCACTTTGTGACTCTTGAAACTGTAGAACAACAAGTTTGCTAAGATAGCAATTATTCATACTTAATGATTTAGGTCTATCAGTCCTTTTATTATTTAAAATTGGCATTATTTATTATTGGCAGCTGAGTAGCTAGGGCTGATATTTAAAACGGGGCACACATTCCTGGTTTTCTCTAAATGTTGGCGGCTTTTTGGATTGTGTTTTCACCAATCAATTTTTAATATCCTTTGAATTCTATCCAAATTTGACTGGCTCCTGCAAATACTTCTGTGCCTGTAGCCCCATTGATTACAGTGGGGCTGTGTGTGGGGGTTTTGGTAGGAACTGGGACCTTGCTTGGCTTCTCATCCTAAATCTTTAATAAGAATTTCTTGGAATTGGGCCCTGGTGGAAACTTGGCCTCGGCCATCCTACTTTGCATTGTCATGTGACACCTTATCACAAAGAGAGTTGGGGTTGTCAGTGCAGTCTTACCAGAGAATGGGGATGAATGATGGTTTGCAGTGCAAGACACACAAGCCGCCTCTCTACTGCCATGCACACTGATCATAGATTAGAGAGTTCAGGAAATGGCACTGTCCCCAGGGACAAGACAGACAAGTGGTTACAGCAGGGTCCAAACGAAAGTGAGTAGGGATATAGAACCAGGTTCAGATGTTCGGTCATTTAGTGGTTCAGGACGAACTTTGCATTTGGATTCGGTATTGGGTTCGGTCGAGCTCAGTTTGCTTTTTAGTTTGGTGGAATCGGGAACTGAAAATGACATTTGGTTTTTGAAATAAAGGGAAAAAACTTAAAAACATATTTCCAGCTATAACATTTTTGTTTCTTATTATATGTTGATTAGATTTTGGGAGATTGTACCCCTGATGGAGGGCACTTTGTGTTCCAAAATTTGAAACGATTAGATAATGGGAACCGATTTCAGAAGCAATTGAATGTTGTAATTTTAAGAAAAGCTCCATACGCATCAATGGCTACAACTTCTTTATCTTGCATCCAATGTTCATGAAACTTGTGCATATTACATTCTTCCATATGCTTAATACTTCTGCCAATTTTCAGAAAGAGTGGATAAAGGGTCCCAAGACATTAACCTGAAAATACATTTCCAGCTGTAACATTTTGATATTCCATTATGTTTACAGGATATTTGGCAAGAATGTATTAAATACCTTTCCTGCCATTTCAGCAAATGTATAGGAGATTTTGATAAAGGGACCCAATTATATAAGCAATTGATGTTGTCCCTGTGAAGATCATTATTCAGATGAATATCAGCATATTCAGTGCAAGTCAGAAGCAGGCACCCTGCATGGCAGGGGGAGAGAGACTGTAGGAGGAAGGATGTGGAGCAACCCCAAAGACTGCAGACACATTCAATGGCCAAACACATTAGTGCAAGCTTCTAGCTTTACAGGACCAATTGGTAGTGGCTTCGAGGTGGGCATAGGGGGCGGTCCTGAGACGGGCATAAGCAAAGTAACTGGGACTTCTGAGATAGCATCCCAGCAGTCAGGAGACATAGTTTAAACACATTCAGGCTGGCCAAGTATCATCACAAGACAGACAAGTATCATCTGGACAAGACAGACAAGTGGTTACAGCAGGGTCCAAATGAAAGTGAGGAGACAATTCAGAACTAGACTAGATTATCTATCTATCTATCGATCAAGCGAGCGAGCGATAGAGCGATCGATCGATAAACGTAGCCAAAGGCATTGCTCAATAGACAAACATACATAAGACATACAAAACAGTGCCAGATCACTACAGAGTTACATCATTCTGAGTCAAACAGAATAGCACAGTTTCGGCAGTCCATGGAGGGATAAATACCCAATAACATAGTAAAACGGCTTTAACATTTTTTTAACACAATGCGAAATATGGCATATCCAAGCCCCGAGGGACTAAGACAAGTCCAACAATGGTTTGTTTGCCAGGAAATTGGTCCTGTAACTAAATGCCTACAGGAGAAACAGGGTGACATTTTCAGTGACCCTTGGGTCCAAACTATTCAGAAGTGCAGAAAGTAAGGCGAAGTCAGATCTACTTGGAAGTTTGGCCAAGGTGTCCCCCAAGTATTGCTGCCTTGGAAGATCATATAACCGGCAGTAGAGGATGATGTGCCCAACTGTTTCAACATCCTGATTGTCAAAAGGACAAATCCTATCGACAAAGAGGGCACCTTGGCAGCGCCCTTCCAAAACCTGAGAGGGAAAGTCGTTTAACTGTGCACAAAGGAGGAGCCATTTCCCATGCGGCGAAATTTTAGATGACAAATATTGGGCCAATTGGCCAGGACCAGGGGCCCAATAGAGGTAGTCTGAGATGTGTGGGGAGTTGGCTATCTTGCCCATTTCCTGTTGCCTGTCAGTATCCTAGAGTCTTAGAAGGATTTCCTTGCGCACTGAGGCCCAAGGTTTATGAGCCAGATATTCTACAGACAATCCCATCCGGGGTAGCAGGTTTTGGACATTAAGTGCCCAAGGGTTTTGGTAAGAGTCCTCCCTCAGGGCCTTAAACAGTTCTGAGCCCTGAGGTGTCATAACTTTGACCCAGAATCGAAAGACAGACTTGATGGCCAAGTAATTGGCCAAGTAAGTAACCAAGTAATGTGGCCACTCTCAACCCTAATAGCCGCATAAGGGGTCCCCCTGGGTATATGAAGAAGTTTCTGCAAGAACCTGGCCTGCATAGCATTTAATTTAATCCAGGAAACAAAAGGAGCCAATATCTCAGAGACATATAAAGCCAGTGTCCAAATTTTAGTGTTATTCACCTGGATAGCAGCTGAGGGAACCGCCCTCCCGGTACGAGCAAAATATCCAAGGATAGCTTGGGACGGGTCTTTAGCAGCTAAAAGCGCTCTCTGGGCATGTGGCTTCCAGGACCCTGATTGGTGGGACAGCAGTCCCAGGTAACAGAAGCTTGAAACATGCTGCAAATGTTGACCCTCAAATCCCATACATATGTTCTTTTCTTGTTCTAAAAAACCAGAACCTTTGACTTCTGATAATTCATGAACAGTTTGTTCAAATTACAGAAGGATGCAAAAGCCCGAAACTGTCTCTTTAGACCAATAGCTGTCTGCGAAAGCAGCACAACATCATCCACGTACAGAAGGCAACCCAAGGGACTTGTAGCCAACTTTGGTGGTAAAAAAGAGGGAACCGCCATGAGGGGTACGACATCATTGATGTAAAAATTAAACAAGGCTGGTGCTAATACACAGCCTTGGCGGACGCCCTTTTGCGTGCATACCAAAGATGTCAAATGGCCCTGACGGTCAAACTTTACTGCAAGAGAAGAATTTTGATGATGGGAGCAGATGAGACTAAGGAGTCTCTTATCCATTGAAGAGCGTGATAGTTTCCCCCACAGAATCTCCCTATTGATCAAATCGGATGCTGCCCTCAAATCAAGGAAGGCAGCAAAAAAAAGACCCATTGCGGGCCATATACTTGGAGATAGTGTGGTACAACACCAAACAAAGCTCTACAGTAGAGCGGCCATGCTGGAACCTGGCATTTTCTATAGCTATAATCTGCTCCCTCTGCATCCAGCCCATGAATCTCTGCAGCAGGAGCTTCGCGTAAATCTTTGCCATAACACAAAGAAGGCTAATAGGCCTATAGTTGGCCGGGTCACTATTAGGGCCTCTCTAAAGAATGGGAACTTCTACGGCCCTACCCCAATCTGCTGGAACTACCCCTGTATTGTTAATTGCTGTAAATGAAACGGCCATCACAGGGAACCACCGATCCCTTTGTGTGTTGAAAAATTCCAGATGGAGGAGATCCTAACCAGGTGACTTTCCAGCTTTGAAGGATTCGACCAAAGCTTCCACCTCGTCTAATGTAACTGGAGGCCAAAGAGGTACCTCAGAAACACTGAAAAAGGGGTGCGTCTGAGACCCACCCTCAGATTCAGTACCATACATCTAGCGAAAATGTTCGGTCCAGAGAACTGGATCAATAAAAGGTACATCTAATGTATGAGAATAAGAAATGTTGCTGTTTAGAATCCGTCAGAACTCCTTGGAGTTCTTCTGCTCAGCTGCCACCATAAGTTTTGCCCATTGGGCTTCTATATGTTGCCTTCTCTTGGTTTTAAGGAGCTTCCTATAATCTGTTTTAAGGAGAAAGTATAAAGGGGGCAAGGGGGCAGAAGGAGTTTGTCTATAGGCCTTATAGATAGCAGTTCAATTAGCCCTAGCGTTCCTACATTCCTCATCAAACCACGGCTTCTTCTTACACATGTTGATACTTAAGGGGCGTGCATCCCCTTTAGCCGACCGTATGTGAGAGGTGCACTCAGCAGCAAGCTGGTCGTAGAGCTTCACTGTTTCTGAGGTACCCTGGGTACCAAGAAGTGAATCACGAAGCTGGACAACAGCTGGTGCAACCATCAGGTCTGACCAGACATTTACAAAGGTTTTGTTCCACCTTGCTACTCCGTGAACCTCAAATCCATCCCAGTTCGGTTGCCCCCCTAGAGGCCTATTAATGAGAGAATCAGGCAGTTGAAGTACAAGCTCCAACAGGAGGTGGTCACTAAGAAGGACTGAACCTATCCTGAAGTCAAGAATATAGGGTAATACCCGAGAGGCAACCAAACAGTAATCCACCATGCTGGAACCTGAAGGACCCAGGTAGGTGAACTCACACACACACACCCCCGTATCATTGAACCCAGAGCCATTAAGGACGTGGCAATCATGACCGGCAATGAAATTTGCCAGTCTGATACCTGTGGTGTTGATTCTTCTGTCCTTAGAGGTTCTGGGCCGCAGTATTCCTGAAAAATCTAGCGGAAGGGGATCACAATACTGGGTTAGGGAGGCATCATTTGCCCCCATACGGGCATTAAAAGCCCCAACTATCACCAGGAGAACCTCTGGGTGTTTAGTTACTAGTGTGTCCATAAATTCTTCAAAACTAGAATTGGAAACATGCCTGAATGAGCCCGCATTAATGGGGGGGCCCGACACAAATATCCACCGTAGTGAACCAATTTGCAAAACCACCACTAAGGCCAGCGGTGGAATAAAAGCAACCTCCTGCTCTCTATATAATAGAAACTGGGAAATGAGACCGCCTACCCCCCAGAGGGGCGTCCCTGGGCATTATAGGAAATAGCTGGCAAATTCAAGGCCTTATATCCCTTAAGAGCTAGAGGGAATTTGGACCAAGTTTCTTGAAGAAATATAACTTGAAACCCTGCTATATAAGAAATAAATTCCGGGTCCGTCTTGTGGCGTTCCCATCCTGCCATATTCCATGAGCATAGAGCCAGTGCTGAATAGTCATAGGTGCTGTATGGGTTCTACATCTAAACCCTCCATAGGGGAGTCGTCAGTCACCTGAACAGCTGGGCTAGGGAGCAAAGCTTGTAGACAACCCTGCCGTAAAGGATGTTCAGGGGCCTCCTCCAAGTTTCCAGGGGAAGAGAGCTCAATCAATAGATCCTGGGGAGGATCTATTGAATCCTCCAGGATTCTGAGCACAGTCCCACAATGCAACTCAGCAAAAGATCACAGTGCATTGTGCTGAAAATTAGAGAATAAGTCCCAAATAAATTTGCCCAGATAAAGCCCTTGCTCTTCCGCGGAGCTTAACTACAGACAAACTCTTCACCCCTAATATAAATCCTTGGACCAAGAAGATTAATAAAAAAATACCTGCTGCCTGATAATAAAAAGATTGTCCAATGTCCTGAGGCCAGATACAAATAAGCTCATAGGAAGCATAACAGCTCTGGGGTCAGCCAAAGTCACAGGATCCCTAGTACAAGATTTGAGTACAGGTTTCAGTGTAGTCCAGCGATCCACAGGGTCAGTCTAAGGCCAGGGGGTTAGCCGAGGGCAGGCTAATTGTCTACAGTCACGGCCCACAGCAGAGAGGAGAAAGGGGGTCTCGCCTCGGCCTCCCAGGACTCTCCTAAGGGCCTTTCACAAGGGCTGCTCCCTTGAGCACGCAGGCTCGGCTCGCACCGACAGCACTGACACAGGCTGCCCCTCAGCCTTTAGAGGGCCCCCCAGAAGTAGGTGAGGCATTGGCTGCCTGGCTCCACGGCTCTGCGGGTGGATTGCTGAATAGGGAGTGGGGTCCCAAAAGAGTCCCTTGATGGAGAGGCAGCAGCCCTGGTAAAGAAACCTGACACCCGGTGCTGCTGTCCCCGCAGCTCCCTTCCCAGGACTCATTTTTTTGTTCATGCCCAGTTTTAAAAAAAATTAAAATGAGTTAGCACCTGAAAAAGACCCTGTGTGTCTGGACCTTCTCCGTAATGGTATGTTGTGCCCCGTGTCCACTTCTGGCCCCAGTCCCCCCACTCAGTGAGCTTTAATTATTATTACAGAGCCTAATCTGGAACCTCAACAATAGGGACTTTTACAGTTGATTTGTAACTGTCCATTTTTTTAAAGTTACGTGAGCAGACTGAAGCTCAACCCAGATAAGACGGAGGTGATGGTGGTGGGGAGGGCGAAGGGGGTGGTGGCCCCCCTAGTTGGGGGGGTTCGCCCTCCTGTAGCTCAGCAGGTTCGGAGTCTGGGGGTAGTATTGGACACAGACCTGCGTCTGGAGCGGCAGGTGGAGGCAGTCGCTAAGGCTGCCTTCCGCCAGCTTTATCTTGTGCGTAGGCTGCG
>QEPC01009451.1:91533-106091 GCA_003113815.1 Sphenodon punctatus | reverse complement strand
GTGGTAAATAAGCGCCCTTCAGGGCTGGCCTTGGTGGTACAAAGTCTCTGGCGCCCTATGATGATAGAGGCCCGTTCTCTCCTCCAGAGGTAAGGCCAATCACTATGCTGATGGGCATTAGCACCCCCGGCTACTCCTGCCAGAACCAAGGTACGCCTTGGTCTAGTGAGAGTTTGGTCCCCGTGACGCGAGTGTGGATTTGCCCCTTCCCGGTGACATGGCCCCTTTGTTAGGTGAAAACTTGAATTCTCTACAAACGTGATTTCTAAGTGCCCTTCTAGGGGCTCTGAATGGGACTGCAGCTGCGGCCATGAGATTAGAGGCCGGCATTTGAGCCTGGGGGGCTGCGGCCTGGGAGCAGGCGGCCCTCTTTTGGTTAAGCACAAGTAGGGCTCCCAGTGACAACCTGACTCGACTTGTTCTCCTTGATACTTTCGAGAGCCCATGGTTATGTGCCATTACTGAATATCTGGCTCACTGTGGCCTCTTGTTGGATCACCTACAGAGGCAGAACTTTGCTTCTGCTAAGCATGAGATAACCTTAAGGGTCAGAGATATAGCTAGGCAGAAAGACATTGTGTGCGTGGCTGATTCCCACCATCTTTGGGGGTATAGCTCATGGACTCCCCCGACAGGCAAAATGGCGCATTATTTTGGTATGGGGACTACATTTAGAGAGAAGCACCTGTTCTTCAGTGCCAGAGTCAATGCCCTGCCTATGAATATACTTGCAGGGCGTTTTGAGGGCATCCCCTATGGGGCTCGTTTATGCCCTTATGATGTCCTGGCAGCAGACTACACATCATGTTTTATTTGAGTGCCATCTGTATGATTCCATCTGTGGATTGTTCCTGGATACCCTTATTTCAAGGGTTCTGGGTGCTGCAGCTGTATATATGACCCAGATGGTTCTTGTTGATACTTCTTCAGAGGTGACTAAGCAGGTCCAAAAATTTCTGTTGGCCACCATGGATCTTAGGAAGCGTTTCCTTTTTCCCAAACTTAAGAATGATTTAGAGGATGCCTAAAGCTTCAAGGTTTTCCCCTTTCTCTGGGGATCTATTGGGGAATCTTTTGACCCAAATCAGTCCTAGTGTATGGATTACTCCGAATTAGATAATATTATGGGGATTGTAATCATGGCAAGTTTTAAACTAGATTTTGAATTTATATTAGACTATAATGAATTAGATTCTGTGTCATTTGTTATTCTGTATGTTGAACTGTCGGCAATGACCTCCTGTCATGCCGTAAATAAATAAATTTGAAATTTTGAACATTAGCTTCTGTTTTTCCACTACTGTCCCTAGTTAATATCTGACATTGGCCTTCTTGGAAGAGGTTGCTATGGATTACTTTGCCTTCAGAAGAAATGGATGAACAGTTTAATGAATTCATGTCCTCATTGGAAAAGTCAGAATACAAAGTAGTGGCTTGTTGTTGCAGATATAACAGAAAACTGGAAATTAATAAAGTGCAACTATAAGAATTACAAAATGAAATTTAATAGAAGACCAATAAACAAGAGGTTTGTATAAACAACTAAACTAGTATAGGATCCATGAAAAAATAACAAGTTATAAAGGATAAAGTCCACTTAATCACTATAATGAAAACAGTTCATATGACTTTGAATCTTCTATAGGACTGTCATATTTCCACTTATATATTACGATAATGATCATTTCTCTCTGATGGTGAAAGTGAAGTTTTCTTTGATGAAAAAACACTTGCCTCAACGTTTCGCTTTACAGCTTCTTCAGGAGTGCACTAAATAATCAATACAGAAGTATCGTAATCTCCATAAACATTTCTACAGAGAGGGGTTTCTCTCTGCAAGTACACGTGCTTCACTTAGTGACAGGGAAGAGATTCTAAGTGAGGGGGAAGAGGACATAGTTTCACTCATGAAAAACCAAGGAAAGTCTGATGGAAGAAGTAAGTTAGCAGAACAAATGTATCCAGAGAGGAATTCCAGGTGTGGGTGGCAGCAAGATAAAAGGGATGAAGACGTTTAGAGGAGCATGGGAGTCATGAGCAGGTAAGGGTGGCTTCTCCAGGCTAAACAAACTCAGCTCCTTCAACCTTTCTTCATAGGACATGGTTTCCATACCCCTGACCCTCTTGGTCACTCTCCTCTGAACCCGTTCCAATTTGTCAAAGTCCTTCTTAAAATGCAGTGCCCAGAACTGGACCCAGGGCTCTAGATGAGGTCTGACCAGCACAGAACTATTACTTCTCATGACCTGTGTGAGTCTCTATAGGCTGTCTGCCAACCTCCCCACTAGACCAACCACAACCTAGTTGCCTGTGTCTTTGCGGGGTCCCAACTCATCAGATGAATAGGTTCAGTTCACGATGTCCCAGTTTAGGCCGGGGCTTTCCCCTGTTGGTAACTGGTGCCGGTAACTCACAGAGACACTTTGTAGTAATGAGAAAGGTTCATGTAGCGGTTATAAGACACAGATTGGCTCAGAATCATAGAGAATGTGCAATTAGAAAGCAAAGTCAAAGAGTGCGCAAAGCTCCCTCACTTAGCAATGGCCGACTGTCTTCTTAATCTAGTCATCTCCTTGTTTGGTGCCCAGACATGCCCCCTGTCCCTCCTGCTATGTCTTGGTGTCCCCACGTCCAGCTTCAAGATGGTTCTCCTCAGTCTCTCTGGGACTTGCCTTAAGAAGGCACCCCCTCCGCTGTCCCTTGTCTCCGGTGACGTTAATGGGACATTACCTGGGTGGCAATTGCTGCTGATGGCCCTTTACCTGCTGTTAACTCCCTCCTGTCAAACATTTCCTCTGGTGCAAGCCCTCATTGTCATTCAAGCACTCTCCCCCTGTCTCATCACAAGTTTTACATTGTAACACCCCAAATTCCCTTCCAGCTTGCACAATCCATAAATCACATTATACATGCCATCATGATATTTGTCACAAAGGAACATAGGGTCACACACATGTGATACAGGCCTACACATAGGCTACAAACCTAGTAAATATGTAAAGCAAAAGGTTCAGCATGTATCTAATGTTACAACTGAAACCTGTAAAACTCAAGTCATGTACTGGAACAGTGATGAAACTCCAGGAAATGGAAAGAGATAAAAAGATTGTGGATTTGCCCAAACTGATAAACAGAGACATTTAAATGCAAATGCAGGCAGTCATTGCCTATGTACAAGGAGATACAGAAAGGATAGGGAGAACAAAAGGAATTCTAGAAGCCTCGAGAAGATACTAGGGGTTTCCTCCTAAGGATATAAGGAGTCGTACCCCATAGGGGGACAGTGACTCTTGGGAACAGACTCAACATCTTACAGCCAGGAGGGCTGAGCCAAGACATGGACTGAGCGAGGGGACTTTGATTTAAACCCTCTAAGAACCAGCACCCAGTCAACTTACATCTTTGACTGAGAACAGACCAGAATTTATGGACCTTTGTAGGGTAAGATTAATACATAGGAACTCAACCAGTATAGATTAGGAATGCGTTATATTTACCTTTGATTTCTAGTTACTACTCTGTATCAACTATCTTGCTTATGTAACCAATAAACTTTCTTCTTATCTTTATGAAGAAGTTTCTGTGTCTAACATTGGAACACAAGTGTGCAACAAGGGTTCTCAAGCTCTTGCGAACCCAAAGATTAAAGAGTCTGNATCTTGCTTATGTAATCAATAAACTTTCTTCTTATCTTTATGAAGAAGTGTCTGTGTCTAACATTGGAACACAAGTGTGCAACAAGAGTTCTCAAGCTCTTGCGAACCCAAAGATTAAAGAGTCTGTAAACGGGAAAGATTGGGCCCTTGGGTGACAAAGGTGTTGTCCCTACTGCAGGCTTGAATCAGCCAGAGAGAAAAAACTGATTCAAGTGGGCTGTAAGCAAAGGAAACTGAGTCACTTAAACCTGGTAAAGTGGGGGTGCGGACCTCCAATCTGTGACAATGGGGCCCAACGAGAAGGGTTATGGCTCAGTTGGTGAACCAATGTGTAGAAAGTAGAGAGGAATCCTCTGAGGAGAGTAAATCCCATATCTGCAGAGACTGAGATTGCCAGTGCCGTCTGGAACTCAGCTCTGAGAGAAAATAAGCAAATCTTGGAACAGAGTGGCAGTTTGTTGTTTTAGTTTTTATTTCGGGTGTGTCCAACCTGTGACATTATTTTAGAGGATATGACTATTGGTCTGTTATTTAACCACCTCCGGTTACAATCACGTACAGGTCACATCAGCCAGTGATAGATGACAATCTGCTGGGGCCATATGTTTCCCCTGGTTCCCCATGACAACTTGGACACGATGCTTCTGTTAATGCAGCCTAAAATTGCATTAGCCTTTTTAGCAGCTGCATCCAGTGGCGTAGCTATCAGGGTGTGAGGGGGGAGGAGGCAGGGGGGCTCATCTGCGCCTGGGTCTAATGGGGGGGATGGAGCCAGCCGATGATTTGTTTAAAAAGTTAAAAGAAAATAGGCATGCCACTGGTGCTTGACTGCCACTGCCGGGGTTGAGGTCGGTCTGACATCTACTGGGTGGTGCTATAACCGTAGGAGCTTCAACTGTTAGGATTTGGGGAATTTTAGGATGTTTGGATTTGGGGGGTCCCATCTCTGATTTTTGGTGACTTGAGAGCTAATTTAAAGCAGTTGGATTATACGGGCAACACCCTAAGGGCATATGCATAGCCCATTAAAAAAATAAAAAAAAAAACACCCTTTGATTGGCAATTTTGTAAAATATTTTGCCAATATTTAAGTGAATATTTTGTGGGCAACACCCTAAGGATATACAGGTGCCCCATAGGTATTTCAGTTGGATTCTGAAGGCAACTGCACTCTGGGATAGTTAAATTAATATTTTATGTGGGCAACACCCTAAGGACATATGGGTATCCTGTAAAAAATAGTTTAATTGGCAATTTTATGGAAATTTTGGAATAAATTGAAATATTTGTAAATGTTAAGATTTTTTAATTTTGGACTTTGGGAGTTTTCAATTTTAGAATTTTGTAATTATTTATTTTTGAATTTTGAGTTTGGAACTTAAAAAAAAAAAGTTAGAGTCACAAAGTTTATGAGAGCACACAAAAGTCTCCTGACAGGCCAGGGTCACAACCTGCTTTTGTCTGTCAGTTTTACCACAACAGATATTAAGCATGAACCCCACTAGTCTTGGGTCTGAGACTGCTGGTGAGGTGGAGTTTAAGAAAACCCCACTTGAAACTTCAGAAGCCATAGAGGTATTCAGGGGCCATGGCGCATTGGTCAAAGCAGAGACAGCCTTTCACACTTTTTAGTATTTATTTACAAGTAAACAGGGACAGACAAAACCAACCGTTGCATGAGGTGTCTGGACTTCTGATGAAGAATTATAGGGGCGGTCCAGTCCCTGCAAGCAGAGGTGGCTGCTCTGAGATTGGAAAAACAGGCTTTGGCAGAGATGTTGCAGCGCATCAGTGTGATTTGGTTGCAGGGAGGGTGGAAGCTAATTTATCAGAAAAATCTGCAAAAAGCAGGTTGCTGGAAGTTCAGGCAGGAATGGGAACAATGGTGGGTTCCAACCAGGAGCAAAAGGACAAAATTCATATTTTGTATTATTATTATTGTTATTATTATTATTATTTATTAGCATTTATATAACACAAGCAATGTACCTGGTGCTTTACAGGAATAAAATAGACACGGTCCCTGCCCGCGGGCTTACAATCTAAAGACAGGGGGAGTGGAGACAGGGAAGGGGGAACAGAGGGAAAGACAAGGGATGCAACAATCATGAGGATGCGAGAACTCAGGTACACGTTCTTGGCTTGGTTACCGTAAATTGGGAGTTTGCAACTATCAGGTGGGGGATAATCCTGGGAGGGGATGATTAGCAGGAATTAGGAAGGGCAGATCGGAAGAGGTGGATTTTGAGGAGGGACTTGAAGGAGTGGAGGGTGGGGGCAAGGTGGAGAAGGGCAGGGAGGGAGTTCCAGGCATGCGGGGCAGCGAAGGGGAAGGGATGAAGGTGGTTGGGGGAGCAGAGGAGGTGTGGGAGGTCTGGGTTACCAGCCACAAAGGGGTTGGTGGAAGCTGTAAACTTAAATGCTCCTTCACTGAAAGACATCAGTGCTCAGCCTCCTGTCTCTGACCTTCTCAGGGATAATAATGCAACTTAAGGAATCTGGCTCCGATTTGTGTCTGGAGCTATCAAAACCAGTAACTCAAGTCATTATTTCAGTGCAAGAGGCAAATACAGCCCATTGTGCAGGGGCTTCATTAAACATGCAGGGGATATGCCCAAGGCCAGGATGAAGACCAGGGTAGTAGGGTAGAACACAATGGTGGGTAAATTACCAGGGGAAGAGGATATGGAATGCAAAATACGGAAAGGACCTCTAGCTCTTTTGGGGGCAGTTGTGTGGAGACAATTAGTGAAGGCAAAGGAGGATATAACTCAATGGGATGGAAGGCCAACTAGTAAGATGTTAGAACGAATAACAAAGATAAGTAGGGAGAAAGAGGCGGCCCTTTTAGGCCCAGTGAGGATAATCCAAACTGGGGATGGGGAACAAGAACAGAGGGGCCTGTTTACTCAAGGGTCACCCAAGTCGTAGCAGTTGTGCACTATGACCTTTGGGAGGGCCCACCATAAGGGTTGCTGTGGGGCACTGAGGCATTTAAACATTCTCATTGGCACTAAGGCCTGTATAGATTCTAACTGGCATCGAGGCATCCATTACAAATTGTAACGTCAATTTTGTTATAATGATAAAAATTTAATTCCCCAGGACTCACTGAAGAAGCAAGTTTGGGAAGCCAATTTTTAAGTTCTCACTTTGGCCCCATTTGCCAAAGCTGAGACTTTTCAACTTGGGCAATATTTTGTGTCACAAAACTTCAAAGAGTTTTGAAGGGTTGGACATTCATTTTATTTATTTTATTTTTAAAATTTTGCTACCCCACCCCTCCTGCCGCAAGCAGCTCGAGGCGGCTTACAATTTGTGAAACATTAAAACAACAATTTAAAAACAACTAAAATAAAAATAACCCCTACCAAACAACCCACCCCCTCACCCATCTCCCCTGCAAAATGCCTGGAGGAACAACCAGGTCTTACAACTTCTAAGAAAGGAGGGGAGATCCGTGACCAACCAAGCCCCCAACAGAAGGGAATTCCACAGTTGTGGTGCAGCCACCGAGAATGCCCTCCCCTGCGTGTCCCCCCCCCCAGAAGACTCAGGGGACCTTGAACAGGGCACCCCCAGATGACCGCAGAGGTCGGTCCAACACCCGGGGAGTGAGGCGGTCTGGCAGATAGGCCTTCCACATGACTATGTGTATTACCTGTCTGGACTGGATCCCAGGCATATTATTTCTGATGGTTTATAGTACATAGCAGAGGATTTATGGTATGTTTTAGAAGGTTTGTGGTATGTCGAGAAAGTACGTGCGTAGAGGCTGAGAGCATGCTGATAGAAAGAATCAGATATGGAATTAAATAGTGGTTCAAGTGTAACCACATTCAGATTATAAAGGTATCTAGAAGGAAGTACAACTTAAGAATGAATATTGAATGAAAGGATGATTTAGCATTCCCCCTAGTAGAGATCCTCAGAATAGAAGATTGTGAGTTAAATCAAGGGTGTGTGAATGGAATGAAGGTAAAGATGTCGAAGACCCTATCGGGAGAAAATCTCAGAGTAACACCAACCCTCCTGCTCTCACCCACTAGCCCCCCACCCCCTCCCCGAGAACCCAGGAGTCCTGGCTGAAATGAAAACGGAATCTGTTCTCACGAGAATCCACAAGATTGTGCCTGCTCTCACCAAGCTTTGCGAGAATCTAGAGAGCGTCTCGACAACACTCTGCGCATGTGCAAAATAGTCGCCAGGGGTCACACATGCTCAGAATGGCAGCTGAGGTGGCAATTTTGCACGTACTCAGCACCGGGTTTCAACCATGCAAGTGTTCCACGAGAACACATCAAGAATCAGTGAATTCTCATCCCATTCTCATTTTTGCAAATCTCGGCAAGAAGCTGTTTCTCGGTGAGATTTAGTGACAATGTGAGGGTGAGTTTCAGCCCAAGTTTTTCTATTTTGTGAGCTGCCCTGAGCCTTCATGGAAATGGCGGGGTAGAAATTGAATAAATAAATAAATGAATTAAATGAATGTGTTAGGGGTGGGAGGCCCTTGGGGCAGACGTCCCCCCCCCTCCCCTAGCACAAATGTTTTGGTGGCTTTGAGGGAGCCAGACAGTCTCTCCACCTCACACATACATCCGGCCCCCTCTCGCACCCTCCAGAAAGGAAATTAGAACTGCTCCCTCCAGCTCGGAAGCAGCAGGTGCTGCTGCTTGAAGGCTGGATTCAAGCTGGCCATGGGTTTGTTTGAATGGAAAACTGTTTATTTCTACGCTCTACGGGGTGGGGGGAGGAGGTGCTGCCCCTGATGAGTGTTTGGAAGCTGCACCTGGTGCAGAATGCGGGGGCTCAGCTCCTTTCCGGGGGCGAGTCGCCAGGAACACATTACCCCAGTGATCTGTTCACTGCATTTCCCCGGTGCTCTGTTCACTGCACTGGCTGCCGATAGCATTCCAGGCACAATTCAAGGTCATGAGTTTGACCTTTAATCCCCTTAACCAGGGGTACTCAAATTAATTCATGCTGAGGGCCGGAAAATTTGGTTTGGACCCAACTAGGGATAGGCAAACGCGGTTCGGAAGTTCGGAGTTCGGCCCGAACTCGGCCTGTTCGGATGACCGAACCTGAATCTGAACCTGAACTGACCGAACCGAACTCAATTCTGAATGTCAAAATGACCGAACAGTTCGGTCAGTTCGGATCGCATTCGGGTGAGTTCAGGTGGCAAAAAAAGGGTCACTGGAAGGTCAAATGTGACAGGGAGGGGTAGTCAGCTGAGGAGCAGACTTCCAGGCACCAGGGGTGGAGAGGCTTGCAAGAAACAAAACTATCTGCCTCCCCCCTTCCCAACACCTTCTGAGCTAGTCACTGTTCCTGAACAGCAGGCGTTTCAGAAGGCTCCCTCTCCCAGCATTTCCCAGCTCCCCAATCCATTGCAATCCTCCTCCCATTTCACCCATCCAACCCATCTACCCCCATATTCTCATTCATTTATTTAGCTTAGCTTAGATAGATTTAGTGGTTATTTTTTGTTTTTACCCCTCCCTGTGTTCAATCTTCCTTCCTCCCTCCCCCCTCTATTGAATCCTTCCCCTCTCCCATATATTCCATCCCAGATTCCCTTCCCTTCCCCTGTTTTTTTCATTTAAAGTAGGACTATTAGCTTGATTTAAGTTTCATTTCAGTTTTGTACCCATCCTTGTTCTGTTTGTGATTCCCCCCCATCCCATATATATATATATAGATAGATAGATAGATAGTTGTAGGAGTTAGCTTAGAGATAGAGATAGCGTCAGTGATTTAGTTTTAGTGTTTGTAGGAGTAGGCCTGTGTACTTATTAGATAATCCATTTAGTTCATAGCATTTAGAATAGTTAATAGTAGTTATATTTAGTGTAGATAGATATATATAATATTACATAAAAAAATTAAATAAAAAACCCCATATAAAAACCAAAAAACCAAATAAAAAACCAAAAGAAAATATAGTAGATAAGATTTATTTGCATAGCATAACAAAATACAATTACATCAAAACATAAATAACCTATACAAAATAAAATTAATACAAAAACATACTAATTTAAAATAACTATTATACTAAATTAAAATAAATTTAATCAACTGATCTCATGAATAACCATGGATTCCGCACATTTGTACTCGAGTTTGTAACCCTATAAGACCCTTATAGTCTGAGGTTTGGTTTAATACAGAGCTACATTCGTCACTAAAATTCCCATTTGAACTATTAAGTTAACTATTAAGTTCTTTAACACCTTGAGGCCCTTATCAGCTCAAAGGAGCATAAGAAATAAATCAGCGAATAATGGTCCAATATATAAGAATGTGCCTAGGAATCGACAGATCTTAACATGAGGGGAAAGCTGCAGTTTCTATAAATCCAGGGACAATGGAAGATATCCTAGAAATAGTTTCCTAAGTTGAACGGCCTTCATTAAGAACAAGGCAGATTTCTTAATAACATCGATTTCCGAACTTCCAAGGAACATGGTGAGAAGTATATGCTCTGATCTGCCTGGATATTTATCAATAATAGCTCCTAAGTGCTCCTGCCTCGGGGCATCATATAGATGACATCGAAAGAAGATATGTTCTACCGTTTCCACCTCCAAATTGTCAAATGGGCATAGCCGATGACCATAAGGTATACCACCAATCCTACCTTCCAACACAGAAAAAGGAAGAGCATTCACTCTTGCAGAGCAAAGCAAATGCTTTGCCCTTCCAGAGAGAGGACCCTCTAGGTAATCTGCTACCTGCCCCTTCTCAGGGATCCATTGCAGGTAGTCCCTGATGTGGGGAGAAAGACCCAGGCTGCCAATTTCCAACTGATGGCCCATGTCCTCAGAACGACCTAGAATCTCACCTCTAATTGAGGATGGTTGTTTATGATGGAGATACTCTGGGGAAAACCCCAATCGCCTTACTTGCAAATTTACCTTCTCAGACCATTGACTAATAGAGGTGTCCTCCCGCAGAACCCTCAGGAGTTGTGACCCCTGACTAAAATTTAATTTAATCCAAAATTTTAAAGCAGCTTCAACAGCTATCAGGGACCAAGATTTCTGTCCCAGTTCTAACCGGACAGCTGCCAACAGAGTGCCCCGTGGGGCCCCCAGAATCCTTTGCAGAAATTTCAACTGGATCCCATCTATCTGATTCGAGCAGAAAGGAGCCCACAATTTGGCTCCATAGGGGAGTTGAGAGCGAATTTTGCTGGTATGAACCTGCAGAGCAGGGAGTACTTCCGTTCTTCCCTGTTTGCAAAAAAGACCGATGATAGATTTAGCAGGGCCTTGCTCTGCTCTTAATGCCCGATCAACATGTTGTCGCCAACAACAAGATCTATGAAATAGCAGCCCCAGATAATGAAAAGCAGATACCTGTTGGATAGGAATTCCCTCTATGTGCCAGGTCTGGATTTTACTCTTGGAAGAAAAAACTAGGACCTTTGATTTGTCATAGTTGATGGTTAGATAGTTTTTATGGCAATATGCTGCAAAGGCCTGGAGCTGTCGGTTAAGTCCTAGGCATGTCTGGGAGAGCAACGCAACATCGTCTGCATAACATAGGCATCCGACGGGCCTTGATGCCAATTTGGGAGGAAAGAAGCTAGGATCCGCCATGGTAGATATAACCCCATTAATAAAATAATTGAAGAGGGCCGGAGCTAAAACACAGCCCTGTCTTACCCCCAGAGTGGTGGAAATTGGGGGAGTGAACTGGTCCCCTTCTGGTCAAGCTTTACCACCAGGGAAGTATGTTCATGTAATGAGTAAATCAGGGCCAAAAGGCATCTGTCTATGGCATCTGCCTGCAACTTTCCCCACAAGGCATCTCGGTCCACTGAATCGAATGCGGCCCTAAGATCCAAAAACGCCACATACAATGCACCGTTACGAGCCCTGTACTTAACTGCCATATGATAAAGAATGTGGCATTGTTCGATAGTAGAGCAGCCTTGTTGGAAACCAGCCTGCTCTGGGGTCAAAGCTCCAGTCTGGGCCATCCAGTCACTCAGTTTCCCCTGTAGATATTTGGCATAAAGTTTAGCCATGACAGACAACAAACTAATGGGCCGATAATTGACTGGGTCTGATTTACTACCCTTTTTATGAATGGGAATAACCACTGCCAGACCCTCGGAGCTTTGCCGTTATTATTAATGGCAGTAAAAAGAACTGCCAAAATGGGCAACCACCAGGTCTTGTGAGCTTTCAGCTGTTCAACTCGTATGAGGTCCAGGCCTGGAGCACGATTATTACTAAAAGAGTCTATCAGGGACTCAACCTCCTCCTCTCTAACTGGTGGCCATAAAGGGGCCTCCTCTGGGACGTTAATTTTAACAGCCTGAGGTCGATTCTCTCTTATATCAGTGATGTTATAAAGGTTCTCATAATAGGCCATCCAAGCTGCTGGCGAAATATGTGAGGTAGACTTAGGTCTCTGAGACTCCCCAATAGAGCCATTGATTAACTGCCAGAACCGTCTGGCATCTCCCAAGTTTACTGCCTGCAAAAGACTCTTCCATTGGGTGTCCCAGAATCCCCGTTTCTTACTGACAATTAATTTCCTGTACTGTGTCCTGTACACAATATAATTGGGAGGCAAAACATCTGCGCCACTTCTCCTATAGAGGCGATATATTTCCTTCAATTTACATCTGGTTTCTTGGCACTCTTTATCAAACCATGGCTGGTTTACCCTAGTAATTAAGGGAACCGGGTGAGACCCCCAGCTCCTTTAAATGGCCATTCAAGCCTGCTGTTAATTGGGCATATAAATCCAGCACGTCAGCACTTGGGATGGGAGAAAGAAGTCTTTCACAGAGAAGAGCGGCGTGGGACTGGACCACATAACCCTTTATGGATTCAGACACGGCTTCACTCCACTGAGGAGTCTGAACAACTTCAAGCTGTTCTACCGCCCCTTGGATGCTAGAGACTTCTTGGGGGTGAATATGGTATGAAGATGCGATTGGAAGCCTAAAGCTGGATATCAATGGGAGATGATCTCCTATCAGGCGTGGACCCACTGCAAAGTCATCAACAAAAGGGAGTAGTCTGGGATTAACCAAAGTGTAGTCAACCACACTAGATCCCTGTGGCCCAATGAATGTGTACTCTCCAGCCAGGTCACTAAATCCTGAGCCATTTAAGGTACAGAGATCCTGTGTAATAAGAAAATCGGCTAACCTAATCCCTGAAGAATTTATACCCTGGTCTTTAGATTTCCTAGGGGCCAATTGGTTCAATCCGAATAGGGAGCCATGGCCTGATCATCTGAGCCCATTCTAGCATTAAAGTCCCCAGACATAATAATTAGGGCCTCCGGGTATTTATAAGTAAGTCCTTCCAGAAATTGACCCAACCTGTCCAACGTGGTGACCTGAAAGGAGCTGATATTGCATGGTGGTATATATATATTTAAAATTATTAGAAAACTCCACCCCAATTTGGCCACAAAACCAAGAAGCATATGGGGGAATGATAAATTTTCCAGAATCTTAATCGGGGCATTATGGGCTACAAAGCATCCCAAACCCTCACATGGTCGCACCTTAGTTTTCCAGTGAACGGCCAGGAGAGAGTATGAAGTAAATCCATCTAACTCTAATGGGGTTTTATCCCATGTCTCTTGTATCAGGATCACAGAAAATTTTTGAATATAAATCCAAATAAAAAACCAAAAAAACATATAAAAAACAAACAAAAAAAACCATATAAAAACATTTCCCGAACGTCCAAACCCGAACCAAACGGCCGAACTGAACGGCCGAACCCGAACCCAGTGAATGAACTGAACGGCCAAACGGAACAGCTGAACCGAACAGCCGAACCCGAACCGCGATCAGTTCACCCATCCCTAGACCCAACCCTGGGCCGCATAAAACCATGCCCCCAATTTGCATAACCCCACCTGCCATTTGCATAACCCCACTGCCTGGCAGCAATGAGCTGGGGCTGGAGATCCATGTGGAAGAAGCGGCACCGAGGGGCTCAGGTGGAGACATCAGTGAGAGCAGGAAGCTGGAGCCAGGGAGCAGGAATGAGGAATCCAGCCAGCGCCTTTAATAGACTTGCTGCCCAGAGGAAGGGGGATTTCGCGCCAGTGTGGGGGCTGGAGAAAAGGTGATTGCTAGAGCAGGAGGAGGCATGGTGGGACGCAGGAATGGTCTTTGTGGCCAGGGGGAGTTGGGCCACAGGAAAGGTCCTTGCAGGCCTCATGCGGCCCTCGGGCTGTACTTACTGCAGCTCTGCCCTAAACGGTCTGGGTTCCATATATACGGTCATCAGGGGGTGCTCTCCTCGAGGTCCCCAGAGTCTGCCAGGGGCCATGATGGGGAGGGCCTTCTTGGTGGCTGCTCCATGACTGTGGAACTCCCATGAGGTGGAGGCCCATTTGGCCCCAGATTTCCCCTCGTTTTGATGTCATTGTGACTGTTCAGCATGACTTTCAATGGGGAGGGTGGGGGGAATGGGTTAGGGGGGTGGGGGAAGGGATATTTTTAAATTCCTCCCTGTTGTTTTTATTGTTGTTGTTTCTTTATTTATTTTTTATTTCTTTAAAACTTGTATCCCGCCCCTCCTGCCCAAAGGCAGCTCTGGGCGGGGAACAACACACACAAAAATGTAACAATAGAACATTTAAAAACAATCAACAAATTTTAAAACAAATCATAAAACTCACCCTCCCTCCCAAACCCTACCCCACCCCACCAAAAGCCTGGCGGAACAGCCAGGTCTTACACAGACGTCTAAATGACAGGAGGGTGGGGGCCAACCAAGCCTCCTCCAGGAGTGAATTCCACAGCACAGGGGTGACCACCGAAAAAGATCTCACATCAGTGGCCACCTTTCTCACCCGGGGAACCTCGAAAAAGGCCCCCACAGATGATCTCAGGGGTCGCACGGGAAC
>QEPC01009451.1:79306-90086 GCA_003113815.1 Sphenodon punctatus | reverse complement strand
CAGGACTGACCAAGCCTTTCACCACCCGGAAAAGCTCCGCTGGACGTGACTTTGCAGATGCAATAAGGGCAGCAAAGAACTGCTTCTTTGCTGCCTGCAATGCCACAGCATAGGCCTTTAAACTGCTCTTATGCTGCAGTCGATCATACTGGTCATGAGTCCAGCACCACCGGTGCTCCAACCACCTGCTCTCCCACTTCAAACACCGCAGGCCCTCAGTAAACCAAGGAGACATGCAGGAGACTCAGGAGAGCAGCGGACGCCTGGGAGCCACTCTGTCAATGGTCTCAGCCAACAAGGTGTTCCAGAAGGCTACGAGATCATCAACAGAGCGGGTGTCAAGGTCCAGGGGAAACTCCCCCAAAGCATTCCGGAACCAATCCGGTTCCATAAGTCTCCGGGGGCGGACCACCCTCCCCAAGGGCCATCTCCCCTCCTCTCACCAGGGGGATTGGCCCTATCCTCCCTAACCCATTCCCCATACCCCTCACCCTCAGGCTCCCACCTGCCTCGTCCCCCCCTAAACCCCTTAAAACCACAAAACACACACCAACAGCTGGTCTAGTGGCGGCGGCAGCAGCAGCAGCAGGAATGAGCTGTAAGTATCTCTTCTCGCTGTTATTGTTGTGAGATGCCCAGAGCTGCTTGTGGCAGGATGGGTGGGATAGAAATTTGAAAAAATAAAATAAAAATAAAATAAATATACGAAAGATTGTGTCCCATACGGTCAGCTGGGAACGGTCCCTTGCAGGTTCCATCTGCTACCCTTGTCCTTAAGACAAAGGGGGGGGCAGTGCAGGAGGGTGTTCGCAGTTCCTATCCCAGTTTTGTGGAACTCTCTTCCCCGGGAGCTTCACTTGAGCCTGGTTCTAAGCATCTTCCAGAGCAAAACCTTGTTATCTGAAAATATAAAATATTTGAAAATTCCCACCCCGGTGGGTGCTGATAGGGTAGGGTGGTCACTGACACATCACCAGAAAAGAGGACAAACGTTTGCATGAAATGTATATATCCTATTTTATGCTAATTTGTGCAAATTTGTGGTGCAAAGGGTGGGGTCAGAAGTGGGTGGGGCCAATCCAACGGTAGGCAGAGCCAATCCAACAGTTGGCAGAGCCAATCCAACAGTTAAGCCAGTGGCGTGACTTAACCCATTCGAATCCACACACATACTCACTCTCTCTCTCACACACACACACACACACACCCATTCAAATCCATACACATGCTCTCATCTCACTCCTCTCTCTTTCACTCTCACACACGCAGCATTTAAACTACATTATACTGCTCACAACTTTGGCCACTGGCCAGACTGGTTCAGCTCTCCTGCCCGCTTGCCTGCTGATGCCGCCTGCCATCCTCCGAGTCCTGCAGCTCTTTTTGGAAATCCCACTGTGCACTTCCGTGCCACATGCATGCACACGCCGGGATCAGCAACCATTTCCTGAATCTGACAATGCTAGGACTACATTTCCCAGCATGCCACATTCAGGAAATAGCTTCTCCTGGCAGGCATGTGTGCATGGAGGTGCTCAGCAGGAAATTGGGTACCCAGCAACAACAGCAGAAGTTGAGAACATGGACTCACAGTGCTGCGCTGGGGAACAGGAGTACCCAGGCGGGTGGGCAGCTCCCCCTCAGCCACCCCAGCTGCTTATGAGGGCGGGACCTTTAGGCTCAGGCACGCAGGCCAGTAATTAATATTTTTTTGTGCTGCAGGGAGAGGATAGGAAACATTTTGGACAGCTGTATGGTTCGGTTCCCCTCCCGGACAGCAAAAGCTGTCTCAAAAACCAGGTGGTCGGGGACAATTCCGGACCTATGGCCACCCTAGGAGAGGGGTTGGTTGGAGGTTTTGGGTGGGGTTGAGGTCTGAGGGGAGATTTGAGGGGTGGGGGGTGGAGGGGGTTTTTTATCATATGATTTTTGTTTATTATTGTTGTTGTTTTGTTTGTATGGATTGTAAGCCACCCTGAGTCACTGTGAGAAGGGCAGCCTATCACTCTGAATAGATAAATTCAATCAATCAATCAATCCATTTCAGGAAGCAGCCCCACTTTGCATTTCCCCAACAAGGGCAAGATCTTGCAGCTGCAACCAACCTCCGTTACAAAGGAGGAGCAAGATTCAGAAAGCTGGAATGGATTTCAAGGATCATCTGCTTGGAGGCAGGATGGCGGCAGCGACAGCATCCCCGACAGGTGTCTGTCCGGCCTCTATTGCAAACCTCCAGTGGCAGAGAGTCCGCGACCCCCCTAGACAGCTTGTTGCATCACCCCATGACTCGGACTGCTTAGAAGCTCTTCCTGATATTTAACCGAAATCTCCCTTCCCGTAACTTAAGTCTGTTATTTTATTGTTATTTTTAAGTGGTTTTTTAGATGTTTTAAATTGTGTATTTTATTGTTGTTTTTTTAGTTATTTTATATGTTGTAAGCCACCCGGAGATGCCATGGGCATGAGGGGGCGGCTAAGAAATGCAAATAAATAAATGAATAAATAAATTTCTAGTTCTGCCCTCAGCAGCCAGGCAGAACAGATCCGTGCCATCTTCTTGGAGGAAGCCCTTGAGATATTTGAAGACTGAGATCATGTCTCCCCTTATTCTTCCCTTCGCTAAGCTAAACATACCCAGTCCCTTCAACCTTTCTACAAAGACTTGCTTTCCAGACCCATTAGCCTCTTTGTCACTGGCCTCCTCTGCAGCTAATTCGTTGCGTGCTCCTTTTGTGTGTCTAATGTGTAGCTTATGTGTGACTAGTGGTTTGTGTCAGTGTTCACTTGGTGCAGTTGCAGTTTCATATCATCCCTTTCTGCCTAACATGTGGGTAAGATGTTGTGCTTTCTGCTTTTACAGCTGACGTGCAGCCAGCGTGTGGTAAGTATATTTTGTATTCTCTTTGTGTGACTAGTGTGTGGCTTGTACATGACTCTTGTTGTTCTGTTTGTATGGTTAGGCAGGAGTGTGTGCTCTGTGCATTGTGCGTTTGGTTCACATGACTAGTATATTGTGATTCTCATTTTTGTGACCGATGTTTGGCTAATGTATTGTGTGTTTTGTTTGTATACCTAGTGTGGAGATATTTTGGCATGGGTTCTATTTGTGTGTGTGACGGGGTTTTGGGATACGGGGAACCACGGATCTAGCAACTCCCACACGTCACACCCGCTTTGAACAAGACTTCCGGAAGAAAACGGTGCACACAGACTTGCCAGTGAAAAAAGACCCCTCAGGTTGTTGGGCGGCCAATGTCCTAACAAGGACGGGGCCTTATCATCACAGGGGCGCGGCACGTAGCAAGCTGTGTGTGCAACCCTTCTGCTACCCCCCGAGGGGGCAACAGCCCCTGCTCGCTCCCACTCACTCCTCCACGCAGATGTGCTGGGTGTAGTGCACCACGTGGCAAGGGTTTGGTGGTTGGAAGGGGGAAGTACCCTGAGAAGGGGACGGGAACGGAGGGGAGAACCCAACACCGAGGGAAGAGGGGAAGGGACAGGACGGTCTGGGGGGGAAACCCACGAAGCAGCGGGGACAGTGTACACACTAATCCTTCTCTGACTCTCTCTCTCTCTCTCTCTCTCTCTCTCTCTCACTCTCACTTCCTTCCTCTCTCCCTCCATCCTTGTTACGCATGCAGTCACTCACCTCGCACACTCCTTTCAAGCCTCCAATCACTCTCTCACTAGATGCAGTATCCACTTCAACAACGCTCTCAATCCTGATGGCCAGCCTCACAGTTCACTGATCACCAGCACTGAAGACTCAGGCCTCCCGCCTTAAGACCCCTAAGCCCCGCCCCCTCTACGTGCCTGTAGGCACACAGAGTGGCATAACACTGGCTCTGGCTCCTCCCCCTGCTTCCGTGCTGGGCTCGGGGACACCGTGATTGCTTGGGCTGCCTCCGGGACACACGAGGGGGAAGCTTCCTCTCCCCTGCCCTCTGGCGTCCCTGGTGCTTTTTCCCCTCTCTCTCTTAAGGGGCTGATCGGGGAACGGGGTCTGGGGAAACCCCTGGTCTGAAAGCCCGACCTCCCTCTAACTCCCTGGATGTGCTGGCGGGCGCTCCTCCCCCTTCCCCGCACCCAACCCCTGACAGTGTGGTTACTTTCTTGTGTGTGTGTGTGTTTCTGGCTAGTGTGTGGGTACTTTTGTTGTGGCTAATGTACTGTTTTGTGTGTTTATGGCTAGTGTGTTTTCGTCTGCTTTCTATTGTATTTGTGTGGTTAGCGACACGTGTGGCTATCTTGTTCATTTTTGTGGTTCTTAAGGCAATTGTGTAATATTGGGACAGTGCAACAAACCACATACAGCAAACACAACCTTAACTTATTTGTCCCTTCCATACATAACCCTTTAGCAAGCTGCAGTCACCTGACACAGCTACCTGGGGGACATTTTATATGGTGAGATGTGGGGCACACATTGCAAGCAGTCATGGTGCAAGATGGCTGGCACTGGGAGGGCAGAGTTAAGGGTAGCATATGGCCTGCGATGTCTGGCAGCTATGTGAAACATCAATGTTGCTTGGAAATCTTTTTAAAAGTTCAAGGAAAATGTCTGTTCTGGTAAAAACGTTTTTTAAAAAAGGACCCCTTACTTATGTTAAGGGGCCTAGTACAAAAAGGCAAAGACCCCATACTTAGGCTGAGGCCTAGTGTAAAAAGGGGTTAAAAGAAAGTACGTGCAAAACAGCCTGGGAAACAGGCAGACACACAACTCAGGACTAAAGATAATTTTTTCTTCCTCTTTTCTAACAAACAATGTCAAGTAATGAGCGACCATCTTCAAGGTTCGACTGGACAGGAGCATCTGCTTCTCTGGGCAGTAGTGATAAAAAGTAACAAGTGTTAGTAACCGTGGTAGCAGCAATGGAAATAGCACCTATCAGCATCTTTCTGTTTTAACAAAAGAACCTTATGAAGACCACGAGTTACGTGCATGATTGATCACTGTATTAAGTTTGCCCAGGTTCTTTTAGAATATTTGGATGTTACATAGTTATGGACTATAAAAACTTAGACTGATACTAACCCAATTAGGTTGGAACCTTCCAGGGCGCATCTCAACACAAGTCATCTCTGCGCCTCAGACTGAAGCAAGTGACCCCAGTCGAATTATCTGGCCTGGCCAACCGGATCAGTTCCTGACTGTACTCCGGGTGGTGAGATAAAATCTAACAACTTTATGTGCTTTCTTTTAGACTGTGAGTAAAAAAGGGCAGGGCAATAAACTGCTTTTAGTTGAGCTAAACATTGCCTGGTGTGGCTTATTAAAATAAAAGGCGGCGATCCCCAAACACTTCCACTGTTGCAGTGACAATGTGGTGGAGAATGCGGGCATTGTACCACTAGAGGGTGCAATTGCATTGAAAATGCAGTCCTAGTGACCGTAGTGTGCAGCAAAGGGGCTGTAGAGAAAATTATATGGATTGCCACAGTAAATAAGCCACAAGCACACAATCTCCTGACTAGCAAGGATCATAACCAAGTAGTCAGAACGTCCACTTTGGATCTAAGTAAAAATCCCTCTGGAAACTCTTCCAGTGGAGATTGGGTTAAGGTAAAAACTACAGGGATGTTGGGAACCTGGGTTTTGGAGTAGGGGATTTTACCTTCGTCAGATGCATTTCATGGACCAGATGTTAGAAACGAAGCAGAAAGAGCATTTCAATCTTTTAAACCTAATCCTGACAAAGATAAAAGAAAGGATCCAGCTGTTTGGGCTCTGTGGGAGTCAGGAGTAGAATTAGGAAAAGTGGTTAAGCAATTGCAGGAGGAAGTTGCCAGTTTGAGAATAGAAAAACGAGCCTTACAAAACAAAAACCAGTATTATTATTATTAGCATTTATATAGCACCAGCGATGTACCCGGTGCTTCCAAAGAATGGGATAGACATGGTCCCTGCTCAAGAGCTTACAATCTAAAGACAGCGTGAGGGGAGACAGGGAAGGGGAAAACAGAGGGAGAGACAAGGGATGCAACATTCATGAGGATGTGAGAGCTCCAGTACACATGCTTGGCTTGGTTACAGTACAATGGGAGTTTGTAGATAACAGGTGGGGGATAATCCTGGGTGGGGATGCTTAGCAGGAGTTTGGAAGGGCGAGCCGGAAGAGGTGGGTTTTGAGGAGGGATTTGAAGGTGTGGAGGGTGGGGGCAAGTCAGACAAGGGCAGGGAGGGAGTTCCAGGTGTGCAGCGCAGCGAGGGAGAAGGGATGAAGGTGGTTGGAGGAGCAGGGGAGGCGTGGGAGGGTGAGGAGGGAATGGAGGAGGAGCGGAGTGCTCGAGCAGGGGTTCGGAGGGAGATCAGGGCAGAGAGGTAGGGGGGAGCAAGGTTGTGAAGGGCTTTGTAGGTAAAGACAAGGAGCTTGTGCGGAATACGCTTGGGAAGAGGGAGCCAGTGGGGAGAGAAGAAGAGAGGCTGCACATGGTCAAAGTGATAGGCTAGGTGCATGATTCTGGCAGCAGAGTTTTGAACAGAGATAAGGGAAGAAAAGTGGGAGCGAGGAAGGCCAGAGAGGAGGAGGTTACAATAGTTGATGCGTGAGATGAGTAGGGCATGGATGAGAGTTTTGGCAGTGGAGACGGACAGAAAAGGGTGGATCTTAGCAATGTTGTGGAGGGAGAAGTGGCAGGATTTGGCCACGGTGTCAATGTAGGGTTTTAAGGTGAGGTGCGAGTCGAAAATGAACCCCAAGCTGCGAACTTGGGGGACAGGGAGGATGGAGACCCTGTCAATGGCAGGGAAATGGCATTTTGGGAAATGGCTGCACATGTGCACAATGGCCATGACAGCCATTTTCTCTGGCTGCTGGTTCGGAGTCCGAAGCCTGGTAAGTAAAGTAACTACCTGCCCCCTCTCCCCATGACTACGTGGGACCCTCTACCACCAGCTCTGCCTCACCCGGACCCCATCCTAGTGCCCACCTCCCCCAGACCCCTGCTGCCCACCCGAGCCTCCTGCAATCACATCACATCAAATCCAAACATCTCCTCCCAATTTCCACTTCTCATTCACTCAACCACTCTTGCATAGCTGAAACCAACCCTTCTCTTCTCCATCTAACCACCAGTCTCTGTGACCCTAATACTGATCATGGCACCCATCACTTACCCACCTCCAACTACTCAGAACCCAACCTCCCAAGGCCAGGCAACATGCCTTGCATAATTAGCACACCTAACTTGCATTTGTGTAGGCTGAACCTTTTGAGAGAAGGGTGGGGTAAAAATTTTAATAAATAAAATATTCACCTGTGGCCTAATTTACATAACACCCCACCAGAAGGTCAGGGGAGGGTCTTCTAACCTGGCCATTGGCCAATGCTGGTGGAGGGTGAAGCTGTTCACACTGGCCTTTGCCTCAGCAGCAATGTTTGCTGGGATTGGGGGGAGTTGCTCTGCCCCACTGCTTGCACCTCTCCATCTTCTCTATGGTAAGAAACCCACAATTTTCTGTAGATTCTCTCACAATTCATTAATCTCTGATAACCCATTGCCTGATAGCTCCAATTCTTTGTGGATTTCCTGATAGTCTAATTCTATGTGGTTTCTCTAAAAATCCATTCTCTGGAAGCTCCAATTTTTTTGTGGATTCTATCGTAATTGAATTTTATACAAGATCCCAGTGTCGAACATTGAGGCTGGGTTGGGGAAAAAAACCGGCCATAAAAATTATGCAGTCCCACATAACCAGATTTGAATACTTGACTTACCAATCACTGTTTTGAAGAATTTCTAGCAGAGCTACAGAAGCAAGTGCTAGTCACACATTTTAATTCAGCCCCTAGAAGAGGAGTCTGCATCATGTCCAATGAGCTGTTTGGCTACAGTTGTGGTATTGCCAGTGTGGCTTAGTAGCTGTGATTTGTGGTTACTAGGCTAGGAGTCCTGGGTTCTGTTCCTCACTGGGTCCTTGCTGGATTATTGGGGAAATGAGAGAGCAGCTCCTAGTTCTTCACCTAAGAGCTCAGAGAGTTGGTTGCAAGGGAAAGAGCAAGGAGCACAGCAGGCACTGCAAGACTAAGGGAGACAGCAGAATATGAATAAGTGCTGGGTTTATGTAGTGGAGATGAGCTCTTGTTGGGTGTGCGGGCTGTCCAAAACAGATATTGAGAGGATGCATGAGGAGCTAGTGTAAGCTTCTGAACCCGCTAGTAGTCTCTGGAATATGAGATGGGAGAATGCTACAGCATGGGAAATCCCGAGCACAAGAAGCTAAATTTCTCAGGACAAGCACCTCAGAGTAGGAGTTACTCATCTGCATGAGCCCGGTTTCCTTATCTGTGCATTCGATGATGCGAATCCCCCAAATGGAATAAAACCCCGGGACACGCGGGGGAGGAACAGACATGGCTGAACTGCATGTACTGGCAAGTCTACGCGCATTAAGTAACGTGTCTGGGGCAGCGGTTCTCAGATGAAAGGCCAAACTCAATAGTGAATGGGATGGAGCCGATATTAATCAAGGGGGAATTAACCCAATCTGGGTATTTTCCCCCTACAGCTCAACACCTTAAGATGGTAACCAGACACCATGATTAGCCAAACTGTCACTTGACATTTTTATTTTCTCTGATCAATAAATCAAATGAACAATGACATCTCTTTCGCAGAAGCCTGAACTCCCCTTTCTTCTGGTATCTCCTTGGACAGCGTTCCTTTTTGGGTTCTCCCTGCTCTGGTCAGCAGGAGGCACAATAAAAGTCAAAAACGACCCTCTCCTCCTTTAGGAAATACTGTAAGACCTGGCTGCTCCACCAGGCTTTTGGTGAGAGAGATGGGTAGGGGTGGGGGACTGGGTTTGGGTGGGGTTGGTTGGGAAAATGTTTGGGACTCCTTGGGATTGTTGGTTTCATATTGTTTTTTGTATATTTATTGAGAATATTGCTTGTTTTATTTGTTGTTTTTAGTTACTGTGATGTAAACCACCCCGCACTGTGTGGCAGGAGGGGTGGGGTACAAATGTTGTATAAAACAAAGGTTGGCCCCGGCTATAACAGCCCCATCACCTCCGCCATCTAACCAGTTGGTCTCTGCCTCTACAGAAGCAGGAGTGTGCAAGACGTTCCATGGGACTCACCTCACCTACCATGGTCTCTCCACTCTGTGAGCCTTTGTTGCTCCGCCTCCTCCTCCAGGCTGCACTGGTTTGTCCCCTGGGGGAACCGCTTGTTGGGGTGGGTTACTGGTGCAGGTTGTCCCACCCCGAAGCAACTTTTATAATATTTATGATAATTTTAATTGATTTTATTGTATTTTAATGTTTGGAAGCCGCCCCGAGCTGCATGGCAGGAGGGGTGGGGTAAAAATCTATAAATAAATAAATAAATAAACTTTCACAGTAGCCGGGAATGCAGGGGAAATGAGTTCCCTTTCTTTGGGCACGTGGCATTCCCCCACATCAGGTGGAGCATCCTCGTCAGCCCGAGGCAGCTGCCATCTTGGTTGGGTCTCTGAGCCTGGCATGGGGAGAGTCGTCTGCCAGAACCACCTCACACTCTGTGGATTCTAGCGCTGACGTGGACTCCCACTGCTGCCCCCATGATTCTGAGCGGACATTATTTAGCTTTCTTTATTCAAAATGTATAACCCGCCCCCTCCTGCCCAATGGCAGCTCGGGGCAGTGCACAATAATAAAAAACATAATATAAAATACAGTATAAAAAGTTAAAAAGCTACAGACACGAGGCCCGAATAAATCAATACCCCCAACCCCGCCACAAGGAAAACATATCGGCCACGTAAACTACATGGTGTAAAAGTGTAAACTTCCACCTTCTGAGTATCAAATTTCAATTACAAAAAAAGAATAATTAATATAATTAAAATAAAATAATATAAATGTCAGGTTTAAGTAAAACCAACAAAGTAAAATAAAATAAACCTGACACTTAAACAAAATTGAACAAGATTAAAATCTCTTAAAATTTGCCTTGCCCTTCCCGGGCTTATGTCGGCAGCATTTGACTTCCTGAGGGTGAGCGAATATTTGTATAGAGAACGTACACAGAAGAAACTTCTCATACTAAATAAATTCTCCTATAATGGAGAATATGGACTTTCGATTACCCCAAACTATAAAAACAGCCGTGGATCAGGATTGAAGGTTCACCACCCCACTGCTTGCCTAGAGCAAAAATAGCCTGGACCAATAAATCCAACTCCTGGTCTAAAGCAATAATTGGTGGCCGAGGGTTGTCTAAAGCAATAATTGGTGACCAACAGCAGATCCCTAAAAACAAGCAGCCCCAAATAACCTAAGTAGACTTATCAGCAAGACTATTTACACAGAGTAGGTCAGTGAGTGACTCCTCTGCGCCCAGCACCATGGCCAATGGAGTAAAGGTGCTTGAGCCTACATCAGCGCCAGAGGACTCCCCTCCTACGTCACCCCAGGAGGAGGATGGTGACCCACCACAGAAGCCCTCTTGCAAGGTGGACAAGTGAGACATTGGGTATTTTCAGACGTTACGGGCGGCCGGTTCACCACAGCGAACCACCAGGGGGGGCGAACAGCGCAACCACGCCCGGGGGTGGGAAAACGACCCAAACAGACGTGCCGGGAACGGGACCACGGGCCGGAACCGGGCCGCACCATCGCGGGCCGTGGCAGCACAACAGACGTGCAGCCGAACCCCCGGCGGGCGCTAAACCCCCACAAGGCACCGGGCAGGGGCGGGACACAGACATGGCCGCCTGAGGGCAAACGAAGCCACAAGGCACACAAGGGAACGCCCACACAAGGGAAACGGGAAGGGAGGGGGGAAGAGCGAGA
>QEPC01009451.1:43309-67121 GCA_003113815.1 Sphenodon punctatus | reverse complement strand
GGGGGGGGGGGGGGGGGGAGCAAATAAGTAGTGGGTTAGGGTAGGTGGTTATCCCAAATAAAATAAATGTAAATGTAAGGACAGCAGAACTGGTCCATCTAGTTGTTTCATGTTGGACTATTTACATGCTCTTAGTCACTTGTGCAGTGTGGAGATGTACTTGATCTGGTGACACAGAATGGAGATTTGGAATATAAGTTAAAAAAAAGAGAAATTCTTTCCACATTGGGAGTAACAATGTAATATTGGACAGGGAGGAGCGTGTCATCATAGCGTTAGTGTTGCCCCCAACCTGCAAAGGAAGAGGATTGGGGCTGAAAGACCAAGGCAAAGTGTGGGTGCATGGAGCCTAAGTTGTAAGCGAGCACAGTATGCGACACCATAAAACTTCACCGCTTACAAGGTGTGCAACTTAAGGCAGGAGCCTTAACATACCATTTCCCAGTTTGTTAAAGTTTTCTTGATGTGAATCCGCCTCCCTTACCTTGAGCTCAGTCTTTCAGTGCTTGGGGCCAGGAATTGGATCCGGAGACAAATCCAAGAACTAGAAAGGGGCCAAATAAAAACTAGCCACAGCTGCAGTTGGCCCTTGAGCCTGAAGTTTCCCACCTCTGCAAAAGACCCCCAGAAAGTTTCCCCAATTGGGGTAGCTACAGCATGGAGCACACACACACACACACCCAGATATACTCCAGCAGAGGAGGAATGGCAAAGGATTCAGTGTCAGACGTCTTCACAATCAGCTGGAAGGGACTATTCGCCTCCGCATTCCCACCCTTCCCTCTCATCCCGAAAACGATATACAAAGCACAGCGAGACAACGCACATATTATCCTAATAGGACCGAACTGGTCTCATCAGGTCTGGTACACATGGTCTCTATCCTACCGTCCAGACCTCCTGTCACAGCACCACGGGCGTCTCCTCCACCCAGAGCTCAGGTCCCTACACCTGATAGACTAAGAGCGATCACCTAATCTAACTGCAGAAGGAGAAAGAGATTCCCTTATTAGACACACACTATACTGTCAATGAGGTCATTCAAACCTCTTGGATGAATTGTATCAAACAGTTATCCAAAAACTTTCCCTCCTTGCTAACAACTTGGGATCTGAAGGTACAGTTCTATTCCCCAAAAGGAGAAAGAATTTATTGAATAATGATGGTGGCAAAAATGATCCACTAAAGGGGCATTAGGCGTCTTATTCTTAAATTTACTCCTATGCTCAGTAATTCGAATTTTCAAACTCCTAGTTATTTTACCTATATCGAGTTTAGAGCAGGGAGGTTGTATTACATATAGGACCCAAGAGGTATTACAATTAATAAAATCCCTTCTATGATAAATTTTACCTTTACTGTCTTTAAATTCTTTTATTTTAAAACTAAAACCGCAATTAACGCACTGTCCACATTGAAAATTACCTACTAAGAGTTTCCTATCCAATGTCACCTGCACTGAAGTAGATGCATACATTTTTGGTCTTGTTAAATAGTTCCCAATATTTTTCGCTCTTTTATGAGAGAACAATGGAAGTGATTCACAACCTTCAATATGGTCAACAATATTCCAATATTTTTAAACAATATTTTTAACTTTGAACCTTAAATTATTAAATGTGGTCACAAAGGCTAGTTTCTCTGTTTTTACTTGTTTACCTGTTTCCCGTAAAATGCATTCTCTGGGTATGGAGTTAATTTTTTTAAAACTTTCCTCTAAAATATTTTCTGGGTAGTTTCTGACCATGAACTTTTTCTCAAATTACATGCTTCTTGCCAAAAGCCAAGCTGCGTGGGGTTATTTCTTTTTAATCTCCTAAATTGTCCTTTTGGAATGTTATTAATTAAATGCTTGGGATGGTGACTATTATAGTGTAAGTACAAGTTCTTATCAGTCGGTTTAATATATGTACTTGTAAAAATGTTATCATCAGAATCCAACTCAATCCACAAGTCTAAAAAAATTAATTTCATAATAATCATACTGCATGGTAAATTTTATTGAATCATGGTGATTAAGCCATGCAAAAAAATCTAATTGATCCTCCTTGCCATTCCAAATGATAAAGATATCATCAATATACCTCCTCCAAATATAAATATATTGAAAAAATGAATTGTTTCTGATCATAAATAAACTTATACTCCCAGTCATGCATGTACAAAATCGCTAACTCCGCTGACAAATTGCTTCCCATACTCACACCCTTTATTTGTAAGTAGAAATCATTATTAAACTCAAAATAATTCTCTGTGAGAACAATTTCACACAGAGTCATGAGGAAAGCTGTTGGAGGGGTTCGAACATCCCTCAGATCTAAGTACTTGTGCACCGTATCTAATGCCTCCAAATGCGGTATACTTGTGTACAATGCCTTAACATCTATGGCAACTAAAATAGGCCTAATGCTACTGAGATCCAAATCATTAACAATATTTATAAAATGCAAAGTATCCCATATATATGATGATACCTTACCAACAAAAGAACTTAGAAAAGAAGCAATAAATTTTAGACAAAGGCTCAAAGATAGAATTAATGCCTAAAACTATAGGTCTAAACACGACTGGCTCATGACCCTTATGAATTTTTGGTAAACCATAAAACAACGGTGTACTTGGAAAACTATTAAGTAAAAATCTTTTCCCCTTTTCCGAGATACACCCAAGACTTAAGCCCTCCTGAAGGATCCTAGTTATCTTATTAAGAATAGTCTTAGTTGGATCTTTTATTTTTTTATAATCAGTGATTACATTAAGGTTAAACAACCTGCGATGTAATCCTTTGTATCCATGACCGCTATGCCCCCACCTGTGTCTGCCTTCTTAATGACCATGGAGTGATCACCTTTCCGGTTTTGTAAGGCTTTCCACTCAAGTTTTGTAAGATTATAAAACAATTTAGGAGACGTAACCTCCTCCATTTTATGTATTTCATTTAGGACCTTCTGCTCAAAAATGGGAATGGCTTTATCAATATTTATTTGGGAAAAAATCCGATTTTTTACGAAAAACATCTAGATCCGAGCGGGGAAGGGAGGGATTGGTCTCAAAAAAACTTTAAAATCTAATCTTTCTAAACAACTGGTTGAGCTCTAGCCTTATTTGGAGTGTCCTATATTTATTTGTGGGTACACAGGTAAGACTTTTTTCCAAAAGTAGAAAAAGAAAGAGACTTATTAGATACATTAATTAAACTACCCTTTCCCTCTCGTTTCCCCTCCCAAACCTTCTCTTGGTATACCTGGTTTTGTTGTAATAGTCCTGTCTTTTGCTCCTTAATTCGTACCTCTGCCTTAAAAAAGGAGGAAGAGTTGAATCTACTACCTCCCAATTATCTGATGATGGATACGATTCTATATTGCTGCCTGTAGATAAATTTTTCTTATAGGAAGTATAAGTCTCACCCATTTATAAACTAAATTCTTATCCTAATCTTTTCACTGGGTGATTTCAGACGTGACGCGGTGAATATTCACCGCGTCACGATCACAATAAAACGTGGGCCACGGTGAACTGCGGTGAACGTGTTTGCCACCTGCCAGATGTTCACCACAGTCAAACGCGGCCCGCGTTTGCATTGACCACGCTTCGTTACCTCTCTTCACCCGTGGTGAAGGATTCGTCACGTCTGTTTACTCACCCTTCACCACTGTCGGGGTTCGCCTTCCCGGTCCCGGGTGGGCGGTGCGGCCGGATAGGCCGCACTTCCTGCCCGTCGCGCTGGGGGGTGGGCTGACACAGCGCGCAGGGGTGGGGCCAAGCGGCCGCACGCAGCACTGAACGGCCCCGCCACCTCCGCAGTAGGGTGCCACAACAGACGTTACAGCCACCGGAATTGACCGTGGGCCGTGGTATCTCGTTCCCCACGGGTGGGGGTGAAGGTCTGTTCGCCCACCCCTTCACTCCTGCCCGTGGTCCGAACCACACCATGCCTCGCGGTCAATTCCGGCGGCCATAACGTCTGAAATCACCCTCTCTCTCTCAAATTTCAACAACTTTTCCTTCTTTATTTCTCTCTCCAGGTCTGTTAATTTGACTTCCATTTTTAAAATTAATTTATTAAAATTTGTAATATCTAACTTGTTTGCCATCACGAAGGATCCCTAAGGATTCAAATTATAAGGACTTTTTGGTATCCGTATATAGTTTTTGGCCTGATTTTGACTTTATAGGATAGATTTGTATTAGCAAAAGGATTTGTGTCTGTCTTTGCCACTTTATGATATTGTAACATTAAATTGCTGGTTTTATATCATATGGGTTGCAATAATTTGTTTTATAATTTGGGGTTCAAAGCTAACCACAGCTCCGGCTCTGACCAGAACCATGGTTAGATTGACCACAATCAGGAAAGGGGCAAAAGTAACGTAGTTACCTTGCCCCATTCTCGTAGGGATTGGGTGCAGTGGCCTCATTGGCCGCTGTGCCCGCCCGTCTCCCCGAGGGTGGGCAGCCGAGGGAGCACAGGAGGGCGGGGCCATGTGGCCACACGTTGCGCTGCACAACCCCACCCCCTCCGACTCTCTACCGTGATGGGGCCGGCAACTCTAAAGGACGGCCAGCCTCATCACGGACTGGGATCTGAGACGGAGCCCGGTCTGGGAGTCAGCATGGTGGGCCAAACAGCCCAGCACGTCTGAAAATACTCAGAGGTTCTCTCTCCCAAGCAACTTGACCAACAGCCATTTATGGACCTGTCCTCTAACCCATCCAGGTCTTTTTAAAACCCAGTTAAGCAATTGGCCTTTTCAACATCCTCTGACAAGAAGTTCCATGTTGAGTGAAAAAGTATTTCCTTTTATTTATTACAAATCTGCTGGCAGTTAGTTTCACAGAGTATCCCCCAGTTCCAGTATTAGTAATGAGGGTAAATTACAGCCCCCTCTTTACTGGTTTCACACCACTTATGAATTTGTAAACTTCTATACTATCTCATCTCAGTTGCCTCTTCCTCAACAGAAGAGCCCTAAGCTATCCAGCCTCACTTAATATGGAGAAGTTGCAAACAATTCATTTAGCTTTTTTGAGCTTCAGTGCCCCACCTCATTTCCCCCTTGATGGTCTAACTCCTCTTCTTTGCTTGCTAAAACACATGTAAATTTCACTGCTTAGAAAGCTTTCCAGATTCAGAACCTTCATTTCCATTCAAGAGGCAACAGGACGTTTAAAGTTAAAGCTCTTTTTTCTTATTATTTTTTCATTAAAGTTCAACAAAACATAGCACTGCAGAACTACTAGCAAAAAAGTATGTTTCAGTACTTTTTAAAGAATGTTTTTAATTTATTTTTTTCTGTTTTCTTGGTGGGCTGGGGGCAGATGGGGACAGATAAAACCTGGAAAAAACAGTATTTACTAGTTCCTCATCCAAAACTGGATGAGGCAATTTCCTGGAAAATTGGCAACCCTAAAACGTATGTCCCTCTCTCTGGGAAAATTTCAGGGAGCTCACACCTGGAGAGCAGATCAGGATTATGGGGAAGTGCCGGAGGGTCAAGTCCATGTGCTACCAGTAACAACACAGCAAGGGAGCAGTTAGTGCTGGGAGACCCCAGTGCAGGGTCTGCAGATGGAGGAGCTGTGGCCCCTCAACAATCCTTAGGGGGAATCTCCCCTTACTGTGATGGGGACTGAGGGAAGAGAAGACTACGGGGCAGCATAGCATTTTATCTGATCTCTGCAACAGCTGTTTCATCTCCTCCATTTACCAAATTCCACCCCATTGTACAGACACAATTAGCAGGGGATCTGTGGGCAGCTTTCCTGTAGCCCTGTTCTTGGGCAAGTTTCCTGGTGCTTGTCAGGCGATTGTTGAAACAAAGTGTTTATTTACTGCACTCAGTACAGAGCGACGACTTGTGTGTAGAATTTCAGGGGTCCATTCAGTGCAGCAGATCTCCCTCATAAGGTTTCTCTTCTGTGTGTGTTCTCTGGTGTATGGCGAGGGCTGTTTTCCAACGAAAGCTTTCCCCACACTCAGGACACTGATGGGGTTTCTCTCCACTATGAGCGACCTGATGGCGAGTGAGCTGTGAATAGTTAACGAAGCCTTTCCCACATTCCCCACAGTTATAGCGTTTCGCTCCAGCGTGGCTCCTCTGATGGACCGCGAGATCCAAGAGTCTAACTCTTTCCCCGCACTCCTCACATTCATAGGCTTTCTCTTTAGTGTGTATCCTCTCGTGACTCCGAAGGTTTGAGCGTAGACTAAAGGTTTTCCCACATTCATCACATTCATAGGGTTTTTCTCCTGTGTGGATCCTCTGGTGACCAATCAGGTGTGGGTGTTGACTGAAGCTTTCCCCACATTCCTCACAGCGATAGGGTTTCTCTCCTCTGTGGGTTGCCTGGTGTCTAGTAAGGTTTGACCTTCGATTGAAGCTTTCCCCACATTCCCCACATTTCCAGGGTTTTTCTCCTGTGTGGATTTTCTCATGTCGCCTAAAATTGGTTAGCCAAGAGAAGTTTTTCCCACATATCTCGCATTCATAGGGTTTCTCTCCTGCGTGGATTCTCTGGTGTTTGACCAGTTCAGATGAGTGATGATAGCTCTCCCCAGTCTTACTCTGTTGACGGAGCTTCTCTCCAGAATGAACCCTCTTTTCGTGGCCTTTCAGCTCTCGCTGTCCCTTGAACCCTTTCCCGCACACAAAGCAGGTGTAGGGGCTCTTCCTGAGCTTAGATCCTCCCTGATTAGGGAGTTCTGGATGTGGCCCGGATCCCTTCTCATGCCCCTTAGTCAAGGGTAATTCCTCCTGTGCTGTCTCCCCACTCTGCCTCTTGCAAGATCGTCTGAGCTCAGGTCTCTGAGAAACTCTCCTCCCCAATCTCCCTGAGAAAGCCCTGAGTGGCTGCAGGTTTCCAGGCTCATCCTCAGGTGGCTGCTCCTCAGCTCTGCTCAAAGCCCTGGACTCTGCTTGGGGAGGGGGAGAAAAATCAAGGCATTACTCCCTGTGCTGTGCTGCTTCTCCTCCAGGCCGGCCTCAGAATATGTGGGCCCCAGGACAAAGATAAAATGTGGGGGCCCTGGTGGCCTCATCCCCTTAGGTACACCTTCCATGGGGCTCTGCGTTTGGGGCCTTGCACCCTGCCGTGGCAAAAATGTCCCAATTTCAGGAGGCCCAGAAGTAGAGAAAATAGCGGGTCCTGTGAGAGGATGGGCCCGCTCCTATTCCTCAGCAATGAAATGTGCCTGAGGCAGCCCCCCACCCCACCCCTCAGAGCAGGAACAGCCCGCAGGGAACCTGTGAAAGCAAGTGGACAAATTCCTAGTGGGGAGAAGGGGAAAGTCAGTGTCTCAGGGGCCCTGCTGAAAGCATCCCCTAGTCACTGAACCTGGGATCCAGCTCCAGGGATTTCATCCCTGCTCTGAGTCTCATCTGAGTGGGAAGAACATCACCTCAGCCCCTGCGTGAGTGTCATGTTTCAGAGGACACACACAGATGGTGTTTTCACTGCTGCACTTCTCTCCTGCCCCCCACTGTAGAGAGCAGAGCTGCCACCTCCTACCTGCTCCCACGGAAGGGCCTTGTCTGCAACTCCAGCCAGAGCAGCCATCTTCAGCAGACCAATCCCACGTGTCGTCCGTGTCAGAGGAACCTGAAGCAAGAAAGAACAGATCAGTCTCATGCTAGCACAGAAGCTCAGTCCCAAAGCTTGTCTGCTGTCTCCAAATGCTGATCCTGGGCTGCCCCAAACATCTGCAGGGCTTGTTATTTAGGGGGCAGGTTCCCAGTCTTCTCATCGGGATGGGACTACAACACACATTTACCCTCTCTAACAGTACTACAACAAGGGGACACTCCATGAAATTAACTGGCAGCAGATTTAAAACAATAAGAGAAAGTATTTTTTCACTCAATGTACACAATTAACTTGTGGAATTTACTGCCAGAGGAAGGGGTCAAGGCTGTTAGTGTGGCTAGTTTTAAAAGGGATTGGATAAGTTCTTGGCGGATAGGTCCATTAATGGCTATTAGCCAAGTAGGTTTTGGAGATGTAACCTCTTACTGTTGGGGGCTGGAACAATAGGGAATGGATTGACCATTGCGACCTGTCAAGAACGTCTCCCAAGAGATCGAGACTGGTCACTGTTGGAGACAGGATGCTGGGCTTGATGGACCACTGGGCTGACCCGGTCTGGAATTACTTATGTTCTTAACATGATGTGACTGCAAAAAAAGGCTAGTGCATTTTCAGATGTCATTAACAGAAGCATGGTTTCCAAGTAGAGCGTAAGAAGACAGCCCCAAACCGGAATGCGTTCAGCACTCCAGACAGCTTGGCAATCGTATCTGGAAACAATCCAGTAACTGCGGAGGATAATCGCCGAATCAGAATACCAGATAATACCGCAGAGGGGAACCGAGTTACCCCATATAGACCATTTACCACAATACCGCTTACCAGACCAATCCAGACAAATGGAGAGAGGAAGAAGCAGCCAAAAATAATGTGGTAACGGGTAACGAGGCTAACCAGAAAACTTCCAGATAGTTAATTTACTCAATTCAGCTCGATTTCGAAGACTGCAAAAGTCATAATTCCACTCTGTTCAGCACTGCTCAGCCCCCGCTGGAGTCCCGGGCCCAGGTCTGGGGGGCTCGTTTCATGAAAGACACTGACAAATAGGAGCAGGTTCAGAAGCGGACGACAAAGGTGAGAAAGGGTCTGGAAAGCCAGTTTGAGGAGGAAAGGTTGAAGGAGCTGGGTATGTTTAGAAAGATATGTTTAGACACGATAACAGTCTCCTAGATCTAAAGGGCTGCCACTAAGATGATAGCAAGGAAACGTTCTGCATCGCTACAGCGGGCAGGGCTAGAAATAATGAGTTTCAATTACATGGGTTAGATATCAGGAAAACATCTGTAAGAGTAAGAGCCTGGCAGCAATGGAGCAATCTGCCTAGGGAGGTTTTCAGAACGAGGGTAGACAGCTGTTGGTCAGGGAGGTTCTAGCTGTCGCCATCCTGTATCCAACCAGGGGCTGGACTAGATGCCCCTCAAGCTCTCTTCCACCTCTGACGTTCTATGAATACGGCTTATTTAGCCTGGCAGAAAGGAGGCTGCAGGGAGACACGGCTGGGCTTTGCAGGTGAAAACAACAAGGGAGAAGAATTAAACAAGGAAAATATAGATACAAGAAGAAATGAATATAAAACTAGTCATGAATAAATTTAGCCTGGTTTTTAACCATCGGATACAGAATCAGAGAATTGTGGGCTAGAGGGACATTCACAGGCCCCTCATCCATCAGGGGAGGAATTCCGGAACAGGCTCCCATGGACAGTTGTGGGGAGCCCAGAACCTGGCGAGTTTTAACACAGAGCTTTATATATTTAGGACAGAGTTTGTGAGTTTTCCATTTGATGCTACATGAAAATAAATTGCCACTGATGGGGTGTCCTGGGGCCAGGGGACTAGAGAATTTTATCTCACGATGTAACTCAGGGGTGGGGAACCTCAGACCCAGGGGTCAAATGTGGCCCATGGCTAGTTTTTCTGTGACCTCTTTCCAGCTCCTACATCCAGTCCCTGTCCCCAAGCACTGAAAGACTGAGCTCAGGGGAAGGGAGCAGAGAGGACTCGGAGGGCATGCGCCCAAGGGTAGAAGGCAGATCCAGGATCTATATCCTCCTTTCCTGAACGCACCCTACCTCCAACTTCTAGGCAGTCTTGCAGCTTGTACTTTTATTATTATTATTACTATTTATATGCACCAGCAATGTACCTGGCACTGTACAATCCACAGTCAGAGACAGGGTCCCTACCCCTAAGGGGCTCACAACCCGAGAGACAAGGGAGGGGGATACAAGGGAGAGGGAAACATCAGGAAAGACAAGAGCACATTCATGAGGGTGAGAAGTTGCAGGCTCGCATGCTTCGTTTAGTTACAGGGAATTAGGTTCGGAAAGAGGGGGCAGTATCACTCATGACAAGCTAGGGAAGGCCTGACGGAAGAGGTGGGTTCTCAGGAGGGATTTGAAAGTTGGGAGGGAGCAGAGCAAATGTATCCAGGGAGGGAGTTCCAGGCATGAGGGGGAGCAAAGGAGAAGGGGTGAAGACATTTAGAGGAGCAAGGGGTTTGCTAGCAGGTGAACTTTCAAAGTGGCCCCTAGGAGGAAAAGGTTCCCCACGCCTGCTCTAACTGGTCACCACAGATGGGGCAGGAAGGAATAGCCCCCGGGTCAGAAGGGTGCTTGACAACAAGGGGTTTCCCCCCTTTCCTTGCAGCATGGCACAGTGCGCTCCTTAGTCCTCTGGAGAGATCTTATCAACTTGCTCCATGTTGTTTTGGGTCCTGGTGTGTCCCCGGTTACTCCTGCTTGGGGAAGATTTAGCTATCAGCTCCATTCGCCTGTCCACCAATTCATCTGCCCTACGTGCCTCATAGCAAGGGGGTTGGATTAGGTGCCCCTTCCAACCCCATGATTCTAGGCAAATGCCTCCCTCCCGCAGGCTGTGGGGATTATACGGGCAGAGCAGACACCGAATTTCAGGTGCCAGGAGAGAGGAATCCTGCGCTGAAGCAGCTCCAGGAACTGAAGAGCCTCATAGCTCAGGCCAGATGGATCCTTACCCTGTGAGCCGGCATCCCCATTATCCTCCTCCTGCTTCACCTCCCCCTGCCCAACGTCCAGTACAGCCTGATCTGTCTCAGGGAAACTCCCAGCTGCTTCTGTGAATGTCTCTGGCAGCTGAAATCACAGAGATGGTGATAGAACAGCAAGAATGATTAGGCAATGCAGCAAATACTTCTGCCAAAGCACTTAGGCAGGAGAAATGCAGAGATCCAACTCCCAGATACTGAATCGGAGGATTTAGGGCTGGCAGGACCTTCCCAGGCCCCTCATCCATCCCCTGCATAGAAGCAGGGCCTGTTCAGCCTAGACCGTTCCTGACTGATGCTTACCCAATCTGTATTTAAAAGCTCCTGATGATGGGGACTCATAATTCACTCCCTTGATAACCTGTTCCATTCGCAGACTATCCGAATCCTAAACCTTTTCACCTACAATTTAAACCCATTCCCCATTGTTCAGCCTTCAATGGCAAAGTAACTGATTTATTTCCCGCTTATAGCACCTTTACACATATGTGAAACTGCTACTAAATTCCCCACCACCCTTCTCTTTGAAAGGCTAAACATGCCCCTTTGAAAACTCAACCCTACCCTCTCTCCCCTTTAAAAAATAAAAATAAATAAAAAGGCCTTAGTTTCCAAGAGGCCACAAATATTTGGTTTCCTGCTCCAAGTTGGCAGACCTCACACTCTGTGTCCCGGGACAGAGTCCTTGGAGCAAAAGCTGCTCTCTGGATGAACTCATGTATTGCAACTCTCCAGAGCTCCAGGAGTCTCCATAGCTTGAGTTAAAGAGCCATGCTTTGCCCTGAGGAACCACCACAGGGGAAGGGGAGGAATGGGAAAGACAACTCAAGATTTAGCAATCTCACCTGCTGTTCCTGTGTCCCGGCCTCTTGCTGCCTCAGCAGGAAACCCTCTGCCAGGGCCACTGCTTGAGCACAGGTCTCGGGCCCACATTCCCTGATCCAAATCTGCATTTCCTGGGGCAGGACAGTCAGGAACTGCTCCAGGATCAGCAGCTCCAGGATCTGCTCCTTCAGGTGGCTCTCCGGCTTTAGCCAGTGACGACAAAGTTCCCGGAGTCGGCTGCAAACCTCTCGGGGCCCCTTGGCCTCCTGGTAGCGGAACTGCCTGAAGCGCTGGCGCTGGGTCTCTGCGCTGATGTTGTGCCCTCGCAGGATGGCTGCCTTCACCTTCCCGTAGTCTCCCCTGTCTCTGGTGTCCAGGCTGCTATAGGCCTGTTGGGCTTCTCCACTGAGAGCCGGCACAAGTCGGGTCGCCCACTCTCCTCTCGGCCACTGGCAGGCGTCAGCCACTCGCTCAAAGGTGGCCAGATAGGCCTCGATATCATCCCACTGGGTCAGCGCAGGCAGCTGCAGGTTGTGCCAGGCTGGGGCCAGAGGGGCCTGTTCTTCCTCCAGGACCCTCTGCCATTGGGCTTCCCAACTCTGGGGCAGCGTCTGCTGTTGTGGTGCCACCCAGCCTGGGAACTCCTGGACAGTCCCATCTTGCATTATAAAAGGAACGTTTCCTGTTCTCGCCCCTGGTTTTAGGTCACCTGGTTCCTGCTTCTCCATTTTTACTCTGGGCTGCTCTCTATGTTCTAGCAGAGCCTGGAACGGGACACCCAGGACTACTACCCCCGCCTGCTCTGCAGCCATTTTGTCTCTCCGGCGGCGGCAGGGTCTCCAACCTCTCTCTCTCTCACTAGTGGAAAATGCCCAGGGTCCCTACAGTTTGCGTTGTCAGTGACATGGCAGAGTCTCCGAGTCGCTAGCTAGAGGGGTTGATGCAGGAATGGGTGATGGTCTCAGTAAATGCGAGGGGCTTCTTCAGCCTCAATCTCTCACTAGCGGAAAATGCCCAGCCTCTGGCTCTGCCCCATAGTCAGATCATCACAATGGGTCCCTACAGCTTGTGTTGTCAGTGACAAGGCAGGGTCTCCGAGTCACTAGCTAGAGGGGTTGATGCAGGAATGGGTGATGTCTCAGCAAATGAGAGTGGCTTCTCTCTGGGGGTAAGAGAGAAATGGTAGCGAGCGTGTGTGTGTGGCAGAGAATACTGTACGGAGAGGAGCAGCCCAGCACAATTCCTGCCCCCAGGGGGGCTGATTCACCCACCAATCAATGCAGAGAAAAGGTGCATTTCACACCTGGTGGCTCCTCAGCAAAAGCTACAGGTCATCCCCACCCAGCACTTTGGTCAGGGATTCTCACATTTTTTGTGAGCAAAACCACCAAAATATTTTTTAAAATCCAGGACCCAACTGGGCTCAGCTCAACAGGCAAGGCAGGGATAATGGGCTCTCTGGAGTCCCAGGCTACTGTGAGAGGAACAGCTACTACTCATCCCAGATGCAGCCAGCTGTGCAAGGCCACAAAAGACTGGAGAGCAGTCTCCGCCCTCCCAGAGAAGAGCTTGGGTTCCACGCAATGGCTGGGGGGTGCCCACAACTGTAGGGCAAGACTCTCTCAGCAGCATCCTATGGCATGCAGCCTCCCCATCCTCATGACAATCTGAACCAGCTTCCCATTCCCACTGCAGTCCAAGGCAGCATGCCCACGTCACACAATTTCACGTTATTTTAATCTGAAGTGAGATTTAGAATGTGTGCATATGCCTTTTCCTTTTCTCATTTGGCAGGGAAATTTCCGAGAGTGCTGTCACAGGAGACAGATTATGGAAATCTAGTACGGACACTAACGTGAGTTTTATTTGACATTAAACTAGAATGTGTGCATGCAGTTAATTTAGGAGCTGGATGGAGAGGGGTGCAAGGGAAGTGCCTGCTAGCCTTAACAACAGTCCCGAGATTCTCCAGGAAACCCTCCACCCTTGGGCTTTAGGTAGGGACACCGATTATTCCCCTTCCCCACAAATCTTTTTGTGCCCAACTAAAAAACCAGATTTAGGGGATGGCTGCCATCTTGTCCCTCACACCAGAGATCGGAGCTGAACACAGAAGCCTGCTCAGTCAAGGAGTACCCCACTATGCCCAGCAACCGCCCCCCCAAGCCATTCACACACTCATGCACACCCTATGTCACCTTCCGGGTCAGGGGGCCGCAGCATGTCTGCAAATGGCTCCAAGGGGAACAGTCACGGGGGGCTCTGATTTTCACCTAAACCAACAGGGCTCTGCCCGATGAAGCCTAGAACGGGAGCTATAATCTGGGGTTTGCTGGGGGGGGGGGGGTGTCACTTCGCCAACATCATGGGCAGAAAAACAACTCGGCCTCAGTTTCCTTGGCTCCAATTCAACAAGGGCCCAATTCCCCTCCTCCTGCCCAGAGCTGGGGGGGGGGGGGAGTTGTGCGCTACCGGCCCATATCTATGGGGTGGGCCGGCTCAGCTGGCAGCACACACGCTTGCACGGATAAGATCCCAAGCTCAGTCCCCAGCATCTCGGTCGCAGCCTGAGCGAGGGCTCCGCTGGGGACCCTTCCTGGAAAGTCTCTGCTGCCCTGTCAGGCTGTGACACCACTGGGCTCAGAGGGGCCATTGGCTCCTTCTAGCCTGATCCTCCTCCTGCCCCAGAGAAGCTACGGGGCAGATTGCCCAGAGCAGCGGCAGGGCGGCCCAGCGGGGCTGGTGACCGAGAGGGGGAGGCAGCTCCCCGCACTGAGCTACGGGCAGACACCGACCCAGCAGCCGCCGCTCGCCCCTCAGGCCTCTCCCACCCCCAGGTTGGAAACAACTCCCAGCAGCCCCTGCGCAGCAGCCCGGCCAGCCTCTGATTGGCTACGCTGGGGGGGCGGGGGGGGGGAGGAGAAGGGGCGCGCTTCCCAGGGACTCACCCCCTTCCCTCGCATCCACTTCCCTCCCTCACCTACCGGCAGCCCCAGGCGGGGCTCGTCACTCGCTTCCCCGGCAGCGGGAGAGGGAGTCGGGGCTAGAGGGAGACGCTGGGACACAAACCGCTGCGGGGGCGGGAAGGCGGGAAACGGGGGAGCGGGAGCTGATGGGAGCTGTAGTCCAATGATGGGAGTTGTGTGCCAGTGAGGAAACTAGGGCTGTCACTGCCGGGCCCCTCCGCCCGATTCGCTAACAGAGCTAGCCCAGCAAAACAAAAGTGGGGGAAGGCGAGGGGGAAAATACTAATAGCATCTAGTTGAAGGCCTCCCAGCTTCTGCTTAGAGGCACCCGTCGCCTATAAGCCCCAGCAGCCTTTGCACTGGCCTCGGAAATGGTTGGGCAGAGTCCGCACAAAGGCTGCTGGGGCTTGTAGTCCACTCCCTCATCTCAGGCCTTACCATCGCTTCTTCGGGGTGGTTCCAGCAGCGGGAGGGGGTCGCCACTGGGAATTTCCTGAGGGTTGAATCGGTGCGGTGTTTCTGGTATGGGGCTGTGTGGATCGGGAGCGGGGGTCTGTACTATGGGGCTCTATGGAGCTGGGTTGGGGGTGTGGCTGTCCTATGGGGCTCTGTGGAGCTGGGTGTGTGCCTGTCCTATGGGGCTCTGTGGAGCTGGGTGTGTGGCTGTTCTATGGAGCTGGGGGTGACTGTACTATGGGGCTCTGTGGAGCTGGGGGTGACTGTACTATGGGGCTCTGTGGAGCTGGGGGTGACTGTACTATGGGGCTCTGTGGAGCTGGGGTGTGTGTGTGTCTACTGTGGGGCTCTATGGAGCTGGGCGGGCTGTACTATGGGGCTCGGTGGGGCACTATGGGCTCTCTGGAGCCAGGTGTTGCTGTAATATGGGGCTGTACGGAGCGGGGTGTGTGTGTACTATGGGGCTCTGTAGAGCTGGGGGTGGCTGTACTATGGGGCTGTACGGAGTTGGGGGGTGTGTGTACTATGGGGCTCTGTAGAGCTGGGGGTGGCTGTACTATGGGGCTGTACGGAGCTGGGTGTGCATGACAGGGTGTCTGCAGTCCACACAGAACAATTCGCTGGGGAGAAAGCCCCAAAGCAAGGGGAAACCCGCTATGACACAAACACTTGACGTAGCAAGGAAGGGCAATGACTTGGGAACCAGGAACACACTGGCACTCCACCAGCTTCTGGCTGCGCCCATCATGCCCTAACTGAAAGCTGTGGACCAATCAGAAAGCTGGAGGGGCATGGGCCTAAACGAGGAAAAGGGGAACAGATACCCAAACCCCAAGCTGTAGTAACGTCAGGGGTAGCACAAGCAGAACCCAGTGCTTGCGAAGTCCAGGGCTGCGGTTTCAAAACCTGGCCCTGATATGAAGGGGGTTATTATTATAAGCATTTGTATAGTGCCAGCGATGTGCAAAAAACAAGATAGACACAGTCCCTGTCTGAGAGCGTACAATCTAAAGACGGGAGGGGAAACAGGGAAGGGGGGACAGAGGCAGAGAGAAAGGATGCGACATTTATGAGGATGCAAGAACTCATGTGCACGTCTTGGCTTGGTAGGGCAACCCCCAAGGGAGTGTGAGGGAACATGGGGGCAGATGGTCTTCTGGGTTATTGTCTCCTCCCCAGCATTAACGTTTGTTGGGGTAACAAGTTCTTTTCATGTGGAAAGCCCTTAACTTGTCCATTACGCACACACTTCTCCCCTGTGTTCTTGTCCTCTTTATTTCTTAACAATGGAGTTTGTGATTGCGCCAAGATGCAACATGCAATAAAATTTCCATTCCTTCCATATCCTGTGCTGGTCTTGGTTCTGTGGTCAAGTCCCTACTCAGCTGCTGAGCCGTGCAGCATTCCTCCCAAACTTCCATTCTATACATTTTCCTTTATCTGGAAAACTGCACTCAGCTCTGGTCAATTTTCATTCTACAGTTTATATTTTGGAAGGTTTTATTTTATACAGTATTACTGTATATTGTGAAATGCCATGAGCCTTCAGAGAAATATAGGTTAAAATCTAAACAAATACATTTTAAACACGAGGGGCTAAGAGACAGGACTCTTGATAGTTCCTCAACCAGTCCTTGGAAGGCAGTGGGGGCTATCGCTTAGTACTGGGGCCAGGGGAGGAGGGGGACTGGTACTTCGGGCTCTGGGTTTTATTCCCAGCACTTGAAGGTGAATGTGATCATCAACATGTTAGAGCAGGGGCCACTGGGACCGCCCTAGTGATTTTACACGAGGCTGGAATGCACGGAGCCACCCCAAAGTGATTCTCCACTGCGGCTGCTGATCCATTTGAACCAGTTTAATGAAGGTTGTCCAACGTGGACTTCCAACTTTTGGTGTTTTTAGACAATTGCCTCCCCGCCCATCACCCACTCATCATGCATGTTGTAGGGCTGTATTGGCAACCTACGCAATCCTGGAACATGCGTAATGGGTGGGAAGGTGGTTATCTAAAAACACCATTTGTGGTTTAGACTCTTTAGTGTTTGGTAGTGTTGAAACAAATATGCAATTTGGTATTTGCAATATATTTCATTCACAGGACTGAATATCCAAAATATCTTTTCCCTGTATGAAAAATTAGCATATTGGTCTAGCGTGGTTACTTAGTTTTGGTGGTTTTTCTAGTTCACTTTTGTTATTTCACACACTCATCTCTTATTCAATATTTTCTTTGTTGTTCCTTCATTCACTATTTTGTTAACTACTATGTATTACCAAAATTAACAAAGTAATTGAAATAATTAAGTAAACAAAATAAACAGATGAAAAAACAGACGAGCCAAATATTGAAGTGAAGACAAGAAGATATGAATTTTGCAACAGTAATAAAGACAAGTCAGGATATTCATTTCATTTCTGGAGCTCAATATGCAAATTATGCCCTGAATATGAAATATATTCTTATTAGCCCTAATGATCATCACACCATAGAACCGGGTTGGGAACCTTTCCCTCCCAGGGAATCACTTTGAAAATTAGTACAAGCTCCAAGGACTGTTTACAAATGGGACACAGGGCTGTGCTCAGGGAGAGGAGGGTTCTAATTATGCGTCTGTGCTCTCTCCTTGGGTGCGTGCCCCCCTCTCTGCTCCCGTCTGAGCTCGGTCTGTCAGTGCTTCGGAGTAGAAACGACCAAGGGCCAAGTCTATGAACTATAAAGGAGCCAAATAAAAAAGTAGCTATAGGCTGCAGCCAATAGGTAGCTATGGGCCTGAGACCTTCTGCCCCTGCCATAGAGGCATCTAAATTTATACTTCTCTAAATGCTGGTAACAATGAAAAAATAAGATCTTTCTTGGCAGCTCCTTTTTTTGCTTGGTCCAAATTCAGCACAGTTTCCAGGCCTTCCTATTCTGCATTTGATTTTCTTACCTAAATGCAGAACTTGACATTTCTCTCAGTTGAATTTCATTTTGTTAGTTTTGGTCCAGCTTTCCATCCTGTCTCCTTTTATTTCAGGTTGAGAGCTCTGGGTCTATTCCCATGGGGCTGACCCTCTTTTCCTTAAGTGTTTAGTGTTGTTCCATGGCCGTGTCTCATTCTAGCGATACAGGCTATTTGTTTTGGAAGCTTGTAGTATTATGATTGGGAAATGCCGGCAAACCTTCCCTTTGTGTGGGCCACCTAGGTGTAATAGTGTGCTCCGAGGCAACCATCAGTTAGAGTAGAGGGGGGAGGTATGGGGTGGGATGGTGGCTCTCTCCTCTACCTGTTTATGAGAGAGATCCAACATGAGTGGAAATGGGCGCCATTTGGGAGGACGGGGGGGATTTGGGAGTAGTGTTGGGATCATAGGTCTGTTTGGTATGTTTGATGTCGGTGATGCATTCCTTGATGAGGCTATGAAGGAGCTGAAATAGTGGGAGCCATCCTCTTTTATGTGGCAGGATCTTCCCCGCTCTGCAATTATAAAAATGTTTGCTAGACGAAGGTGGGATTTCCACCATGACTTAGAATTCGTACGTTGTATATGGCTTTTACTGGTGTTTTAGGGATTTATGTTTTATCTGTATTTTTTCTCTTGTGTTTGGCTATGGCGAAAGCCGAATGCCTTATTAATAAACTAACTAACTAACTCCTTTTATTTTGGTCTTTTAAGGTGTTAGCTATCCCTCCCAGTTTTTTGTCATCTGCAGATCTGATAAGCATTCCCTCTACTCCCTCCAAGTCATCAATAAAGATGTTGAACAGTTCAGGGCCCAGGACAGAGTGCTGTGGCACCCCACTCAATACCTCCCTCCAGATTGATGAGGAACCATTGATGAGCAATGGGTTAAAAGAGGCATAACGCTAACTCCACTTTAACACTGCTTTAACATTTCTTATGCATGTTTCAGGGCTGCAATACAGTCCTGCAACATGTATAAGAAATGTTAAAGTGCAGTTAGTACTATTAGGTGGATTTAGAGCAGGTTGAGGAACCATACTAAAAGGATGAAAACAGACATAACACGATCATCTACCCCACATTTTACCAGCTTGTCAGCAAGGATATCATGGGGGGACTTTATCAAATGCTTTGCTGAAATCAAGATATATTGCATCCATGGTGTTCCCATGATGCACTAAACTAGTAACTTGATCAAAAAAGGATTAGTCTGGCATACAAATCTATGCTGGCTTCTAGTAAGCGCAGAATTGTTTTTGAGAGATGGTGGTTGATATCATTTATCTGGGGCGAGCGGTGTGTCTGGCTCTGAACACTCATGATGGAAGAGACAGGTCCTGCCCCAAGGGATGTACTTTCTACAATGGATGTGGGGAGGGGAGACAAGGGAAGGGGCACATTCACAAAGTTGAGAAGTTGCAGGTGCATGAGCCAAGCTTACTTAAAAGAGAAGCAGGGGAGCCTGCACGATGAGGCTGTCTAAGGAGAAGCCCAAAGGAGCAATCTATGGGGTGAGGAGGGTGGCAGCAATCTGGAGTGTTGTTTCCATTACAGGAGGTGTGCTGTGGGATTCCAGTACATGCTCAGTCCGTAAATCAGTTGCACAGACTCGCCCTATAGTTTCAGTCTGGGTTTGGTCCCCTCCAGTAACCCCAACCCAGCAAACTCTGAAGTGGCCCAGACAAGGGCAATGCAAAAGGCGAATGCAATTTTAGGCTGCATTAACAGAAGTATTGTTTCCAAGTCACAAGAAGTAATAATTCCATTCTATTCTGACCTGGTCAGACCTTATCTGGAACACTGTGTCCAATTCTGGGCACCACCATTTAAGATGGACGTTGAGAAATTGCAACGGGTTCAGAGGAGGGTGACAAAAATGGTCAGGGGTCTGGAAACCAAGTGCTATGAGGAAAGGTTGAAGGAGCTGGGTATGTTTAGCCTGGAGAAGAGAAGACTAAGGGGAGACAGGATAGTGGTTTTCAGATATCTGAAGGACTGTCACAGAGAGGGTTGCAAAGACTTGTTCTCTCTTGCCCCAAGGGCAGACCTAGAAATAATGGGCTCAAATTACAACAGAGAAGATTTCGGCTAAACATTAGGAAGAACTTTCTAATGGTAAGAGCAGTTTGACAGTGGAACGAATTGCAGAGGGAGGTGGTAGGCTCTCCTCTGGAGGTTTCAAAACAGAGGCTGTTGGGGGTGCTGTGGGGGTGCTGCAGCTGTGGAGTTCCTGTATCGAGCAGGGGGTTGGACTAGATGACCTTTGAGGTTACTTCCAGCTCTATGATTCTAGTATGTTGGTATTTTCTGTAACTGATTGAAAACTGGTTTGGGTACCAAAAAGTTACCAAAATATTTGGTTTGATTTGGGTCCCATAGATTCGATGGGTACGATCTGTCTGATGTTTTGGTGTCACCACTCACTGTTACTGCACAAGGGCAAGGAATGGGCCCCCTCCATGGAGTTCTTGAGGAACAGACAGTGATCCGATTTCACAGATTTTAAATAAATCAGATTTATTTGCTCTCTTTAAATCTTACCACCTGTTCGCTGAGCAGGGTAGTGATGGGGATAGAGGGCCCCTGTAAACACACTAGCCCAGATTTATTCCTGGGTTAACACCATGAACATTGCTGTAGCTGACCATAATAATTGCTGTCAAAGGGTATTTTTAGACGTTACGGGCCTCCCTCTAACCACAGTCAATCCCCTGTGGTGGCAGAGAGCCCCGTAACGTCTAATGGGGTTCCCGCCAGACATTCACCCCAGTGAACCTCCGGTGGGAATCAGATTAACTACAATTCCGGAGGTGAGGCCAGCCTCACCTCCAGAACCGTGGTTAGCTGGACCACGGTCCGGAATCGGCGAAGGTAACGTCAGTTACCTCCCCCGATTCCGGACCGTGGTCCAGACCCTGGTATGGGATCGGGCGCAGCGGCTGGATTGGCTGCTGCACCCACCCATCTCCCGGAGGGTGGGCGGCCAGGGGAGCGCAGGGGGGGGGGGCTGTGCAGCCGCACGTCGCACCATGCAGACCACACCCCTCCCCAATCCCCTGTAGGAATCACGCCGGCATGTGATTCCTGTCCAAGATCTGAAACGGATCCCGGACCATAGTTAGAGGGTGGCCTGGCACATCTAAAATACCCAGAGAGTCAGTGCAGGGAGGGATATGATCTGATCAAGACGGGAAATGCTAAACCAGCTGGATTGGAAAGCACCCTTAATTCTGTTTCCCAGTTAGATTTACATTGTGCTGCACTCAATGTATTGGAAGTGTAAAAGTGACAGCCGGTAACCTCGACACTAACTTGAGCCACTTCCTTTTATCAATGAATTCACAGTGATTCTTGATATCTGGTTTCTTTGGTCTATGGGTAAATAAATAATCTGGCCCGGATTAACAGTATTTGATTTAGACTCTTTCTAGTCACAGCTATCAGGGAATTGGCGCAATAAAAAAATCTTGAAGTGTCAGATTCTTTATTTCTTTTTCCTTATTAGCTGCTCCCTATTGTTCAGATCAGGCCTCAGCATGATAATGTAGCATTTGGGGAGAAAGATGCCACCCAGTAACCCAACGCTTGATGCCAAGCGTTTTGTAGCTGTTATGAGGCCGGAGCGAGGATCCAACTCTGCCGACACCCGTACCGCACTGCCGCTTCCAGCCATTGCTTGCACTGCCACTAGACATCGCGCAGACCCTCCCGTGCTTCCCACAGGCCTGGTTACCCCCTCTGCTGCCTTCAACATGGACCGCTAGGATACCTCCCCATATCTCCCTTGCTTCCTCACCCTCCATCTCTCCTCTCCTTCTCTCACTGCTGCTGTCTCCCCTGCTTCTCCCTCTTCCTCCTCCAAAAGCCGTTCTCCGACATGCCCACCCCCTGTTCTCCCCCTTGCCTATACCCCCGTCCCCCTCACCCCCCATTACCCATTCCCTGCAAGCCCCCTCATCCAGACCCTGCACGCCCATCCGCTCCACATCCCCCAATCTCATCCACATCCCCTGCCTTCCCCCAGATCAACTCCCCTTCTCCTGCTCCCTCTGGAACGGCCGCTCTGCCGGGACTAAGGCCCCCTTCATTCATGACCTCTTCCTCTCTCGTCCCTTTCAACTCCTTGCTCTTACTGAAACCTGGATCTCTCCCTCCGACTCTCCCTCTCCTTCCCTTTCCTTCCCTCACTCCATGCGTCTCTACTCCCCCCCTTCGTGTCACTGTCATCTACAGCCCCCTGGCCCCTCTCCTCTTNGCCTTTCATTCTCTCATCACCCTCACCCTGAGGGCCGGGGTGGTGGCATGGGCCTTCTCCTTGCCAACCCCTGTCGATTCCAACCCCTTTCCCCGCCTCCCTCCCTCCCCTTTCCTTCCTTCGAGGCTCACTCTGTGCGTCTCTACTCCCCCCTTCACCTTCGTGTTGCTGTCATCTACCGCCCCCCTGGTCCCCTCTCCTCTTTTCTCCCAGACTTTGAATCCTGGCTAACCTTCCTCCTCTCTGATGATACCCCCACTCTTATTCTTGGCGACGTTAACATCCACATTGACACACCTTCCAAGTCCCCTATCTCCCGCTTTCTCTCCCTAACCTCCTTTGACCTCCGCCTCCGGACCGATTCCCCCACCCACACTGATGGCCACTCCCTTGATCTCATCTTTTACAGAAACTGCTCTGTTGCTGATCTCTCCTTCGATCCTTGTCATAAATCTGACCATCTCCTCGCCTCCTTCAACCTCTCCCACCAACCCCTCTCGTCTTCCCCCACTCCGCGCCCTTTCTGCAACTTGCAAGCCATTACCCCTCTTGACTTTGCCTCCTCACTCTCCCCCTTCTCCCCCCAGTCTTCTCCTCTTCCCCAAACTCTGCCATCTCTTCTCTTAACACCTCTCTCACTTTAACCCTTGACTCTCTTGCCCCCGTCTCCTCCCACCCCATCCGACCCCAAAACCCCCGTCCTTGGCTCACCCCTAACATCTGCTACCTCCACTCCTGCACCCGAGCAGCTGCCTCGGGCACAAATCCCACTCCCACCCTGACTTCCTCCACTATAAATTCTCCCTCTCCTCCCCCTCTTCTGCTATCTCCATGGCTAGGCAACTATGCCTCCAGGATCAAATCCTACTCTAGCGACCCTCATTGTCTCTTCTCTACCTTCGACTCGCTACTCAAGCCCCCTTGCCCTCCTTCACCCTCTTCCCTTTCTGCTCAGGATCTCACATCATTCTTCACCTCGAAGATCGGCAAGATCCGCCAGGACGTGGCCTCCCACCCATCTCCTCTTCCCACTCCCTCACTACCACTACCCCTCTCTCTCCTTGCCTCCCTCCCCCCAGCCTCCCTTGAGGAAGTCTCCACTCTGTTCTCTTCCTCAAACCCCTCCACCTGCCCTCTTGACCCAATCCCCTCCCGCTTCCTGATCTCTATTGCTCTCACTGTTGCCCCCGCATATGTCATTAATCTCTCCCTCTCCACGGGCTCCTTCCCCTCTGTCTTCAAGCATGCCACTGTTTCTCCCATCCTCAAAAAGCCCACCCTGGACCCATCCAACCCCTCTAGTTACTGACCGGTCTCCCTCCTTCCCTTTGCCTCTAAGCTTCTGGAATGTGTTGTCTACTCCCGCTGCCAGGACCTCCTTTCTGCCAATTCCTCCCTGGACCCTCCCAATCGCTTCCTGAGTGCCAGCGCATCCTGGCTCCGGGGGAGCAGGGCACGCAGGCAATTTAAAGCAAAGTCCCCCCCACCCCACCTCTGCCTGCCGCCCGGGCCGCCACGGACCGCCGGAACTGCAGCCAGGTAAGTGAAGATCCCTCCCTCCACCCTGCTCCCACCCCCCAAGGGTCCCCCCACCCCTGAGGGTCCCCCCACACTGCTTCCGGGATCTTTAGATGTGTGTTCACATTAATGCTGGAAATGGGATGCTTTTAAAATCCCAAGATGTAGCTGTGAGTCTGGCGATCTTTAGGTGTGTGTTCGCATTAATGCTGGAAATGGGATGCTTTTAAAATCC
>QEPC01009451.1:0-18176 GCA_003113815.1 Sphenodon punctatus | reverse complement strand
CCAGGCCCCCTGCCCTATAACACAAGCTGCCTTTTGTGGCAGCTGCTCAAAGTTCCTCCCCCCCCCGAATATGGCCCAGTTTACTCAGAGCCCCACATGAAGAGCTGAGAATAGGGCATCCCCAGCCCTGCAGCTGGTGGGGTCACAGAGGCTTTGCTGGTGCCTGGGGAGGGGCAGGCAGAGCTCCCCACCCCCTCAGGCTGGGTACGAACTTCGAAGCCTACAAGGCCCTCACAGAAATTGAGACCCATCACTGAGGGTGCTGGGGCTAAGGTGGCAGCGTCTGCTACTTTGCAGCAGCTCTCCCTGTAGATTCCTCATGAGGAATGAGAGAGTGGGGCTGGGTGGGGATGATGCCCACTGTGATTTCCCAGAAAGCTGTTCTTTTTCTTTGTTGGAGGGGGAGAGGGTTTGTCCTTCGGCTTCTGCCCCACGAGGCATTGGCTATAGGCCGGCTGGCAGGCTTCCCGTTTGTTTGTTTGTTTCCTAAGCCCAGCCTGTGTCATGAGGTCAGTCAGATAAGGCGGCCTAGGCCGCCTAGTCAAAGAGAGACAGCGCGAGAGAGAGGCAAAGAGAGAGAGACAGGGTGGGTGCCAAGCATTGGGACGGAGGGACAGCACCTCAGCAGCACAGTACTATTAGCAGCCGAGCCCTGGATGGAGGAGAACGTCTTGCTTTGCTGTCCTAAAATAGCCCACTGCTGACACCAATAATTGCTATGTGCTAGCTTACACTGTACCTAGCTTACTCTGGTCCCATCTGGGGTGCCAGTGGGGATTACCTGTATCAGGAACACCCGAGCCTCAATGCTAGTGTTCAAAGCAGGAATGAGTTTTATTTTCTTTGTAACAGTAACGGTAACAAGGTTAATATGCTTCAAGGCAATACTGAATATGTGGCCTAACTTCTTAGCTTTACAAGAATGATACCTAGCCTACCCTAGAAATCCCCTCCTTCCCTTCCCAGCCACAGTGTTAGAAGGGCAGTTTCCGGGCCCTGCTGAGACACTCCTCGCCTGACACACAGTTTCCCCCCAACTGAACCTCTCCTCAATCAACTGTCTTTCCTCCTAACATTCTCCCCTCCTACCAACCCACCCCTCCCATCCCTTTGTGTCCAGCATTCTGAAAGCATAGTCCATTGATTGAGCTGATCTGCTTTACCTGACTTCATAGGATGTTTAAATAGACACATTTGTCACACTTTGCGCGGGTCCAGTAACCTTGTTATATTGCTTCCCTTAAGGAGTTTTAGACAATGGGCGTCATCTCCTTACAAGATGGGGATTTCTGACCTTTAACACATACACAGGGTGCGGCGAGTGGTGGGGTCAAGTCCTGGGGAGGGATCGAGCTGAGGGCACCATAGGGGCAGCTACTGCCCTGGGCCCTCTGGACTTCTGTTAGCAGCAGCATCCAAGGGCCCCCCTTCTTGTCATTCTACCCAATCCCTTATCAGTGCATCCTCTCCTTATAACCTCCTCCGAGCCATTCTACCACATCCCTCATTGTATCTAATCCTCCTTGGGCCCCTCCTTGTTCTTCCACCCACTTCCGTGTCATTCTGCTCATCCTCCATACTATCGTGCTGATCTTTCACCCAATCCCTTCTGACTTGCCTGTTGCCTGATAAAGAGTCCCGTCTACCTGGAAACCTTGCACGCTCTCATCAAGAGAAGTTGGACCAAAAAAGAAAGCAGCTAAACTACGTTGTCTGAGCCCAGTCCCTTCTCATTCCTTGTCTTTTGACGACCTTCCTCCTTACCCACCCAGTCACTCATCAGTCCATTCTCTCCATGTAACCTCCTCCCTGCCATTTTATCCAGTGTCTTGTTGCTTGACCTGTTTCTCATCACCTCCGCCCTGTCGTTCCACCCCCCCAACAGCTTCCTTCCCGTTGTTCCAGCTAGTCCTCTGCCCTCTCCCCTCTTCTGTAGCTGCTTTCTCTCTGTCATCCCACCAGGCCTGGGGCGACCATTCAGCTATTTAGGCAGGTTCCTGGAGCAGCAAGTTGAAGGGAGAAGTCCCCCCCCCCCCCCTTCCAACTGCCCTGCTGCAACTGCTGAAACTGCTGAGATGCTCTGTGCTGGAGGGGGGTGGGAGAGGAGCCCTTTCCCCCTGGTCCAGTGCAGTTAGTGGTGGCAGCAAGCTGTTGCTCATGGACAGCGAATCCTGATATCCATCCAGGCTGGGGCAGCTGCCCCAAGAACCACTCACCTCCACCCCCTTGCAAACCCGCCTGCCTGCCTGTGGCGGGGAGGGGGGCAGAGATGAAACCCGCTCCCTCCACCCCTTCCTGCTGCCTGTGATCTGAGGGAAAACGATCCAAGGAGGCACCTTGCAGGGAAGGAAACTGACTGGACCCAGAGGCAACAGGAAGGGCTGCCTGAGGTCACCTAGGGCAGCCAATCTCCTCGTGCTGGCCCTGAATCCCACCCACTCCTCCTGGCCTCCTCTATCATTGATCCAGTCAGTCTCGTGTCACTCCACACTCTCTATCACTGTTCTTTGTCATTTCATCCCCTCCCGAATCTCCTTCCTGTCCGGGGGGTGGGGGGCAGCTCCCTTGTATTGTTTTAAGCTGTTGTCATCGGTCCATTCCCATCACTGACACTGGGACTGCTGCCTCCAGTGTTTCCGATGGGCATTCCACGCCATTCATTTTACTCTGCCCCTTACTCACTTCTTGGGCTCGCGCCCCAAATCTTTCCAGTTCCCCTTGTTGGGCCTTGCCCTCTTTTCACCTATCTAATTCATCAGCCTCTCTAGGGCAGCAGCTACTTAGCAAGGCAGCGGCCTGGGTTGTCTCCCATTCCCCGGTCCTGCCAGCACTGTCAGGCACAGACACCAGAAGGTAAACACACACCTCACCATCTGGGGGGACCCCAGAGCCCACATCTCCTTCAAGCAGCCTCAGAAACAGGAACTGTAGGAATAGGCTCATTTGGCCCCATAGGATCCACAGGGTCCCCCAACCCAACCCCCAGGATCAGCCAGTTACATAATTCACATGGTACGAGACTGGCTTTAAAATCGTGAGTTCATTTTGTATAAAAACGATGAATGTCTGGGTTTTTTATTTGGCTTCTGTTTCCTAAGCCTTTAACAGACACTCCTCCCAATGCCTCCTAGGTACATGAGGGCAGAGAGAGGGGGTGTCCCCATCCACCAGACAGGGATCTAATGGGAGTGTAAGATTCCCAGACATTGGTGCAACAGCCTCCCCTGCGATGCTGAGAGGTTTCTCAGTTAGATAGTGGGGATCCTGGGTTGGTGCAATGGATGCCGTGTGGCCAGAGCTGCCACTTCTCACGCTTTGAACCCTAGACTCCCATTTTGACCAGGAAGAGAGACTGTTCAAGCCCATGTGCAGAGCCCAGGGGTTCTCACTAGCTGTTCAAACCCCCTTACAGAGCTGTTTGCAATGCATGGCCCGCATTCTCCCTTGCAATACACTCCTGAAGGAACTGAACACGTTCAGACATGAGAAGACTTGAAGGGGGGGCCCTTCACACCTTTCAAAGGTGTTAAATGGAATAGAGATGAATAATTCTCTTAGTTACAGAGTAGAACAAGGAGCAAGAGGCTTAAGCTGCAGGAAGGAATATAACTGTAATCTCAGGAACAGTTTCAGACAATAGGAATGATAGGCAGTGGAACAAGTTATTGAGCAAGCTTATGGATTCCTCATCACTGGAAGTTTTAAAAATCAGTTTAGATGAACATCTGCCAGAGATGGCTTAAAGTATCATTATTCTTGTCTCTTTGCAAGGGGATGGACCAGATCAGCCTTTTCAGGTGCAGGAATCAGTTGTAAACTATTTGGTCTTCCCCAACCCAATAAACAGTCAGTCTGCAGAGGCACTTTTTAATTTAACACACATCTCCAGCAGCAGCCTGAAGTGAAGACTCTCGCTCCCACCCCCCACCCCCCAAGAACCTGCTTCCTGCCTTCACACCCTGGAGGTTCAACCCTTGGGAGTCCTTGGGAGCCAATCCCAGGCTTTTCACAGCCTTGTTATGCTCCCGCACAGACATGAGAGGTTTGGAGTAGACTCCAGCTGTTTTTACACAGTGGTGGTGCGTCCTTGAGGACACTGGGAGCAATGTACCCCTTGCCTCCCACCGCTCATATCTGGTGAGTGGCCACCACACAAACAAGCCTTTGGCATCCAGGTCCGGCCACCAGTGCCGCTTTCAGCCTTCTTGGCCTGCCCTACATTTGGTGACTCCGTGCATCCGTCGGCGGCTGCGATCCTATGATACATGCACAGAAGAGCTCAGCCATCTGCTGAGTGCACCAGCCTGTGTGCTGCTGGCTTGCCTGGGTAGGGGAGGCTGAGGGAGGTTTGTCCAGGGAGATGCCGAGCTGGAGTCTGAGCCAGAACTGGATGCCGCCCTTAACTAAAATGGCAGTGATGCTATCATTGACATTTTGATTATGGATGTCAGCCACTGGGCATATGAAATGAATGTATTATTAATTTATTATTATTATGGTGTCCTGTGTAGCTGTTGGGGGAAGGAGCTGTGTAATCACTTGCCTGGCCTTCATTGGTTCCTTCTGTTTCCCAGGTATTATTTAACCAGGGGCTGGGGCTCCCTTGGGCGTGTCCTATGTAGCTGTTGGGGGAAGGAGCTGTGCCTGGCCTTCATTGGTTCCTTCTGTTTCCCAGGTATTATTTAACCAGGGGCTGGGGTGCCCTTGGGCGCCAGCCTAAGGGCGACATCCAAAGGGTGTCGCCCGTTGGCTGGGGTCGCAGTGCAGTGCCCTTCCCCCTGGTCGGACTGGGAAAGAAGTCGAGGTGTGAGCGCATGTATATGTGCTGTCTGGCCACCTACATAAGAGAGGATTGAGAGCGCAGAGGAGAGCCCAGCAGCAAAGGAGGAGATTCTCAGCAGCAAGTTGACGCGGTGGAAGCAGTACGTCCAGGAAGCATACGAGACCTGGCCCTGCTGACCCCAATGCTTTACCGTCCCCAAAGCAGATGAGGCTGGAGTCTCTCTTTACTTCTGTGACAAAGGGGACAGAGGGAGAAGAGGATGGGGGCTCGGGTTGTGCCGCTCAAGTACGGGACTTGGCTGCTCTAGATGACTCATTTATTTCTAATTGCTCTGATTCCTTTGTAGGGGATGGCCCTTTGAACATGCCTCTCCAGGAGAATATGTGTTCAATGAACTCTCTTCTTTACAAACTATTGGGCGACCAGTGTATTTTGATTATAGACCTGGTCAAGAGATTGAGCTACCAGCTGGAGGGGTTAGGATCTAGCCTGGTGGAACAGGGGAAGAATGTACAGCTTCTGGTTAATCATGTGTTGGAGGCTAAAAGGGATAGTGTATTTCCTTATGGGATTTCATTTTCCCAGGGAGGTGGGGAGGGTAAGCGGGGGGAGGTGTCCAGTAACCCCCCTTTTGGTCAACGAGCTCCCCAGGAGGGTTTGGGGGGGGGTGTTTCTTCTTTGCACCTGGTCCTGGACAGATTTGCGATCTCTGTGCGGGTGTACCCTTTGCCTAATGGCTTCTTACCTAGATGGCAAACCAAGCAAGATATTCACCAGCATCTTTCTGCTATTTTGGCTTTTGATTTCCCTTTCCACCAAATACAGGCTTTTTGTATCCTTCCTCCCTCAGGGGGATGTTATAGACTGTTAATATTTCTCCGGTCTATACGGTGGGCTGCTTACCTGCTTTCCAGAGTGGATTTATTTGCCTCCTGGGGGATTATGCTGGAGGAAGTCTTTAATGACCCAAATATACATCCTTTGATTGTTAGGTCTAAAGGGGAGGCATCGATTGGTCACTCTCAGCCTGGGGGGGAGGTGGTCGAGGGTCATAGGCAAACAGGGCTTCTGGATAATGGTCCTGCAAGGGAGCCAATAGAGGTTAGACTAGCACATATTGCCATTCCTCAGTCCTAGTCGGGCAATTCAAGCGAGGTGGTTTCTGTTTTACCTCTGTCTTCGGCCCCCTGTGTGGCTGCATTGCCTTCCCCTCCTGTTATCAAGACTATGGATCTTGCTTCGTCTATTTTTTCTGATCTGGCCAGCAGAGGGAATTTAGGAGTTCAGTTTTGTGTAGAGCAGCCAACAGTGGTGGACCAGGCAATTTCCCGGCCTATGACCCAGGTTTCTAAGGATCCGGGGGTGGAATTACCTCCTCCCACCATGGGGGGAGAGATGTGCAGTAGTGTACAGGATTCGGAAGGGATGGAAACTGGGTCAGGCCCCTTGATAGCCTGACATGGTCAGGGCCACAGTTTTCTAAGGATTTGTTCTTGGAACGTGGCAGGCTGGGACAGGGTGTCGGGTTATCCGGAGGTATTAGCTTTTCTCAATACTTGTCAGTTTATTGCTCTGCAGGAGTCTTGGGTTATTATGCAGCCTTCTTTAGACTCCTATGATACTTATTTTTTACCGGCTGTGTGACATTTTAGACGGGGTCGCCCGAGTGGGGGTTTGGTATGGTTCATTGCCAAACACCTGCGGTGTCAGGTTCTGGCAGTTATCTCCAGACCACCTTGTCTGCTGCTGCTGGTTATAGCAGTTGGAGGGCATCAATTTATCTTGGCCAATGTTTATGTTCCACCAGTGTGTGCCAAGTATTATAATTCCAATTATTGGGGGTGGGTGAGAGATGCTGTGCAAGAAGCTATAGATGCCCACCCTTTGGCCAAGATAATTTTGATGGGTGATTTTAATGCTCGCACTGGTCCAAATGAGGAGGTTTTCCTTCTTTACGGGGGGTCCAATCCACCTGAGCTTTTGACTAGTGGTAGAAGGTCAAAAGATAAGATTGTAAATGCAGCTGGCCTGCTTTTGGTTAAATTAGTGACTGAAGTTGCTTTGGTTATCTTAAATGGGACAGGGTATGGGGACCCATTTGGGGAGTTTACCTATGTCGGCCCAGCAGGGGCAAGTGTGGGGGATTATGTGGCAGTGTCAATGGATTTGGGCCCTCTGATTAAAACCTTCAAAGTTGAGAGATGTCAGGAAAGTGACCATCTCCCTCTTATTTTGGATTTGACCGTTCAGTGCTCGAATCCATCCCCCTATAGGTTAGAGGGCCATACTCCAGCCAATGCGCCTTGCCATGTGGTTATTAGGGCAGAGCGTATTAGAATGGAGGAGGTGGGTCATTTTTTGGCATCCTTCCAAATTGACTGGACTACGATTTCCCAGCCAGCGATTGTGGATTCTTTTTCGGGTATGATACGGAATCTCTCCATATTATTATCTAAGTTTGGCAGAGGAGATGCTAACCGCCAGCCGGGTAGATGCCACTTTAAAGTATGGTATGATCAGGAGTGTTGGGACCTTAGACTGCAACTAGTAGAACTGTATCAAGAGTACAGATTGGGGAATTTAGAGGTGATCCCCCCGCAGTACTTTCAATTTATAAAGCTACTATAAAGCGTAAGAAACTCCTTTATTGGGAGTCTTTTTGGGACAAGTTAGTCCATTCGGCACATGCTCGAGGACAACAAGACTGAACAGCTGGTAAAGACTGTTACTGAAAGTAAGCCAGTGGACTGTTACCTGGCTGGACTTGGGGCTAGTTAGCCTGGGGGCCGGAGGGGTTGCATACCCAGCATAGAGTAAGGTGGAGAACTAATTGTAGTAAATAAACTGGTTTATGCTAATTCCCTATGCGAATGTATATTTACGGGCCCCGATCCTGACAACACTCACTGCCAAGCTGTCACCAGGATGGAGACCGTTCCAATGGTGGCCATCAAGCCATCTTGCTGAAGGGAACTTCAGAACCCTGTTTCAGTCGTTACGTCCAAGCTCTGTCACATCACTTTCCTCAACTGCTTGGCCTTCACACACTCCATGCGGCCTAGTGAGCTGTGCAGTTTGCACAGGCCTCTCCTTCTGATAATAAAGCTCTCCCCCCCCCCACCCCCCTTGCAACCAGTTCTCTCCCATGGCTTCTTTCACGGATGTGATGCTGGGTGGATTTTCTCAAGGGCAAGCGTTAACCATTGACCATTACTCAACAAGACACTGGCTTAAGATTTTTTCTTGTTGTTTTAAACTTAATTAATCTCAGAATTAGTTCCTTACAAGAGTGAAGTTTGAACCTTTCGCCAGTAGAATTTTTTCAAGGGAAATGCCGCATTGTCGCAACTGGAGTTTAATTCTAAAGAATGGGGCCAATCCCAATCTTTGCGTGAAGCCATGTGTGCACAGAGGTGTGAGCAAACCAGCGTGCAGATCCTCATTGCGGGCACACGGAGCCACGCGAACACTACGCACATGCGCGCGCAGGAGTCGCAGGGCTTGGGATCGCCGTCTTTCACCATTTTTTCCTCATCTAGTGAAACCCTCTGTTCTTCTTTCTGCAGTGAGAAGGGTCATTAATGAGTCAGTCTGAACAATAAGAAATCCCAGCCTTAACTCCCAATGGGAAGGGCTGCTCTGAACAGGCATGGGGGAACCTGTTTAACTGGTCTGGCTCCGCCAATCTGGAGAATTCAACTCCTTGTTCTCATTGATAGTTTTCTAATTAATTAATTAGTATTATTTCACCAGCGGCTTGCACAATCAGTAGTTAGAGAAGTCCCTACCCCAAGTTTACAATCTGAGAGACAAGGAAGAGGGAGATGAGGGAGCAGTGAATATCGGGAGAGACACGGATACGTTCATGAGGATGAGAAAATGCAGGAGCACGTGTTTAGCTTAGACCCTTCTTAAACAGACCGGGAAGGAGCCGCGATCCGTGGGGGATGGGTGGCCCATTACACGGATGACAACCCACCTCCGCCCATGGATGACTTTGCCAGAAAAGCATTGAATGGAAATGAGGGAGGGGAAAACAGTAAGGAGGAAGTCACAATAGTCAAGGCGAAAGAGGACTAGAGTGTGGAGTAGGATTTGTGCAGTGGCAACAGTAAGGTAGGGCTGGAGTTTCGCAACCTTGTACAGGGCAAAGTGGCAGGATTTGGCAACAGCCTGCATCTGAGGCATAGAGGAAAGGGAGGAGTCAAAAATCCCAGACTATGCACCTGAGGGATGACCTCCTGCACCCCACACACCCACCACCAGGCCCTATATAAGCGGAGGCCATTTCCCCTTGGGGGTCCGCCTGACTTCTGCCCTATAGAGAGGCCTGGAGCCCATTTCATGGGGGCAGCCTCCTTTCCATGGGCAAAGACTGAAGCAAAATGGTAGCTAAAGCACTGGGGAGGAGAGGGGGGATCCCCAATCTCCTCCCCCACATTCACTGTCCATCTCCCCATGTTCCCTGTTTCACTTCAGCTCCCTCCTCTCTTCCTCATTCCCAAGGTAAAAGGAATGGTGCCCCTAAGCCACCAGGGCACGTTTTTCCCCTGTGGGAGCAGGACACGGATCCCTTCAGAAGCTTCCCCAGAACTGGGCTGGGAAGGGTTCATGCCCCAGAGCTGGGCTCTCCCCCCTCCCAAAAGCAGCTAGAAACCCCAGGTTGCTGGTTCCTCCCCCTTCCCACACTCCTCTCCTTCTTCTCTGACTTCTCACTTTGAAAATTCCTCCAGTTCAGTCAGAGCGGAGCAAGGGTTTTCCAGGTCCCTTCGGAACACCCCCATCCTGAGCATCCCCAGTCTGAGAACTGCTACGGGGAATAGCTAGGTGGGAATGAGACCTGTGGGAGGAGGAAGATGGAAGGGGCCTCCTCCTGGGGCACTCGCTCCAGTGTGCACATGCATGTGGGAGTCCCAAGGGCAGGGCCCCACTCGGTGTGACTGGGTCTGCTGCACCTATTCTAGCTAGGCCTCTGAAGGGAACAACACACCCAGAGCAGGGCAGTCAGATTGACGGATTTCCACAGGGCCCTGATCCTTTACTGGAGCATGGCGCTACCAATTTTGTGGGCGCGTCTGTTTGTACGTAGTCCTTGTGCCAACAGTGCCATGGCAAGAAAGGCCGGGTAGGTTCATGTGACCACCAATTGAAAGTGGCGTGGGGTGATGAGCGCTCCTGCCAGCCACTCGGCCCCCGCTCATGGCCACTCACGGCACACTGCAGAGAAATCAGGAACTTGTATTTCTCATACGCATTCCCTAAAATGTGCATATATAGCGACCCTACCCCTGCTTGTATAAACTGGGGCAGCCACCACAGGATTGCTGCTCTTAGGCACTGTGGGCGGGGGATAATGGTCTTTGCGAGCCACAAGAATTGGCCACAAGCACTGAGGAGCCCAGTTTCCTAGCACTCATGACTGGGACATATCCATTTTAAAGGCCAGCTGCTTAACATCCCTCTTAAGGGAGTCCATGTCCTCTTCTGGGCTCCCCCATTCTACTTGGGTCCCCATAGACCTTTTCCCTCTTTCCTTCACTCTTGGGAGACTTTTCATTTTGCTCCAGACAGCCCTCTGTCTCTCTTCATGCGGCTTTCCTTTGGGACACTCCCTTTTCACATGCCCCAGGGCTTGGCAAGCCCAACACCTCCTAGGAAGTCTTTGCTCCTTCCTAGGGTTACAAGTTGCCACCAGAGTCTGCCTTGCCTCTGGCTAAGGCCCTGCATCCCTTTTCCCCCCTATAAGGACACAGCCTTCTTACATGTCCCACCACCCCACAAGTCCAGCAACACTTCTCCTTGCCCCAGCTCTGACACCCCAGAGTGGTGCTATGGTGGCCTCGCCACCTCTCCCAGCAGGCTTTTCAATAGTGTCCAACCCGGTCACAGTTGTGAGACCTTAGGACAATACCTCCCCACTTGGGTCCCCAGTACTTGCGTGTCCCTGTTCCCGGCTGCTGGTCACGCTGCTTCCGCTCCGGCTCAACAAAGTTCCATAAGCTGAGCGTGGTTGCTCTGCATCTACAAGAACGACCAACTCCTTTCTCCACCATGTTCCTTTTAACCCACATCCTGGCTGAAATAAGGGAGTCCTGTTATTATTGTCCCCAGGTACCTTTCCCTTAATGCCTTATGCTTAGGGCATTTCCATAAAAAGTGGGAAAGCGAATCAATCACCATAATTTCGCAGGAACACAATCTTTCTTTATAGGGAATTCTCTGCTGCCTACCAATCACTCTACTGGCTCAAAGCTCAACTTTCTTAGAATTTTTCTTCCTGTTAAAATTAATATTAGCCAAATACAAAGCGTGCTTACCATTTTCTTTCAGATATTGATAAAGTGGTGCACACTTAATAGCTCGGGCTGCGGCCAAATCATTTTCTCTAGAGAGGTCTCCAAAATGTTCAGCTATCTTTTCCTTATCGTTTGGCAGGGATACAACATTAGCATTTTGCCACCTATCTCCCAGTCCTGCTAGGGATAATTCCCTATTTCTCTCCTTTAGCCATAAACAAACTTTGTTGGAAAAGATCTCATTAATCAAGCAAAACTACTTTAAGACCTAATTTTAAGCTAGTAATTGACTGCTTGCATTTTAGCTGGAACTTTAATGTTTTCTGCACCAGTTTCCAATCCCAACATAGAAGCTGACATGTCCTGATGAACATGTAACCGCTGCTTCTAATACTTGTTCTGGGCCCTCTCTAAGTTCTCTAATAGGGATGGGCAAACACGGTTTGGAAGTTCGGACCGAACTTGACTAGTTCAGTTGACTGAACCGAATGTGCGAACTGAACGTGTGAACCGAACTCGAATTCGAACGTTCAGTTTGGATGTGTTCAGTGAGTTCAGAATTGAATTTCCCTTGGTTTCAATGGAAAACACATTATCGGCTGCAACATTTTTGGTTTTTATGCTATGTGGCTGAAACTTGGGGTGAGTCCTATACCTCCAATAGAAAGCATTATCTTTACCTAATTTTGAAACGATTAGATAAAGGCATCCGATTTTAGAAGCAGTTGAATTATTGTATTTTTCAATATTCTACATATACATTCTGTAACTTCTTTGCCTCACATCTAATGTATGTGAAACTTGTAAAGTTTATACCCCTTCCAATATTTACTATCTTTGCCAAATTTCAGGAGGATTGGGGAAAAAGTGTCTTGGTGGTATAAGCAATTAACATATAAATGTACGTCTGACTATAACATCTTTGTAGTCCAATCAGTGTACATGAAATTTGGCAGGGCTATATATTACACTTTCATGATCATCTCTGACAAATATCAGAAAGGTTTTTTTTAAAGGGTCCCAATTTTATATGCCTGTACACCATATGTAGAGAAGGGGCCTATGCCTGGGATTCTCTTATGTCACTGTGGTATAAGATCGGTTTGTGATGCGAATTGGCCAACAGAAATGTCAACCAAATATCCTCATTCTGTGCTGGGACCATCCCAACATATCTCCCCCACTTGTTTCTGGGAAGTCAGAAGCATCTGTTTAGGAAAGAGTCAATAGAAATTCTCTTATGTCCTCTGTCTCAGTGCTGCAGGATGTGATTGTGATGATAATTGGCCAGCCTGGATGTGTTTAAACTATGTCTCCTGACTGCTGGGATGCTATCTCAGAAGTCCCAGTTATGTTGCTTATGCCCGCCTCAGGGCCGCCCCCTATGCCCACCTCGAAGCCACTACCAATTGGTCCTGTAAAGCTTAGAAGCTTGCAGTAATGTGTTTGGCCATTGAATGTGTCTTTGGGGTTGCTCCACATCCTTCCTTCCTACCATCTCTCTCCCCTTGCCATGCAGGGTGCCTGCCTCTGACTGGCATTGAATATGCTGATATTCATCTGAATAATGATCTTCACAGGGACAACATCAATTGCTTATATAATTGGGTCCCTTTAATAAAATCTCCTTTACATTTGCTAAAATGGCAGGAAAGGTATTTGATACATTCTTGCCAAATATCCTGTAAACAGAATGGAATATCCAAATGTTACAGCTGGAAATGTATTTTCAGGTTAATGTCTTATACCCTTTGGACCCTTTACCTACTCTTTATGAAAATTGGCAGAAGTATTAAGCATATGGAGTGACGTAATAGGCACAAGTTTCATGAACATTGGATGCAAGATAAAGAAGTTGTACCCATAAATGTGTATGGAGCTTTTTTAAAATCACAAATTTCAATTGCTTCTGAAATTGGTTGCCTTTATCTAATCAATCCGAAGTTTGGTATACGTAGTGGCCTTCATCAGGGGTAAACTCTCTCCAGATTTCATCAAAAATGAATAAGAAACAAAAATGTTATAGCCAGAAATACATTTTTCAGTTTTTCCCCTTTATTTAAAAAACCAAATGTCATTTTCAGTTCCTGATTGCACCAAACTAAAGACTGAACCGGGTCCGACTGAACCAAATAGCAAATCCAAACTCAACATTCGATCTGAACCACTGAACAGCCAAACATCTGAACCTGGTACTGTTCACACATCCCTATTCTCTAATGCTCCCCTATCAGTTCCCCAAATTTCTGCACCATAATGGTAAGATTCCACTTTAATTCCAGTAATGATGCCACTTTAATTCTAGCAACTTGATAGGCCTCTCCCCAGCATCTTTTATTAAATGTATCTAACATTGTCATTATGTCCCCCCATAACTTGGGAGGTCTTGCTCGCTACCCTATGTGCTCGTATTTCCCATTTTATAAACGTTACTCTCAGAGATGTAAAATGCTCAACTACTTCAATTCTCTGATTCTTCACCACCCAGTTATGCTTCTTCCGAGACCCAAATGTCATTATCTTTGTCTTCTCCACATTAATCATCAATTTATTTAGAGCACAAAAACTGGCAAAATCAACAAGTAGCCTCTGCAGGGCTATGTTTGAGAAGGACAATACAAATGGTTGGAATACAGACCCACCCTCACTACCCCCAGAAAGGCTGAGCCCCCCCTAGATACAAATGAGCACAACCAGCCAGTTTCTCCTCCCACATGTCTATAAAGCCTGCGCTTTCCACCACCAAGCTTAGCTAGTTGTGGGCATAACACAAATGAGTCCTTCTCCATGACATCTGACATGCCAAGGTGCTTGGGAAATGCAGAAGAGGGAGACGCCCCCAGCTGAAGAGCAGCATTCCTGGAAGGCTATGCCAGAACCAGCCAGCTGATAGGACCTGTATTTCCTAGTGTGATGAGGGGAGGAATGATGACTCCAAGTTTCTCTGCTGATAAAAGAGACAGAGAGTTGAGGCTCAGGGATCCACAACAGAAAAAAAAAAAAAGGGGGTGGGGGGGAGACAGGTGCTGCATGGATCCCAAAGAGCAATTCAGACCCGACACTAGGAATGGAACAAGAGGGAATTGGGACACAGCGTGAATCTAAGACTCCACTGTCTGCGGGTGCCAGACAGCATCAGTGCGAGGTTCAGGGGGGAAAGCCGCTAATCTCACCAGCACCCCTTCCGCCCAAGCCGGCACCTTGAGCAGCCTCTTTCAAAACTCAAAGACAGCAGTCACTCCCCCTGTCCCATATCACCCAGACTTCTTAAAGGGAAGTTCTGGTCGCCCCATCTCAAAAAAGACAGCAGAACTAGAAAAGGTACAGAGAAGGGCAACAAAAATGATCCAGGGTATGGAACAGCACCCGTATGGGGAGAGGCTTGATAGGTTGGGGCTCTTCAGCTTGGAAAAGAGATGGCTGAGAGGCGATATGATAGAGGTCTATAAAATCATGAGTGGTGTGGAACTTATAAACAGGGAACAGTTATTTACCCTCTCAACTAGTACTAAAACTAGGGGACACTCCATGAAACTCACAGGTGGCAGAGTAAAAACAGACACAAGAAAGTATTTTTTCACTCAGCGTACAATTAGGCTGTGGAATTTACTGCCAGTGGAGGTGGTCAAGGCCAGCAGTAGAGCTGAGTTTAAAAGAGGTTTGGACAAGTTGCTGGTAGATAGTTCTATTAGCCGGATAGGATTGGGGAACAATCTGTCGGGAGCCTGGGGATGACCCACAGGGAATGGATAGCATGGTGATCTGTTGGGTGCTTCTCCCAGGCCACCGTGATTGGCCACTGTCGGAGGCAGGATGCTGGGCTCAATGGACCATTGGTCTGACCCAGAATGGCACTACTTATGTTCTTATGTACATAAGTAGCATGGTAGGACCAGAGGGTTTCCAGCAGCGTAAGAGCTGGAAGCAGCTGCCACGGATCTTAGGAGCAGCCCTAGAGACTGTGGGCCAAGCTTTTTGCTGGCAAACCCCGTGAAGGGACAGGAGCACAGATTTATCCAGGGGACTAGTCTCCCGCCGATGCACCGAGAAGGGGTAGGACTTTGATCTTTTGACCTTGGGATAAATTGGACCCTCCTTGACTTTATTTTTTGTTTTATTGAGTATTGCCAGTTTTGTAGTTCATGTAAGATCTCCTGTTCTGGTTGTCATTGTTATCTTATCCTGAACGTTGTTGGTAGGGGCAAGGGTGGGTGTCTCTCCCAACCCTTTTGTGTTTTACCACTGTTTTGTTGGGCTCCTCTAGGAATCCCCATTTCTAAATTGAGCAGAGGATAGGCTAGTGCGCCTAATTGATATAAGGATATTTTATAAGCAGGGACACTGTGGATAAATGGAATTATAGCCCTCCCCGAAGGTTCCCTGGGGAAATAATGTCCCTGCGTATGAAAAGACAATTTTCAGGGGGGAATGCAGATATGCTCCCGGCCAAACGGAGGAAAATGGATACTTTTTCAACTTCCAAAGAGGACGGTATCAGCCCTGGCTGGAATAAGGCCTGATCTTAATCAAATCAAATCAAGTTTATTGTGCGTAGCCATCGGCTATAGCAACAGATTAAACATACAGTAAGGATGTAAGTTAAGACACTTGAAGTGTAAATAAAAAACCGTGATATAGAAGCAAGGTAAAACATTCCAACAACAAGCTAAACATATAACTGTTGGGATCAATCATTGTAAAATAAAAGAAAGGGACTATCTAGATAAGACATAACGTATAAAATTAGACAATGCTCGGTTGGGGAATACATAAGGGAAAAGCGGAACTCAAACTGATCTTAATCTTATTGCCCTTTCCAATTCATATGGTCCTTTGGAGTCATCAGGTGGAGATACGCCATCTTCTGAGCCCTCTCATTCTCCAATTTTAAAGCTAGAGGAGGGAGTGTCAAGCTCAGCCTCCCAAGGGGATCGGGCTCGAGGGAATGCTGAAGATGCTATGGAGAAAGGCGCATTGGACCTTCTGCCTGAACAAACCTCTTTAATACATAAAACTCTTCTACTCATCTTCCCTCAACTTAAGACTCTTACCAGTATTATTGAGGATAAGGAGATATCTAAGAGATAAATTGCCCAGCTTACCTGCTGGAAAGACTATTAATAATAGTAGGCCATTGACCTCTCCTCAAAAGACTGATAAAATAGCCAGGGATAAGGGAAAACCACTGAGGAATCATAGAGAAATTATGCAGACCCCTTTGTTGGGTAATCAGAGGCAAGAATTTTGTTTGTGCAGGGAAGAGGTCGCTTTTACAATATTGCCCCTTTCTAGTGGAGCATTATCATCGGGACTCAGCTGAGCTGGTGGCGGGGCACCTGTCATTTTAGATTCGGCGGTTGATTGCTCCTGACAATCTACTTCATGTGAGGATTATTATATTATTATTATTATTATTATTTATATAGTGCCAGCGATGTACCTGGCGCTTTACAGAGAATAAAATAGATACGGTCCCTGCCCGAGAACTTACAATCTACAGACAGGCAGAGGGGAGACAGGGAAGAGGGAGAGACAAGGGATGCAACATTCATGAGGATGCGAGAGCTCAGGTACACGTTCTTGGCTTGGTTACAGTAAATTGGGAGTTTACAGAAAACAGATGGGGGATAATCCTGGGTGGGGATGATTAGCAGGAGTTAGGAAGGGTGGAGCGGAAGAGGTGGGTTTTGAGGAGGGACTTGAAGGTGTGGAGGGAGGGGGCAAGGCGGACGAGGACAGGGAGGGAGTGCCAGGCATGCGGGGTAGCGAGGTAGAAGGGATGAAGGCGGTTGGGGGAGCAGGGGAGGGGTGGGTGGGTGAGGGAGGGGATGGAAGAGGAACGGAGTCCTCGAACAGGGGTTCGGAGGGAGAGCAGAGCAGAGAGGTAGGGGGGAGTGAGGTTGGGAAAGACTTTGTAGGTGAAGACGAGGAGCTTGTGCAGAATACGCTCAGGAAGGGGGAGCCAGCGGGGAGAGGAGAGGCTGCACATGGTCAAAGCGAAGGGCTAGGTGGTTGATCCTGGCAGTAGAGTTTTGAACAGAGATGAGGGAAGAAAGGTGAGAGCGGGGAAGGCCAGCGAGGAGGAGGTTACAATGGTCGAGGTGTGAGATGACTAGGGCGTGGATTAGAGTTTTGGCAGAGGAGACAGACAGAAAAGGGCGGATCTTAGCAATGTTGTGGTGGCAGATGTGGCAGGATTTTGGCCATGGAGTCAATGTAGGGTTTGAAGGTGAGGTGCAAGTCGAAGATGAAGCCCAAGCTATGGACTTGGGGGGCAGGGAGGATGGAAGTCCCGTCAGTGACAATTGACAGGGGAGAGGGAGAGGAAGGATTGGGAGGGAAGATAAGGAGTTCAGTTTTCACCATGTTCAGTTGCTCCAACTTCGGTAGAGTTGGAGCAAACATGACCTTCCATTCAATAGACTCTTCCATAAAAGGAAGAAGATTCAGTCCCTTCCTAATAGTCTTATGCTCTGAACGCCATACTGTGGATGTTTGAGCCATCACTTGTGGAACAGTGGTGAGGAGGGAGGGGTAGGAGTATTTAGCTATTTTTCATCAGAAGTCAATCCAAAACAGGACCTATCCTAGCCACAACATGATCCTTTAAGAGAAGTGCATGATCTATTGGCTCAAGAAAAATAGAGCATCTAGCTGCAGACACAATGAGCCCCTCTAGCAGCAAAGTCAACGTACTACAGCTAAACCTTGAGACAGACCTAGTTACAGAGACAAACAAGGAAGAATCACATTTGGGTTTCACTTGTAATTAGCGGAAACCATGTACTCTGCCAGCAAAAGCACAATCAATTCCCATTAGCTCATGAAAAGGTAAAAATACTATGCTGAGCGTAACAATGCTGAACTGCACTTATACCAAACGCACACAACTCTCCAATCTAAAAGCTTCTCAAGTCTGAAATCAGAAAATTCATTTTGCTTCAACAGAGAACCCTGCCTAGACCAGAGGAGGGAAAACTGTGGCTCCGGAGCCACGTGCAGCCCTTGGGCAGGACCTGTACCTTATTGGTCCTGTGCCTTAGTTCACTGCACCCAAATCCCAACAGCTGAACCGCAGCCGCTCCTCAGATTCTGGG
>QEPC01009441.1:1653690-1673754 GCA_003113815.1 Sphenodon punctatus | reverse complement strand
CTCATGCCAAAGTGCCTGTCTGCCCACCCTGTGGGCAAAGCTTGAACCCTGCCTCAACCTGTGTTCCCTACTGCCTCTCATGCCATGATGCCTGTATGCCCACCCCATGGACAAATCTCAAACCCCACCCCAGATGCTAGATGCAGGGCCCGATCCCCGGGCAATGGCAGCAGGGAGAGGAATAGCAGTAGCAGCAGCAGTAGAAGCCAGTTGAGGCCCAGAAGCATCAGTGCACCATGGAGGATCTGGGGTGGGGGCATCTGACAAGTCCATCAGCAGCTGCAGGATGTGGAGGGTGGCGTGGCTCTCAACTGAAAGCCACGTGCATGTTGGGGGAAATGATTGCACTCAATGAGCAGCCCTTCTCAGTGATCAGGGACATGGGGTTTAGGCACCTGATTGACTTCCTGGCCCACCAGTTTAAGCTGCCCTCGCACACCACCCTGAGTCAGACTGCCACCAATGCCTGGCAGTCTGCAACGCCTGGCCAAGTAGGGGTGCCAGCCACTGAGCCCTGGCCGGACCTCTGCTGGCAGCCTGGAATGCCCAGTCAAGTAAGAGTGCCAGCCACCAAGGCCTGCGTAGGCCTCTGCTGCTGCTCCACCAATGCCACCCAGCCTGCAACACCAGGCCAAGTAGGGGTGACAACCACCAAGCCCTGGCCAGTAAATGTCTGTTGCCGCTGAATGATGCCTCTGCTGTGTCATGGCAATCACAGATTAGAATCTCAGATCAGAATTGATTCCTTGAACAGCTATAGAATTAACATTCAAGGTGAATCAAGAAGTGTACAGAAATCAGAAAACTGAGAATTAATTAAAACAGGAAGCCATTTTAATGATAAGTCTGGAAAGAGATGCTTAATCAAATGTTACACAGAGACTGGTCACAATGATCCCGTAACCTGAATGCATTATAAATCTTCACCTGCTTTAAGAAAAATTATATAGTATCAATTGGATAAAATGCAATCCAATCTCTGCTACTGTGCCCCAGCCATCCAATGTCCGTTGCTGCTGCCAATGCTGCCTCTGCTGTGCCATGGGTTCCGTGCCCAGGCAATCCAATGTCTGCTGCTGCTGCTGCTGCTGCCACTGTGTCTCAGATTGGCAGCCATGCCCCCACAGTGAGCACCCCAAGTCTCCTGGCAGGATCAAACTTTCTGAACGTTCGGGGGGGGGGGTCTGAACTCTGCAGGACTGAACTCATGAACCCAAACTAAGTTTTCCAGCCAAATGGTCAAAGAGCCAAACATCTGAACCCCGTTCTGTTTGCATATCCCTCATGGCTGAATGTGTGTTGACACCATTGTATAGCCATGCATGTTTGCCCATATTTAATACATTGCAGTAATTAGACTCATCGGCTGTCTTTCCATGTCGAGGGGTTAATTGGGGTCCTGATTCTCCTTGCAGAAGCACTCCCATCATGGAATTATGGGGGTTGTAGTTCATGCAGGAGAGCATCTGGGTCTGCCCCAAATCCTCCACTCTGTGCTGCAGCTAAACAGCTCATGCTTCACTGCTCACCTCACCCCTCCCGGGTGTTTGGGAGAGCACAAAGACAGTGTGCAACAAGGAATGAGCTGTCAGTGTGCAGCAAGGAATGAGCTGTCAGTGTGCAGCAAGGAATGAGCTGTCAGTGTGCAGCAAGGAATGAGCTGTTTGGCAGTGGCACAGAATGGAGGATTCAGGGCAGACAGGGAGGAATCGGAGCATACAGACCGGAAATGGCTGTGAACACATCACCCAATGTCTTTAGAAACATTAGCTATGGGGAGAAGGGAAACACTCAACAGCTGCACACCAGACATCCTGGCAACTAATGAAGAGTTAATGGGTGGCTAACGGGGGGTAGTCGAGTCACCAAAAATAGTAATGGTGCTTAGACACAATGCACAGCCACATGGCAAATGTCTTAACCACCTGTTTGCCATTGTGTCTAAAGATGTCCATAATGGTTACATATCTGCTCCATGGAGTGGGGTGTGGAAGAAGTTCATGTGGGAGCTTGCTTAACCCTTGCCTTTTCTCATCAAAAAATCACACATAACATCTCATGGGGTAGATTTGTACCCTACGCAGTTTTTCACCTGTGGCACAAAAATGTGGCCAAATTTTTTCTTTTTATCACTTTGTCCTCATAGTCAATGCCCTGCATGCACACACACAAACATGCACACACACACACACACACACACACACAAGACAATCTCTTTTATGGGGAATATTTGAACCACAAGTGCATAACCAATAACCCGCCAAAGTCAATTTCTTGTTTACAAGCATAATTTTTAATTCAAACTGTAGAATATTGATTTATTAAGCATTACCTATGTATCTAGCAAAATATCAAAACCATTAAAGACAGAAAAAAAATATTAACCATTTAAAATAAATTAACATACAACTTAGAAAATATACAAAACTGTAAAAACTTGTAAAAACAGATTGATTTTTAAATCAAACAAATTTACAGACATTTGGCCCTAAATGCATTTCTCACACCTCAACAAAGTGGTGTGGTGGCTTTTACAAACAGACTCCGAGTCGCCACATTCCTCGCATTTACTCCAGCTTTTTCTGTATACAGTTCTTGGGCCAAGGTGGCAGTGGCAAAATGAGGGCCCAGCCTGGTGTGGTTTCACATGTACAAGTTTGTAGCCCAACATGGCCAATGCCTGTTTTGTCTGATTTGTGAGATGCTGCGTATCTGCAATTCTGTGCCTGATATGCACATCAATTAATTGCTCCCCTAGCTGGCACAGGAAAAGCCGTCTTACTTTGGCATCCTTTAAGTTCCAGTTTGGGTTGTGCGACACCCATAAAATAAAACTGGCAATGGCAGCCACATCAAGCATGTTATAAAAGAGAGTCACTGGCCACCGGTTTGTTCTTCTCTTGCAGCTGTATGTATTAGCCAGATGATCCAGATGATCAACACCACCTTTTTGTGGCATTATAATGTAATATTGAATGTGGTTTCTTCAGATCTCCTTCCACCACCATGTCGTGATGCATGGTGGACAGAAGGAATACCACCTTTCCTTTCTTGGGGACATATGAAACCAAAGTTTGTTGTCCATCAAACCCAAAAATAGTGGAAAGAGGTTCTCTATGTGGATTTGGCTACATTTCCTGTGGTATGTAGGACTTATTCCTATGAATTGTCCCAACATAAGTCAGATTTCTTTCCAGCAAGCTTGCTGCCAGATCAGTACTAGTGAAAAAGTTATCTCCCACCACATTTCTCCCAGTCTCATAGAAGGGGCACGCCAGTTTTAGCACCACATTGGTGTCCTGACAGTGCAAGGCAGTGCAAGCGGCATTGAAGGGGTGAATTTAATTTCATCTTCCAGTGAAGAGTTGCTTTGACTTCCAGGTCCACTGTCATTGTGAACTGGCCTTGAAAAGTGTTCAGTTTGGGTGATTTTGAGCTGGGATACAAATGTACACCAATTGAAATGCATTGGCTAGGGTACATTTGTACCCCAGTAGCAAAACGCCTTTGTAAGCTGGGGTACATTTGTGCCCCAGCACTTTTTTGGACATAGAAGACAGTCTGTATGAGGTATTTGGCTGAAATTTGAGTGTGTTGTGCCCAGAGATGCCAGTGAAAGTGTCCTAATTAGACACTTGTAGAGCCACTAATTAGCATATTTTAAATGTGTTTTTCACTCTGGGGTACACTTGTACTCCAGAGGAATAGGTAAAGGTTAAACCTGTTGAACTCCTTCCCAGTCGATAATGTAAAGTCCAATAGCATGACTGGGCTCAAAAAAGAATGGGACAAGTGCTTAGAGAATAGATCCATAAATGGCTATTAGTCAAGTTCATGAGGGACTGATCTCTCTGAGTGTCAGGAGCTGGGAATGAATAACAGGGAACAGATCAATCCATTATGACTCGTTGTTCACTTTTCTGAAGCAACCCAAACTGCCACTGTTGGTGTTTATCCATAGCCCTGAACTGGGCCAGAGCAGAGATGCACAGGTCCAGAGACACCCCACACCCCTTCATCTCACTTAGACCTCTCTCCCCTCGGGAACAGCATCTGCACTGGTCAGCCCTGCAGCAATCGAAAAGCCACTGCCTGCTGAAAGAGATTTCAGTCCCAATCCTGCCAGTCATCTGTCCCCATCCATTGTCTGTGGGAGCTATAAACATGATGGACGGAATGCATCAGGGAGGAAAGAGAGGGATAAATCATAGAGGCAAATAGGGGTTTTGTATTCATTTAAAGTTTCTACCTTCTACAAGGAAATGACTTTCTGTCTGTCTCTATATGTCTGCATTTGTGCATATGAATGTGTGTGCCTGCGTGTGAATACATGCTTGCATGTATGTCTGCACAAGGGCATATGTATGTGAATGTGTGAGAGTGGTGTGTCATTTGCGTGTGTATGCATAGCTGCATACACTCTGTGTCTGTGCATGTGTGCATGTGAGTGGTGTATCTGTGTGCATGTGAATATGTGTTTCCAGGTCTGCATGCATGTGTATATGTGTGTGACTGCTGTAAATGTGAATGGCGTATGTGTGTGTGTGTGCGTGTGCCTGCGCGCGCGCCTGTCTGCGTATGTGTGCGCCTATCTGCTTGCATGTGTGAATATAAGCTTGAAAATAAAATGTCAGTGACCAAGGCCCTTTTTACACAGATGCTCTAACACCCGTAAAATGGGTGTTACATTTTATTATACATGTTGCAGGGCACCACTGCAGCCAATCAACGTGGGCCATGTGCACACATGATGCCTCCACCCAGTTCCTCTGGGTGGAGATGGGTGTTGGCCGGTGGGTGGGGAGCTAGGGATGGGCGAACAGAACTGAGTTCGGAAATTCGGTTCGGTTCGGTTCGGTTCGTGAACTGGACTCCCTGGTGGCAGGTCCTGGGGCTGGAGTGGCTGCTTCTTGGTGTGGTGGAACGACATCGGAATGTATGAGGAATGATGGCCCCAGACCCATGATGGTGGGTCCTGGGGCTAGAGTGGCAGCTTCTGGATCTTGGCCACAGCCCTCCCTGCCTGTAACTTGGCCCCAGAATCCTGGCGGCGGGTCCTGGGGCTGGAGTGGCTGCTTCTTGGTGCGGTGGAACGCCATTGGAATGTGCAAGGATTGATGGCCATCTCCACCTCTGCCTTCTGCCCCCAGGAGTTCCAAATTGATGGTGCTTTTTGTGCTGCCTCATTGTTTTGCTGTTTCCTAGATCTTAAAGCAGAATTTGGAACCACACACAGGGAACACCTCTGGTTGAAACTAAAGGAGTCCTCTACTGATGGCCACTTGCTATTTCTGATAGTTAAACTTCACCAGGATTATTTTTTGCAGGTGGATCCTGCTAGGAATGCTCCCCTTTCTAATGACATCCCACTTTGCAGAGGAGTTCAACAGGGCTCTATACTAACCTCTGCACTGTTCAATCTTTACGTTAATGACCTGAATCCCTTTATGTTATAAAACAACATGCATGGTCCGAAGCTGGGTGCTAGGAGACTACCCATCCTTCTTTATGCGGACGATACAGTATTGCTATCAATGATCCAAGTGGATCTGTGTCGAAGAACAATTATGATCTTAAAAATATTTTGGGGTGGTTTTCTCTTCATGTTGGCACTGGGGTTCCCATTTTGAAGCAGCCAGATCGCAGACCCGGAAAACTACTAGTACCACTGTGAGGTTTTTTTTATTCCCATGTAGGGAAACTAGCAGGCCCGGCCCTGCACCTTTTTAAGGCTAAAGTAATTACACAACTGTTGTACGCTGTGGCTATCTGGGGGCTTCCCTTTCGAGATAAGTTTGAAAGTATACAGAATTGCTTTGTGCGTGCAATTTTGGGCTTACCACTTTGTGTCCCCCCAGGTACTTTTGAGGTCCGAAACAGCAGTGACATATATTAGATCCTTTGCGGTAATAGCTATCTTGAAATTCTAGCTGAAAGTGCTATTTTTTCCATCTTCTTCATCATCAATTCTGTCATTTATTGCAAGTTTTAACATCTAACAAGGGCAGCCCAGCAGGACATATGCTTTCAGCAGCCTTTGACTGGACAGCATTGCTCAGTTGTGCAACAAGAGTCAAGAGAGTCCAGTTCTAATTCTTGGTTTGGAATAGTCTGCATTTCAGTTTTCCCAGTTCTAACCCATAGGGCTACAGTGCTTGGAGCTCACAGAAGAAAGAACCTGTATAGGAATGAGTGGGGGAACTGGACAGAGAGCAGAGGCAGTGTTGGTAGCAGCAGCAGACATTTAATTGCCAAGGCACAGACAGCAGAGGCAGCATTGGCAGTAGCAGCAGAAGACATTGGATTGCTCAGTCACAGAGAGCAGAGGCAGCATTGGCATAGCAGCAGAAGACATTGGATTGCTCTGACACAGAGAGCAAAGGCAGCATTGGCAGTAGCAGCAGAAGACATTGGATTGCTCAGTCACAGAACCCATGGCACATAGAGCAGAGGTAGCGATGGAAGCAGCAGCAGACATTGGATTGCCAGGGCACAGAACCCATGGCACAGACAGCAGAGGCAGCATTGGCAGTAGCAGCAGCAGATCTTTGATTGACTGGGCACAGAACCCGTGAAACAGCAGAGACTGCAGCAGCAGGATTTGCATGTAAACAGCACCCATGGAGCCAGGATGGTTGGATTTGCAAGGGAATAGCTCCCATAAAGAATCAGACGTCAGCAGCAGGATTGCGTGGGCACATTTAGATTGGCCAGGGCAGAGTACCCATGGACCAGTAGACAGCAGCAGAGGGATTACCAGATCAGTGGTGCACATCACCCAGGGTTTCCAGGGTAGGCAGACAGGCAGTGTGGCATGAGCAGAAGGCAGGCAGAGTGAGGAAGACTTTGATCTAGACCACCTGGGCAGGCGGGCAGGCGGGCGTGCAGACAGTGTGGCATGAGCAGAAGGTAGGCAGAGTGAGGCAGACTTTGATCTAGACCACCTGGACAGGTGGGCGGGCAGGCAGCGTGGCATGAGCAGAAGGCAGGCAGACTGAGGCAGGGTTCAAGCTTTGCAACCTGGTCGGGCAGGCAGGCAGGCAGGCAGCATGGTATGAGAGGCAGTAGGGAAGGCAGGCTGGGACCTTGGCACCAAGTTGTCAGGGCACTCAGATAGGCTGACAAAGACTGTGCAGCATGTGCGAGATAGCCAGTCAGATAGACTGTCTGAGATCATCTAGTCATTTGCCAGAGACAAGCTTGCAGGCTTCAAGTTTCCTAACGCCACACTGCAGCATGCAGTCAGTCAAATAGGTCGGCCAAGGCCATGTAGTATGAGAGAGAGAGAGAGAGAGCGGGGGGGNAGTTCCTCTGGGTGGAGATGGGTGTTGGCCGGTGGGTGGGGAGCTAGGGATGGGCGAACAGAACTGAGTTCGGAAATTCGGTTCGGTTCGGTTCGGTTCGTGAACTGGACTCCCTGGTGGCAGGTCCTGGGGCTGGAGTGGCTGCTTCTTGGTGTGGTGGAACGACATCGGAATGTATGAGGAATGATGGCCCCAGACCCATGATGGTGGGTCCTGGGGCTAGAGTGGCAGCTTCTGGATCTTGGCCACAGCCCTCCCTGCCTGTAACTTGGCCCCAGAATCCTGGCGGCAGGTCCTGGGGCTGGAGTGGCTGCTTCTTGGTGCGGTGGAACGCCATTGGAATGTGCAAGGATTGATGGCCATCTCCACCTCTGCCTTCTGCCCCCAGGAGTTCCAAATTGATGGTGCTTTTTGTGCTGCCTCATTGTTTTGCTGTTTCCTAGATCTTAAAGCAGAATTTGGAACCACACACAGGGAACACCTCTGGTTGAAACTAAAGGAGTCCTCTACTGATGGCCACTTGCTATTTCTGATAGTTAAACTTCACCAGGATTATTTTTTGCAGGTGAATCCTGCTAGGAATGCTCCCCTTTCTAATGACATCCCACTTTGCAGAGGAGTTCAACAGGGCTCTATACTAACCTCTGCACTGTTCAATCTTTACGTTAATGACCTGAATCCCTTTATGTTATAAAACAACATGCATGGTCCGAAGCTGGGTGCTAGGAGACTACCCATCCTTCTTTATGCGGACGATACAGTATTGCTATCAATGATCCAAGTGGATCTGTGTCGAAGAACAATTATGATCTTAAAAATATTTTGGGGTGGTTTTCTCTTCATGTTGGCACTGGGGTTCCCATTTTGAAGCAGCCAGATCGCAGACCCGGAAAACTACTAGTACCACTGTGAGGTTTTTTTTATTCCCATGTAGGGAAACTAGCAGGCCCGGCCCTGCACCTTTTTAAGGCTAAAGTAATTACACAACTGTTGTACGCTGTGGCTATCTGGGGGCTTCCCTTTCGAGATAAGTTTGAAAGTATACAGAATTGCTTTGTGCGTGCAATTTTGGGCTTACCACTTTGTGTCCCCCCAGGTACTTTTGAGGTCCGAAACAGCAGTGACATATATTAGATCCTTTGCGGTAATAGCTATCTTGAAATTCTAGCTGAAAGTGCTATTTTTTCCATCTTCTTCATCATCAATTCTGTCATTTATTGCAAGTTTTAACATCTAACAAGGGCAGCCCAGCAGGACATATGCTTTCAGCAGCCTTTGACTGGACAGCATTGCTCAGTTGTGCAACAAGAGTCAAGAGAGTCCAGTTCTAATTCTTGGTTTGGAATAGTCTGCATTTCAGTTTTCCCAGTTCTAACCCATAGGGCTACAGTGCTTGGAGCTCACAGAAGAAAGAACCTATATAGGAATGAGTGGGGGAACTGGACAGAGAGCAGAGGCAGTGTTGGTAGCAGCAGCAGACATTAAATTGCAAAGGCACAGACAGCAGAGGCAGCATTGGCAGTAGCAGCAGAAGACATTGGATTGCTCAGACACAGAGAGCAGAGGCAGCATTGGCATAGCAGCAGAAGACATTGGATTGCTCTGACACAGAGAGCAAAGACAGCATTGGCAGTAGCAGCAGAAGACATTGGATTGCTCAGTCACAGAACCCATGGCACATAGAGCAGAGGTAGCGATGGAAGCAGCAGCAGACATTGGATTGCCAGGGCACAGAACCCATGGCACAGACAGCAGAGGCAGCATTGGCAGTAGCAGCAGCAGATCTTTGATTGACTGGGCACAGAACCCGTGAAACAGCAGAGACTGCAGCAGCAGGATTTGCATGTAAACAGCACCCATGGAGCCAGGATGGTTGGATTTGCAAGGGAATAGCTCCCATAAAGAATCAGACGTCAGCAGCAGGATTGCGTGGGCACATTTAGATTGGCCAGGGCAGAGTACCCATGGACCAGTAGACAGCAGCAGAGGGATTACCAGATCAGTGGTGCACATCACCCAGGGTTTCCAGGGTAGGCAGACAGGCAGTGTGGCATGAGCAGAAGGCAGGCAGAGTGAGGAAGACTTTGATCTAGACCACCTGGGCAGGCGGGCAGGCGGGCGTGCAGACAGTGTGGCATGAGCAGAAGGTAGGCAGAGTGAGGCAGACTTTGATCTAGACCACCTGGACAGGTGGGCGGGCAGGCAGCGTGGCATGAGCAGAAGGCAGGCAGACTGAGGCAGGGTTCAAGCTTTGCAACCTGGTCGGGCAGGCAGGCAGGCAGGCAGCATGGTATGAGAGGCAGTAGGGAAGGCAGGCTGGGACCTTGGCACCAAGTTGTCAGGGCACTCAGATAGGCTGACAAAGACTGTGCAGCATGTGCGAGATAGCCAGTCAGATAGACTGTCTGAGATCATCTAGTCATTTGCCAGAGACAAGCTTGCAGGCTTCAAGTTTCCTAACGCCACACTGCAGCATGCAGTCAGTCAAATAGGTCGGCCAAGGCCATGTAGTATGAGAGAGAGAGAGAGAGAGCGGGGGGGAGGGAGGCAGGGAGGGAGGGGGGCAGGTAGGGTACCACTGAAGCAGTGGGAGGGAGAGACAGCACCTCAGCTCAGCAGCAGCAGACCTTATTGACGAGGAGCCCCTTCCCAAGACTGCCCCTAGCATGGGATGGCATGTGCCACTGAACCATCACTCCTTGTCCAGGGGCAGCTTGGGGAATCCCAGCAGTGGAAGATTGACCTTCAAGAAGATCAACTGCTCCACCAACTTGGCCCCCAGTCTCAGGCGGTACGGGGAGCAAATGTCCCCCACAACAGAGAACACCTGCTCACTGGGGACACTTGTTGGTGGGCATGACAATAATCCCTTGGACACTTTGGACAGGGCAGGCCACACGTTGGTCTTGCCGGCCCAGTAGGCCAAGGGATTGCTGCTGGGATCGATGCATGGCTCCTCATCCAGGTAGGAATCAACTGCTGCTGAGGTGCCATCATATTCCCTCTCATAGCTGTCCCTGGGCACCACAGCCCCCACTGACCTCAGCCACGCTGTCAGTCCCCGCCCTTTTGTGAGCTGTGCAGAGGAGGAGCTGCTGGCAGTAAGGGTGCTGCTGCTGCTAATCCTGCTGCTGCTGGTGCTGCTGCTACTGCTCAGGCTGGGGGCAGGGATAGACCCCGCTGGCTGAGAGGGGTGGCTGCTTCCACTCCCACCAACTCCTGGGGTCTCCTCCTGTTGCTGCTGCTGCTGCCACGCACTCTCAAGAACCCGCTCTACCTTCCGGACCCTCCCCACAAGATCGTCCTTCCAGAGGTCATAGAGGGATGACTTGCATGCCATGCTGCTGTTGACCCTGGGGTCCAGCATTGTTCCCACAACATAGTCCCCCCACAATGAAGAAGCTTGTCAAACCTTGCTGTCAGGCCTGTCTTAAGCTTCTGTGCCAGCCCAACCGCCTCAGCCCCCAGCTTCTTGCCCCTATGGCCACAATCCTGCCCCTGGACCATGATCTCCTCCAGACTCCCGTGGAGACTCTCGACCAGAGGGGTCACCTGGCTTATCATCGCTGTGGATGAGCTGATGGTCTCTGTCACCTCATGGAATGGTCTTAGAACTAGGACCGTCTGTGCCAGGATCTTTCATTCTGGCCCATTGAAGCCTGGAGGTGCCCCACTGTCCGTGTACAATTCCACCTGATGCAAAGCGGCTTTCTTCTCCACAAGCTGATCAAGCATCATGAAGGTAGAATTCCACCTCGTGGACATGTCCTGCATCAGCAGATGTCCTGGGGAGCCTTGCTCAGCTTGCTTGCCCCGGAGGATTTCGCTGCCCTTAACACTGTGGTTAAAGAACCCCGCTAGCTTCCTCCCCCACTCTATCAGGGAGCTAAGGGTGCCTGCCCAAATACCCTTCTCCCCCAAGCCCAGAGCATCCATGACCACCGGACCCGTCCGGAGGGTGTGTGCTCCAGACCCATCCAGAGGGTGTGTGCAGCACAAGGGATGTTGATAAATTTCGCATCATGTACAGCCCTCACTATATCTGATGCATTATCGGTCACCACACACCCCAGGGTGAACGATGCACCTGATGTGACCCACTCCTCCACCACAGCATTCAGGGCTGCCTCTATGTTCCTGGTAGTGTGGGGGCAGCCCATGACTTCAGCCAGAAGCAGGGAACACCTATACCCTACTTCAGGACCCCTCCTGCCACTATCCAATGCCAACTCTGTGTCCTCCCACCAGTGCACCATCACCACCAGGTAAGCATGTCAGGTGTTCGTGGAGGACCACAGGTCAGTTGTAAAATGGACAGTGGCACCCCCAGTCCCTGGCAGTGCCAGCTGCTCCTTCACCCTGTCCTTCAATGCCCTGTACAGGCCTGGAACCACCGTACAGCTGAGGGTGGTGCAGCATAGCATCTTAAATTGGGGGGCCAGGAACCCCATCAGCCGCTTAAAATCTGTGTTCTTGAAAATGGATGAGGACTGGCCATCAACAGCGACCATCTCGCCAAACAGGCACGTGGCTTTCTCTTGAAAGCCACACCGCCCTCCAGCTGCCGATGGCCTTCGAAGCTGCCCCCACCCCAGATCCTCCATTTTGGGCTGATGCTGCTGCTTCTGCTCCTGCTGCTCCCCCCTAGCAGCAATACTGCTCCTGCTGCTAGTGTGAGGGTTCAGGAATAGAAAAGGGGGGAACCCACAGACCTGCCACACCAGCTGCGACTCTCACTCCAGGGACTCCTATGGGGCGGGGGTGCTCACGGTTCAGTTGTAAAAAGAGTTCCCTCAGGATATTAGGTGGCCCTATAAGTCTCGTTAGAGACGAGGCCATATCATCATAGGGAATAGGATCAGCGGAAAATGTGAACGTGCCCCCTCCACACTCCACAGGGGGACTAGGTCCATGCCCACACATCCACACCCCCACAAGCCCACAACTCCACCTGGACTGTGCAAGGGAAGAAACTGCCACTTGATGCAAGGTGAGGGAGGGGGAGAAGCCCTGTGGAGGGGAAATTAGGAGGGGGGAAACCGTCACCATGCTATGGGGAGGACAATCAGGGATTTCCAGGGAATAGAGTAACTAGTGCACACCAACAATAATACATACCCCACTATACCCACTCACTCACCCAACATGCACTCACCTCGCACACACACACTCAGGATCAATAGGGGGACACACAAGCCTCGTACAACACCCAGGGGCCAGCTTCACAGTTACACTGATCGCCGACAAGGGAACACTGGAGCAGCCTGTGTTAAATACCCTTAGCTCCTCCCCTGTTGCACCTGCAGACGCACAGAGTGTTGTAATGTCAGACTGGGCCCCGCCCCCTCCTTCGCCGGTGCCTCAGGGCTTCCTTTGACATCCCTTCGTGCCCCCGTCTCACCTCTTTGCACTACTTCCGGGTCCTGGGAAGGATCCCCGGTGTTGTTCCCCGCGCACCTTGCTGCTGCATCCCCGAGTGTGACGGGTGCAGCCATGGTTAGTGAGGAGACCCCGGGGTTGACGGGTATACCCTGCACGGGGCTTCCTCTCCTTTCCCTGTCCCCGCTATCTCCTTGTGACCCTTTGTCTCCACGAACCTCCCTTAACCCTGACAGCTAGAGGCAGCTGCTGCAGTGGGACGGTTGCCCGATGGAGGACGAGTGGCCGCTTGGATTGGGAACCCACTTGCATCCACTGACCCAGCCTGCCCACTTAGCATAGCAGAACTATGGCATGTTTTTAGATGCCTGGACATGGCAGATGTCCCTAGGTTGGTGAGCACCTGCCCTCGCTTCACCACCTTGCTGCACAAAGTGCACCACACACCCGGGGATCATCCGCCTGCACCACCTTAAAATGCTCCCAGACCCATGATTCCCCTCCTGCCTTCTGGCCAACACCAGGTGACGCACTCCTGGGAGGGGCAGGACATGGTGGCACTGATGACACAGCTCATTGAGGGACAACCATCACCTCAGCAGCACCAGATACAGAGATCTCCTCCACAGAAATCTCTGCATATTGTCCCCATCTACAAAGAGAGTGAGGGAGGCTGTTGGACTCCCTATGCTGCTCCCACTCTGAGCATCAGTCTCCCCCTGCCCCCTATAGCTGCTGTTGCTGATGGTGCCCGGGGATCGGGCCCTGCCTCTAACCGGGCTCTCAACAATGTGGGAGTCGGGGAACAATGCTTCCCCTGCTGGGATTCTTTGTCCCCTGAATCACCTGCTGCATCATTTATGGGGTCTGCCCTCCCCGGTATCTCAGGCCCGTAGTCTGGGGATACTCCTACAGCCGCAGCTCCATCTGGATGCCCAGGTGGCAGCTGTGGTGAAGGGTGCATTTTGCAAATTACATCTGGTATGTCGACTTAGGCTGTATGTCTCTGACTCGGACCTGCCCACAATCATCCATGCTTTTATTACCTCAAGATTAGACTACAGTAATGAGCTCTACTTGGGACTACCCATGGTGATGGTCCAGAGACTGCATCTGGTGCAGAATGCAGTGGCTCATCTCCTGAAGGGGACAGGCTGACACGAGCACATTACTCCAGTGCTCCTCTCTCCAAACTGTCTGTGAATAGTCTTCCAGGCCCAATTCAAGGTGTTGGTTTTGACCTTTAAAGCCCTGCGCAGCCTGGGCTCCACCTATGTGCAGGACTGCCTCACCCTCCAGATCCTGGATCGGCCTCTGTGGTTGGCTGGGGGCACCCTCCTTGAGGTACCCCGGGTTTCCTGGGTGTCGACCATGAGGAGGGCATTCTTGGTGGCCACCACTCAGTGGTGAATCTCCCTCACATTGGAGGTCTGCCTGACTATTGACCTCCCCTCTTTCTGTAGACAGTGTAAGACCTGGTTGTTCCAGGGAGATGGGATGGGTGAGTTGGGTTAGGATGGAGTTATTTTGATGAGAGGTTAAACATGTTGATTTTAATTGATTTTATTATATGTTTTTAAATGTTGTTAGCTGCCCTGAGGTGCTTGTATCAGGAAGGGGTGGCATACAAATATAATTAGAAATAAATAAATAAATAAATATCTAAGTCTAGATGAAATTTAATGTGGACAACTCCAAAGTGAAACCTTTAGGGAAAAAACAATCCAAAATTTATGTACACAATGCTGGGTTTTAAATTAGGAGTTACCACTCAAGAAAAGGACCTTGGAGTCAACCTCGCTCCCCCCTACATCTCTGCCCTGAATTCCCTCCGAACCCCTGTTCGAACACTCCGCTCTTTTTCCATCCCCTCCCTTGGCCTCCCACGCCTCCCCTGCTCCCCCATTCACCTTCGTCCCTTCTCCCTCGCTGCCCTGCACACCTGGAACTCCCTCCCTGCCCACATCCGCTTTTCCCCCTCCCTTTGTCCCTTGCCCCCTCCCTTCGTATCTTAAGTACAAAGGAGCAGTGGCATCCATTGCTCTGGGTGGGGGTGGATGGAGATGGCTGTTGGCCGGGAGCAAACACTCACCAACACCCACCAAAAGTGGCATTTACACAGACGCCCCCACCCATCTCCACCCAGAGAAATGCTCCACACCCACTGGCCAACACCCATCTCCACCCAGAGGAACTGGGTGGAGGAATCATGTGTGCACAGGGCCCATGGTGATTGGCTGAGTGCAACATGTTTAATAAAATGTAACACCCATTTTATGGGTGTTAGAGTGTCTGTGTAAAAAGGGCCTAAGTCTATGGTGTGATTGCACCTTGAACATTATGCGCAGTTCTGGTCACCCCATCTCGAAAAAGTTATTGTTGAAATAGAAAAGGTATAGAGAAGGGAAACAAAAATGATAAGGTGTATGGAACTGCTCCCCTATGAAGAGAGGCTGGATAGGTTGGGGCTCTTCAGTTTGGAGATGAGACGACTGAGATGATTTATAAAAGTTTATAAATTATGAGTGGTGTGGAACATGTTAATAGGGAATGGTTATTTGCACTCTCAATTAGTACTAGAACTAGGGGACACTCCATGAAACTAACAGGTAGCACATTTAAAATAAAAGAAAGTATTTTTTCACTCAACGCACAATTAAGCTGTGGAATTTGTTGCCAGAAGACATGGTCAAGGCCAGTAGAATAATTGGGTTTAAGAAAGGGTTGAGCAAGTGTCTGGAGACTAGGTCCATTAGCAGCTATTAGCCAGGTAGGTTTGGGGAATGTAATCTCTTACTGTCGGGAGCTGGGAGTGAACAACAGGGAATGGATTATCCCAAAGTGATCTGCTGGGTACTTCAAGCAACCAAGATTATCCACTGTTGGAGACAGGTGCTGGGCTCAATGAACCATTGGCCTGACCCAATATGGCACTTCTTCTGTTCTTATGTGGGTGACCACACCTGATGAGCAGACTGGCTGCCCTTTTCCAAAATAGCATTGATGCTGCCACTGCCACTTTGGAAAATGACCACACATACTCATAATGGCCCCAGTGGCCATTTTGAGCATGTGCAGTGAATTTTTACAATTTTTTGCCACCTCCTCAGATGTCTTCCTCTTTCCCTCTGGCAGAATCCAAGTGGGGAGAGTTCCATTGGTGAGACCCATCAGCCGGAACAGTCCCCTTAGACTCGGAAAGGCAACCAGGTGCATAAAAGGGGCCCTTTTATTTATTTAATTAATGAATTAATTGATTTTTCATGTGAGGGGGGAGCTGTTCAAGATTCTCACTTTTCTCAACTTGAATTCAGGCAATTCTTGGCTCATTCTCATTTGCAAGAACGATCCAAGAACCTTCTTGTTGAGAAAAGTGAGAATACCAAAATCAAGTTTCAGCCATAATCTGGATATGCCTCTCCTTTCCCCTAATCACTGGTCTTCCCCCTGCCAACTAGCCCTCAGGGAACCCTAAGCTAGAGTCCTGCTCACGTTAAAAAACATTTTTTTTAAATCAGGACTGAACCTAGTTGGAGACTGACTGTGTCGGGACCAACCCAAGCCCCTGTCCTGATGTAGCCGGCATCTCATGAGCCTGGGGCCCAATGTAACAGAGTGTCCCTGCCCACATAGAGCACTATAAATGTTTTCAGACAAGCACTTCTCATTGCCCACTACTCTGTTACCTTGACTCCCAGCAGCATACACTTTAAATCCAACTGGTTACCGAAGAAAGCGGAAGCTGAAATGTTTAACTAAAAGATTTAGTTTACCTCTGTTTGGTCATTCACTTTTTGACATATTTAATTACTAGTGATTGACAGTATGCTTGTAGGATCCAGAGTACACTTGTCTGTAGTCCTGTTCAGTTGCTTTTAACATTGTTCTATATTCACTAAAGCAACCAGTATCCCATTAGGATTCAGATATCTTCCTTCAAGGCTTTATCAATAATCAGCAACAATCAACTTAACCCATGGTATGCTGTCTTTCTACAAACCAAAATTATCAAGTGTCTTCTAACTATTGAAAACTTTAAAGTATGTAAAACACTTACCATTATACCAAGAGGCCTTCAAATTAGCTGTCCACTAGCCACTCCAGAAGACATCCCACTAACTTTAGATTGGCACAGAAACAAACTTTCCTTGAACTTTTTTCTTCTATCTACACTTATCAAACAATGTCCCCTCCGCATTTGCCACTGCAGGGGGTTGCCCGTGCACACACACACCCTTCCTGCAGAAGAAGGTGAAGAGGGAGGGTAAGGCAGTGAAAGGAGTCCAGGGTGGGGAACTAAAGGTTGCCCAACAACCAAATTGTGGGCGCCTGGGACTCTTGCGAGAGCCGGGACTCCTGGGTGCCATCTTAGATTCTCCATTCATGCGCCTCACTTTGGCCGGGCATGGAGCAGGGAATAGATGTTCACCCACCCACCCGCCCCTCTTAAATGGCACCACTCCATTGGTGATACTGGTCACCAATTAGGGCTGGAAAGTAATTTCCCCTGAGCCCGACTGGCATAAGAGTGAGGGGTTTTTCACCTTTCCCAAAGTGACCTTGCTGATTCAATTAAGGGCACAAGGGCACAAATTTGCTGGTGGTAGGCTGGAATTGTCGCACTCTTTAGCGGTGGGCTGAGTTCAGGCCAATTGTTAGAAGTTCAAGTAGATAGCATAACATGATTAGGAACATCTCCTTAAGAGATGGTCATAGGCCATGCATAGACACACAGTGTGACCCACTGTATGGTCAGCCCAAGGTCAAGAGGTGAATGGCTGAACCCACTGGGAGGACCATGTGTCAAACAGTAGGTTACGGTGTCCTCACCCTTGTTGGTTAAACCCCCCACCCCCAAAGGGCTGGGGGTAGGTACAAACAACCTGCTCCGGCCCGGGGAAACCCGGTGATCAGGGTAGGGGTAAGTTAAGAAGTTTTGCAAGGTAGGATACAGGAGGATTCCCCTCAGGCTTAACCCGAGAACATGGGGAAGAAGGGCGCCGAGCGGACCAGTTAGGAACAGTTAGAAAAGGTAGGACCCCAGTTCAAAGGGGGAAGCGGGAGGGTTGCCCTTTCCCCATTTTTGGTTAATAAATAATAAAGAGTGCGGCCATTTAAACCCACATGTGGTGTCCTTGTCTTCTTTTGGGGTGCGGCAACAAATATTCTTAAATTGAGGACACTTAAACAAGCTATCCAACATGAGCTCACACTTCAAGCAAGCTGTTTGAATGACAGAGACTACAAACATCTCTTATCCCAAATAAACAGAACTAGACAGACAACCTTTGACGAAAACTACTTTATTAAAAATAAAAAACTGAAAAGGGACATACTAAGATACCACCTTCCTCTCCTTCCTTTTAACGCCATACTCCAAGACAGCTTTTTACAAAGGGATTTTTTAAATCCACTTTCAAGACTGATACCTCCAAAAAAAACCACTAGGAATAGAAGATTTAGAAAACCCGCTTATGTATCTTCAGAAACCTCAATAATAAGTCAAACATGGTCATAGAGCTTTCAAACAGCAGCATATCACAAAGTGAGATTAAACTTCTGTTTAGAGGACTCAACTTCTGCCCTATACCTAGAGAACACAATATCGCAAAGAAGAAAAGTGACATCAAAACATTTGAACGTTGATGTAGATTAGCAGAATACTTCTATGATGATTCCAGTGACCACACATTAATTTACCAGAAGGACCCTATTTCCAGTTTTCTTCCACCGAAGACCTGGACACCTCCTACCAACAGGAATCCTGTTTTAGAGACTTTCCTACTGTCAGTGAATAGAAACATCAAAATACATGTACCTTCACCTGCTTATGACAACCTATCTAAAGAAGAAAGAACCACCTTAACTGGTACTCTCCAATTAATAAGGGACATTATTATCAAACCTGCTGACAAAGGTGGAGCTGTGGAAGTACTTAATACCCAGTACTACATTTCAGAAGACTTAAGACAACTTAATGACCTTGCACTTAAAAACCCCTCGAGGACATCACATCAGATCTTAATGACTACATCTCCAAAACCATCCAAGGTTTTACAGATAAGGGGCTTATTGACAAAGATACTCCTACTTCTCATCAATCTTAACCCCACTCCTGGAAGATTTTACATGTTGCCTAAAATCAACAAATCTAATAACCTAGGACGCTCCATTATCTCAGGCAATAATACAGCCACAGAAAGAATCTCTCTGTATATTGAATTACACCTACAAAATCTGGTCCAAAACCTTCCATCTTATATCAAAGACACAAATGATTTCCAACAGAAGATTGAAGTCTTGAATAAACAATACCAATTCAATTCCAATACCATACTGGTAACATTTGATGTTACATCACTACATATCAACACACCACACAATGATGGTATCCAGTCTTTGAATGATTGCCTCAACAACAGAACTTCTAAGGAACCACCTTCAGAGGTGATTACTGAACTAGCCAAACTGTTTCTTACTTTCAACAACTTCACCTTCGACCAGAAAAACTACTTGCAAATACAAGGCACAGCCATGGGAACACGTATGGCACTTTCATATGCCAAATTATTCATGGGGAACGTGGAACAAACTATTCTCAAGAATACTAAACACAGACCCCTAGTTTGGTGGTCATTTATTGATGATATTTTTTGTTATCTGGACCAGTGGCAAGGATAATTTAGACCTCTTCAAAGATGAGATCAACCATGCTCATCCTAATATTAAATTCACGTGCAATAACACTATAGAAAACTCTCACTATAGAAAATTCCTTTTTTGGATGTTTTGCTGACTATTTACCAATACAAAATATTCACTGATTTATATAGTAAACCAATGGATGCCCATGTATATTTAGATTGTAATTCATGCCATCCCAAACATGTAAAGAAGTATATAGTCTACATCTTAGCCCTGAAAATTAAACGTATCTGTAATAATAACACCAATTACTTCAAAAGAATTAACGAGGTCAAAGAGTAACTCCTTTGTACAAGATATCCTTCGAATGTTATTGACCACAACATCTACCGAGCATCTATTCTCACAAGGGACTTGCTCCTCCAAAAACTGATGAGTGAAAATATTAAACAACAACACATCCCTTTCGTGGTTGACTTACACCAAGCATCCCCGAATTTTTGTCTGGTTTTAAGGAAAGCTATCCCTTGGTTGCCAATTCACCACATCTGGCTACATCTATTAATAAACCTCATCTCATCACCTTCCATCAACTTCCCAACCTACACAAATTACTAGTAAGAGCCCAAATTAAACTACCTATCTACAATCCAGGATCACACTGTTAAAATTCTAGTCGGTGCATCAGCTGCACGTACATGAGAAAGACTGCAACCTTTAAAAGCAGTGTAACCAA
>QEPC01009441.1:1581512-1622852 GCA_003113815.1 Sphenodon punctatus | reverse complement strand
GCCCCCTGCCCCCTCCCCCCACCAACCCCTGCCCTTGCCCCCCTGGTTGTGACCCCCCCGTGTCCTGGAGGGGTGCTTACCCTCGATATCCATCTCGGAGCCCTCTGAGGCCAGCGCCTCGACCTGGGAGTGCTCCCCCAGGGACCACTGGCTCAGGGTGGTGAGGGTGCTGACCTCTGACTCCGCTTGACCGGGCCGGCATTGGGTGCTCTCCGGGCTGCTGACAGGGGGGGACCTGCAGGTTTCTGCCATTCCCGGGTTGTCCTCCTGGGGGAGGGGGACCCCGGAGCTCGTGTCTACTGGGCGGGCGGCGAGGGGAGGGGGTACCTCGACCCGCTCCCTGCCCTGGACCACAGCGCTGCCCACGAGCCATGGGGCGACAATGGAGCCCTTCATATGAAGGATGTGGTCCAGGGCATCATAGTAGGGGGCGGTGCGGACCCCGTGTCCGGAGCGCCTGTTGTTGTCGCGGATGGCCTTGTACCCCCTCTTGAGTTCCTTGGCCTTGGAGCGACACTGGGCAATGGTGCGCTGATGCCCTGCTGCCTCCATGTCCCGCACAATGTCCCGGTCGACATGTTCGTTCTGCTGGTTGATGGCGAGCTCCAGCTGGTACTCGAGGGTCCCCCAGATCCGGATGAAGTCCCCGGTTTCCTGTAGGCCCCACTGGCCCCCTCAGTGGTACACCTTCCTCTGGCGCCCCCACTGCTGTTCCTCCTCCTGGTCCTGCTCCTCCGGCTCCTCCTCTTCATCCTCCGTGTGCGACTCCGGGCACGCAGGGCCGGGCTCCTCCTGGGACTCGTCCGCCCGGGCCGTTTTCCATGTCTGTGGGGAGGGTAGGGGGGGAGTGGTTGAGTGGGTGCTGGTGGGGCCCCTTTGCGGGGCACCCCTGCCCCCCTCCCAGTCCCCCAGGGGTGCCCCGCTTCTGTGCCCCCTGTTCCCCTCCCCTTGGTTGCCCTTACCCGTTTCCTGGGTGCCTCCTCCGGGCCCGTTCTGGCTGCTGTCCCCGGAGCATCACGACCCGGCTGCAGCTGTGGGTGTTGTGCATGGGCCGCCTCCGTGGTCGGGTGCACCCCTGTGCGCCCCTCCTCCGCCTGCGCCCCCTCCACCTGCATCGCTGCCCCTGCCTCCACCTCCTCTGCCTCCTCCACCGCCAGTGTCGCTTTCTCTGCCTCCGCTCTCTTCTGCCTCCCTGCTCGCTCCATCCCACCACGCTTCCTTGCTGCTGATTTCGCTTTAAATCTCCCTCCAGTGGTTGTGTTGTTGCCGGTTGCCAGGCAGCGACGCTGCGTGCCTTGTCCCCGGCTGGGGCGCGTTTCATTTGGTTCCGCCCGGGGATTGGCATCCAGATGTTACTTTTCCTTGGTTCCCGGTGGGGGTCTGTTTGACCACGCTACCCAGGATATTCCCCCGGCTATCCCAGGAAGTGTGGTTGAAATTGACCCCATGTGGGTATTGAGCGTGATGAACACCTGGCGTGCGCTGAACAGACGTTCACGGCCCTTTGGCCCCACCGCGTGGTTGAGCGTGGTTCACTGTGGTTGAGCATGATCTCATAACATCTGAAAATACCCAATGTTGCGGACAGTGGGCTTATCTACTGTCCTTGGAACTCTGCTCCCCCATCCCCTCATATCCCTTTGAGCCACCCATTCATTGCAGTAGTTACAGGCGCGTTCTGCTGCTGGAGACCATGGCTGGATGTTGCTCTTCCCCAGGGCTTGCAGGCATATTAGCAACCCATAGCTGGAGCTTCCATGAGACAATGACCCTATGTGATCTTTGGCATTTACCGGCTGTGCAATTGCTTGCCAACTTCCCGGACAGCTGCACAGGTGCCTATGCGAGTCTCAGTTCCAGGCTCCGCTACTTCAGCTATGAGTTGAACGCCCTCGACTGCCAGCTGCATGCAGAGACACTGGGGCTCCGTGTCTTTCCCAATGGTCACATCCTGGAGATGATGTGCTCTCATGTGGTGTGGTCCACGGCAGAGACCGTGTCCACTCTGTATGTGTCTCTGTATGTATGCAGCATGTCCTCCTTCACAGCCTGTCTGGTGGAGGGGACCCTTCCTGGTCCGTGTCCTTCTTTGGCTCTGTCCACGGGGCCCATGGGAACCGACGATCACATGGTGCTGCCTTTCACCATCTGTTGGAGCTGGGTCACCTTCCGTCACCCCCAGCTAATGACTATGTCTTGCCGGAGCCCACTGCGGCAGAGTTGACAGCGCTGGCTGGTGTGTGCTCTCGATCCAATGTGCAGGTGGGTCTTGCAATGCCGGATCTCTTCGAGGCTTACTACCTAGTTGCACACTACATGTCTGAACTGGGATACACTCGGGGCATGCTGCAGTGGCCCCACTACATGCACCTGGTGGGCCACCCAGCCCCTGGCCCCTTCTTGGACCCCTGCAGCTGGCTGTGCCTGTGAGGCTCCCTGTGCCTTCTGTGCCCTCAGTGTGCTCCCATGGCCTGCCTCCACCCTGTCGCCGTGGGTCACTGCCCTGCCCACCTCCTCCATGATGTCCACTCCATTGCTTCCTCCAGTGCTTCCCTATCCTGGATTCCCTACTACAGCTCTGATTCCTCCTGTGTCCATCCCAAGTTGAGTCGGGTGCCCCACCAACCACCCATGGGACTCTGTGACCGTGGGTCCTTATCATGTTCCTCCCTGCACCCGAATGAGACTGACAGTTGTTTGATTTCAAACTTAATTGATTACTGCACTGAACTATAGTGCACTCTGAAGTAGGTTGGTTGAACTTGGGAGTTTTTTGTTTTTTTTCATTCAATAAATAATAATTTCTTTTTTGTTGTCTCAGTCTGTTTTCTAACTTTCCAGACAACCCGTCCCCTCCCACCCAGCCAAGACAGAGTGTTTTACAAACAACTTGAATTTGAACTTGGCACCCAAGTTAACTGGCTGGCTGGCTAATAACTGTGCCCAGTGCCAGGCAGCCAGTTATTAGGAGGGAGGGGAGTTGAGTGGACTACTGAATTAGTACCCCACCCCCACCCCCACAAGTTGGAGGAAGGAAACTGTTTGGTTCACTACTAGTAGCTAGCCATCGCCTATCTACGGCTAGCCAAACGTCCCCTCTGCCACCTTCGGGGCACTCAGCCTAAAAAGACTGGCCCAGGCATTGAGGGAGTAGCCCAGATGCATTGTATGTTATCTTAACAACACATCTCTGACTTTGAGAGAGCATAGCCGGCTACTCCTAGTTTAGCTGGAATCCAAAGACCAGTCCTCTCTCAGCCCCTCAAAGGGAGTAAAGATTGAGAACTGCTACTGCTCTTCCAAGACGATCTAATGTGTCAGTAAAAGTGTCTTTATAAATGTCTCAACAGCTGCCTTCAGTTTTGCCAAGTTACTGTTTTGTTACCAAAACATCTTCGCAAGGGGCAACTATAAGCCACTTGTGTCTTCCTCTGTTTTGGGAGGAGACTTATAGGTCCAACAAAGTGTGTGTCTGTCAGCATAAAAAGGCATAAAAAGGCTGGCCCAGGGGTGGGGTCGGGGGGAGTAGCTACTGCTAGGCTAGCCAAACATCCCATCCCCCATCTTCGGGGCAAGCCTGAACTGAGTGAATGACTCCCAGAATCCAGACACATAATACTCAGCATGCCACTAGACAAACGGCCCCTCCCACCCAGCCAAGACAGAGTGTTTTACAAACATCTTGAATTTGAACTTGCCACCCAAGTTAACTGGCTGGCTGGCTAATAACTGTGGCCAGTGCCAGGCAGCCAGTTATTAGGAGGGAGGGGAGTTGAGTGGACTACTGAAGTAGTACCCCTCCCCGAACCCCAAAAGTTGGAGGAAGGAAACTGTTTGGTTCACTACTAGTAACTAGTCGCCGCCTATCTATGGCTAGCCAAATGTCACCTCCCCCACCTTTGGGGCACTCAGCCTAAAAAGGCTGGCCCAGGCAGGGAGTGAGTAGCCCAGATGCATTGTATGTTATCTTAACAACACATCTCTGACTTTGAGAGAGCATAGCTGGGCCGGCTACACCAGGTTTAGCTGGAATCCAAAGACCAGTCCTCTCTCAGCCCCCCAAAGGGAGTAAGGATGGAGAACTGCTACTGCTCTTCTAAGATGAACTAATGTGTCATTAAAAGCATTGAACTTGGGAGGGTTTTGAAAGCATTGGGAGTCATTAAAAGCATTGAACATGGGAGGTTGTTTTTTTTGAAAATTCAATAAATAATAATTTCTTTTTAGTAGTTTCAGTCTGTGTTCAAACTTTCCAGACAACTGGGGGGTGGGGGGAGGGTAGAAGCTACTGCTAGCAAAATGACACTAATGTGTCATTAAAAGCATCTTAATGAATGCTTTTACTGGGGGGGGGGGAAGAGCCCAGCTGCAGAAGCCATGCCCCGCCTGTAGCGGCAGTCACCAATCCTGGCCGATGGCTTAATGGTTAAGTCTCCCTCCCTTAGCAACTGTGACATGAATGTAATTGCATTTGAAACCCATTGTTGCATTTTTATTTTTATTTTTTTTAAAGAACTGTAAAAGCAGTGTACAGTCAGAAGATGTCTTTCTATGACTATTACACAATTACAGTCGCCAAGTAAAGGTGTTTCATTGCACATAATACTGATAATAGTCGTGCTTTAGCTGACGTGTGTGGGTGTGCCGGCGGCCGCAGCTCCGCTCAAGATTTGCCATGCCATTGCTCATAGTCCCAGCAGAGAGTCTATGCAGCTTGTGAAGTGAAGTCTCCGATTGCCCTGCAGCCTGCCCCCACCACACCCGGTAGTTAGCTAGCCACTGTAGGCTAAGCCAACCTTCCCCTCCCCGCCCCCTCTCCTGCCAAGCCTGTTTTACAAATTGCAAAGCCATCCAGTCCGGTGTGCTGCAGTAACTGTAGTGAGTTGAGACTGGGCTGGGACGTGAACCTAGTTCTTAAAGCCTGACTGTGGTGCAGAGCTTCTGTAGCATAGCAGTTTACGTTCCCCGCTGCAATCCTAAATTTTTGGTTCTGGCGGTTCAAATCTGCAGTGTCCCATTCTACTTTTATAAACAAATGTTTTATGTTGCACGGTAATATAAAATGATGTTACTGCGTCCTATCCTAGTTCAATTTCTATTTTAATTTATCAGATTTCTGTGCAGCAGCTAACTCTCACATTAGCTAGGTGTGTGCTGTCTCCCGTCTCTGTTGGATTGCTAGCAAACACGCTGGTGGCTGGCTCTTCATGTGTAATGATTGTATTACTGTGACTGAGGCATCCAGAGCGGCGCTGCCCGAGAGAGATGTGCTCCGCCTCCCACCTTTATTGAAGCTCTCTCTATAGTCTCTACCTGGACAGACCCACCCCAACTCGGCAGCACGGGTCATTTACTTAGCAACTGACACACACCAATAAGAACAGTCCTTCCCTGTGACTGACAGCTGACAGCCACAGGCATTTAACATAGGGAGGCGGGCTTTATTTCACGTTGCCCATGTGCTGCGTGTTTTCATGTCAAATCGATCTCAATTCTAAATTGACAGAATGGCTTCGGCAGGGTTTGCCTCAATCCTTGATGGCCTTATTAGAATTGGTAAGTTAAACACATTTTTTTTTATACTATCTTTCAATGTCTCAATGTCTTACATTAGTAGGGCTTTTGTCTTTACTAGTGCATTGATACATTATTAGGGCTTTTGTCTTTACTAGTGCATTGATGTGTTTTAATTTTCAATCCCATATCAGGCAAAATTTTGGTGGACATTGCTTCGACAATTTGGGCGACAGTCTGGAACACTGCAGATGCAGTCCAAACACTAATGTCCAGACAGGAGAAAATTGGTAAGGATTTGTAAGATCCATAGTACTAGTACCCTTGGTGTGTGTGCATAGTGTTTCCAATTTATAAAAAAAAATTGCTGCTGTTGAAGAATGCATACACTAACTGTATTCCATTTTTACAGAAAATAAAATAGAGGCACAGATGCAAGTTCTACGGAACTTGAGTGCTGAAAATCAAGTCTTTCAGGTGTCGCTCACAGAAGTGCTCCAGGAGGTGTGGGTTTTGCAGCAGGCGAAAGGAGAGCTAATAGTTGATTGTTAAAGTTATTTTTCCTGAAGACTTTTTTAAAATATATTTTTTTACATAGTTTGTTTTCACTTATTTTTTCTATTAAAGAATTTGTTTGTTTTCTATAAAAGTGTTATGTTTATTTTTGCTCATTATGTAGCTTTCTGTCTGACCTGTACATACATATAGTATCCTACTCACTTGAGTAGGATAATGCAGCAGCTGATCCCTTGCTACAAAAGTCTAGTATGTGCAACAGGGAATGCGAGTGGATAGAACGTTTACCAACCGATCATTCATAATTCTCCAGGCACCTCAGGGCCATTTTCCAATCATTCCCTTATTTTTTTTCTTTCAACAATGCTCATGATTTTATAAACTTCTATCATATATTCTATCATTTTATAAACTTCCCTCCCCTCAGATGTGAGCCTCAATCTCTTCCCAAATGCAAGGAGTCCAAACTAAATGAGTTTTTCTTGTAAACTATATGCATGCCTATTTTTTTAAGTGTAGCAGTACAAGCTACAGAATGCACTGTTATCAAAGATGCATTATGAGTGTATTACCTTTGCCATTGGCCTTTTCCAGTCCACCCTACCCTACCCACCCATCCACCACAACCACACCCACCACCCACATCTGTGTTCAGGTTTATTTTATTAATATATACCATGTGTCCAGTGTATGTTCAATGATTAAAAGATGAGAAAGCAAATTTAGGAATGAAGATCAAATTATTTTTAGTCAATGTAATACAGGTTGGTAGCTGTGGCACTCGCAATCAATTTTTTTGCAAAGCCAATGTTTTTTATTCTCCAGATGAAGGCGAAAACCCAGAATCCACTTCTTTTAAAAAAACCACTACTGGTTTGTGGGGAAAAAAATTGATTGTGCTGGGAAAATTCCTTCATGACTCCATATGAAAATGGCAATTGGATCATTACTGGATCCTAGAAGAATACTGGCAGTGGCTACAAATCGACTGTCTAGCTGTTCAGTGTTCATGTCATTAATTTATCCATGTTCCTGAAAAACAGCCTTTAAAAAAACTCAATTATTAGTCACATATTGTATAAATGTATGCTAGTTGTATGTGTACACAGCATCCATGAAAAAAACAAACCATGTTGCATACTCCAAAAAGACTGCACAAATCACAAAAACAATGCATTCCTATGCTATGTATGCACATGCCCCGCCACTTGAGTCCAAGTCCAGTTTGTCCATGTGTCATTCCATTGAGGCCATGACCGCACAGCATGCAAACTTTTGGAATCATTGCTGGTTGTGCTGCTATCCTGAGCAATAGATCCATGTTGTACACTCCTGTAATCCGTTCATGCACATGACCCCACCCCCACCCCATGCAGTGTGCTGCAGTAAGACAAATGCAGCAAGACAATTCAGACAAATGAAGTAAGAAAAATCACTAAGACAATGCATTCCTATGCTATGTATTGCACATGTGCCCCCCTTGAGTCCAAGTCCAGTTTGCCTATGGGTCATTCCGTTGAGGCCATAACCACACAACATGTAAACTTTTGGAATCATTGCTGGTTGTGCTGCTATTCTGAGAAATAGATCCATGTTGAACACTCATGTAATCCGTTCACGCACATGACCCCACCCCGACCCCATGCAGCGTGCTGCAGNGCAACAGTTACTTTGGAAACGTATCCTTGTTTTAAAGACAAAAAACACACTCACCCTAAAGTTTGGTTTCTTCACTTCTTATCTTGTGGTCGCATAGGAACAGTACTTTTAGCTTCAATTCCCAGAGAAAATCATATTACTAATGTTCACTGCCTGATTTACACCATGTGTTCCCTTATGGCAATTTGCATGAGTCATTCCGTGTAGGCCATGACTGAACAGCTACCATGCCATGGGAACCAACAAACAGAAATGGAAAAAGGAACAATGAAATAATAGGAAAAACTTACCTGGATTGTATAAAACAATACTTTTTGTAAAACACAGTCTTAAGTGCTATTTGGAAATGGACTGCACCACGGCATGCTACTCAAGTTCAATATTACTAGCGACTCATTCCGTAGCGAGTCATTCCATGGAGGCCATGACTGCACATGCACAACATCCTTGAGGCAAAAGAGTGCTTTGTTAACAACAAACAGAAATTGAAAAAGGAACAAAGAAAAACATTCAAAATATAGCAGTAGTTTATAAAACAAGGCCATGACTGCTCAAATAACAACACAAAAAGAGTTAGTTACTGCATTAGTACTCTTGTATTCCTTCAGAAATTTCGTCTCCTTCATCATAACCTTTTCTCTGTCGATTGATTGCCTCTCTGGTGCACTTCATTATATCCTCATCTGTTGTTGCTCCAATTAAATCCTTTGTAATCTTGGGAAGGAATTCCCTGTTATTTTTTATTAATGATAGGCGCTCCAGATTGAGACTGCTAAGACTAGTTCTTTTATTTCCCCAAACTGCGCCCGCACAGCTAAATAAACGTTCAGAGGGGACACTGCTTGGAGGACAGCCAAGGAGTGTTATTTCCAAATTGTATAGTGCTGGCCAAGTGCCACTTTTGTCAGCCCAATAAATGAGTGGATCACTATTCATGCCATCCACAGGGGCAGACGACACGTAGTGGTCGTACATGTATTTTGCTGCAGATAATGAGTTTGGCCGGTGCACCTTCTCAACTCTTCTTTTACTTTTATTGTGATTCGGTACCATGAGTCCATACTTCTGAAAAGTTGCCCAGACAGAAGATGCGTCATGCTGTACGGGGTGATCTTCTGAACTGCTATCTGTGTCGTGATCCTGTGCATCGCCATCACTGTCTTTGCAAACCCCTTTAATCATGTGCATGGCAAAGTCATGGCATGCAGCTTCAGTGGCTTCTTTACCACCCAAGACCTTTGGAACGTTCTTGAAACGTGGGTCCAGAGTAGGGCTGTAGCGGCATGCCACCGCGGCAGCTGTTACCGACGGAAACCCCTATTCCGCACATCGTGGCATGGTTCGGCAGAGGCTGATTTCCAACGACTGCGGCGGCGGTTTGCCGCTAATGTTGCCGCGGCATTGGAACTGGTGGGTGGAAGTGTAAGTCTTGCGGATTCCAGTAAGAAGCGGCATCAACTCCCCTTTCCATCTGCCAAGGAATCTTTGTGATTATCTGATCATTGTATCATGTTTTCACCACCCTGAATACAAGGTATCGTGAGACCCAGCAGCATGATCAACCATCGGATTTCATTGGCTAATTGCATTGTCTCTAGGGCTTTTTCATTTCATTGGCTAGGCCTTTCCCAGAGAGACATTTCCCGCCTTCACCATTAAGTATAAATAGGTGTGTTTGTAGCTTGTTTCTCCCTCTTGATCCCCAATCGCAGTGAGAGTGAGTGACTATATTTTATCCATTAAAAAATCCTTATTGACTTATTCTGACACCCTTTGTTTCCATAGGCTATAGAGATACCAGGAAAATTGGCTAAGAGGAAACGTGATAATTCCTCTTCTGGACAGCGTACTACAACTCGCAGCAGTAGGACGACTATGAGCAATGTCTTGTCACTTTGTAATGGAAAGAAAAGGGTACAGGACACAGTGTCTCCACGAACACCACAAGTCCCAGAATCTGGTGTGGATGCTCCTGTTGTTGCTTCTGGGCCAGTAATCCCGCAGCCTCCTCTTGTGTTTCCACAAGAAGTCCCACACCCAGAGCATTCTGCCATTAATGAATTGTCCCAGCTACAGATTGCAATGCATATTTCACCTCTCAAAATGGCATTGCCGCAGCTGGGCAGTTCAAAACCTCAGGCAACGGCCAAACACTCACAGGTGCCTCTTCAGTTGTAACCACACACCCAACAGCAGTTTGATGCTGTGGAATTGTCACAGATGCTGATACCAATGCGTATTTCGCCAGCTAAAATACCATTGTCACAGCATGGCAGTTCCAAACATTGGGCACCGCCACAAACTAAACATGCTTTAATCAAATGCTATGGTTCAGCGCAGGATGCACTGAGGGGTTTTCTTGATGCAGACTCACCCTCCACTGTAGGAGAATCATCCATGGACTCCTACAAACATGTTGAATTGTCGCAACGCATTGACGATGATTTAAAGCTTCAACTTGAAAGCACATCCGAGCAATCTCAAAAATGCATGCAGGAGCCAGTGAGGGCACACAGCGAAAACACGCGGAGCCAATTGTGTACTTCAGCTGTCGAAGTGGAAGAAGGAGAGCACGCTCTTGAAAGCGAGCTGGGGGTGAGTGTGCATGACAACACCACTGTGCGGGCCGCACACGTTTCTCATCATGACTGCGCCGACAATGATACAGTTACTGATGATAATGTGGATTATTTGGAATTAACCGAAGATGCAGACGAAGACGATTTTGATGATCCATTGTACACCCCTCATAATGCACAATCCTCAGGCTCCAGCCAACTGTGTAAAAGGCTACGGATGGATGAAAACCCCTTAAATGTTGAACGGGAATTCCATTTGCCCTTGCAATATAGTACGGGTTCTGACATAGCCACAATTTTCAAAAAAGCTTCATCGAAACATCAACCGACGACTCCAAGCACCAACCACACCACAACATCAAACAAGGCCAGCACTCCAAGATCATTGGCTCTTACCAGGAAAAAAAAATTCTACGCCGGCATGTTCGCCTGTGGCATCCACATCAACAAATCATGAGGCTGTATTATCGTCACAGCAAGGAACAATCAACAACACCCCCGATGGGAATGCAGACAAACAAAAAGAACTAAGGTCAGATGTCTGGGACCATTTCACTGCCTGTGATGCAAAGAAACTAGTAGTCAAGTGCAAATACTGCACAAGGAAAATAACAAGAGGGACCAAAGGAGGGAAGAGTCGGCCTGGGACTAGTGGTATGCGCAGCCACATGAAGCACCATCACCAGTCCATTCTCAATGGCTCTAGCAAAAGTACAACAAGAGGATCCCTCTATAAACACCGCTAGTGATAGGACTGTGCAGACCACATTGTGAGAATCTATGAAAAACCAAAAGAAATGGCCAGCATCTCACCCTACTGCACAGTACTACCTAGCACTCGTGATCAAGATGCTGGCAGTCGACATGCTTCCATTCTCATTTGTTGAGAACGAGGGATTCCGGGAAGTAATGGAAGGAATGGCCCCATGATGGAATGTACCTTCGAGATATTATTTCGCAAAGAAGACCATTCCAAAACTTTTCTCCGAAACATGCAAAGCAGTATCAGCTGCTATGTGTGGGTGCGAGGGCAAGGTTGTGCACTTAACCACGGACATGTGGACCAGTGCACAGCGCATGGAGTACCTGTGCATTACTGCACACTGGATTCATTGAAACCCCAATTACAGACTGGTAAGGAAGCAAGCCATACTTGCATTGGAACACTTTCCGGAACAACACACTTCTGAAAACATCCATGCTAAATTATCACAATTGACACATGAATGGTTGGCTCCCCTTGATCTCTCCATTGGGTGAATTGTGTCAGACAATGGGGTAAATATCATGAAAAGAATTTCTGAATGTGGGAGCCAAAATGTTTCCTGCATGGCTCATTCAATGCATATGGTGGCAAAAAAATTTCTAGAATCGGACCCAACGGTTAAGAACACAGTAGAGCGTGCAAAGAAGTTGGTGACGCACTTTTGTCGATCGGGAAAATCTCGCCGCGTGCTCAGGGAAATACAGGAGGAGAGGCAAGTTGCACTTCAGTTCTTCCCAAACAATGTCTGCACACGTTGGAACTCAACGTATCAGATGCTAGAAAGACTACATTTGCAACGACTTGCGATTGAGACTTTCTTTGCTGTGGCATCAAAGTCTGTAAAGGACGCCCCCGCTATGCAGCTCAATATTACTCACTGGGATACAATAGAAACTCTCCTTGCTCTGCTGGCACCCTTTCAAGTCATGACAGAGTTTGTGAGCAGGGCCGATGCAACACTCAGTCAGAGCTTGGCCTCGCTCGTATTATTGAGGACACAAGTCGATGACATCACCAACTCTCTAGCACTACAGGATGATGGACGTGAAAGCCTTGGAATTTAATTACAGAGCATCATCACGAACAACACCCAGTTTAAGAAGATTGGTAGAGATAAGTTGTACAGGGTGGCGACTGCTATGGACCCACGTTTCAAGAACGTTACAAAGGTATTGGGTGGTGAAGAAGCCGCTGCAGCTGCACGCTATGACATTGCCAGCCACATAGTTAAAGGGGTTTGCGAAGACAGTGATGACGATGCACAGGAGAACGACACAGACCAAGTAACCACAGCTGCCTGGAGCAAAGCAGTTTACCAGGAGAAGGTTTTACACACAAAAGTAACCACAGCTGTCTGGAGCAAAGCAGTTTACCAGGAAAAGGTTTTACACACAAAAGTTCTGGGAGAAGTTCTATGCAGAAGTTCAAAGATCCGGATGTTTAAGATCTGGGTGAATGATTTAGACACACAGAAAGTTCAGGATGTAACAGCAAACATGCAGGAGAAATGTTTGTGTAAAAACACCCATAGTCGGTGTCACTTAATTCAGGAATCTGATAATCGGGACAGCCACTTTAATGAGACAAACCCTGGGAGACAATTCTTCCCAATGTTATTGCTCTTGTTTAATTGGTATGTCACTTAGGTTAGCTGGTAGGGATGGGACTCCAGGTGGAATTTCGGTTTTGTTGTCTGTGGTTTCAGTTCTTCTTGATTTTTGGATCCAATTTCAGTTTCTTTTCTTTTTTTCTCCAAGAGTAGGCTGAAGATCTCCAAGAAGAGTAAGCCTCCAGACCTGAATGGTTTCAGGGGGCCCGAACCCTGAATGGGCCAAACCCCAAACCCCTGGGTGTTCGCACACCCCTAGTTTTGAGGCCTACTCTTGTTTCGGGACTTCAGCAGGACTCGAGAAGCCCTTAGTACTTCACTAGATCTTACTTAGGGGACTGGAGGCTTACTCTTCTTGCAGATCTTCAGCCCTTGGGTCCTACAACCTCTGATCACACTGGGATCCTAGCCTACTCCTATTTTGGTCCAGCTATGCCCCTCGGGCTCCATTGCCTTGGGTAATCCCCCTTTGCCTTGGGCCCCCTTGCTCAGGCAACTGGCTCCCTTGATGGTTCTGGGTTTTCCCTCTTGGGCCCCTCCTCTGGGGACTGAGTGCTCCCATCCCCTGATTTCCTCCAGGATCACCTGCCTTCCACACTGAGACCACACCCTTGGTCAAGCCCTCAGACTTGTATGCAGGTCATATGACCCACCCACTCTGGTCGCATGATCTCCCTACTCCCTGGACTCCCTGTTAACCTTTTTAGGGATAGCCCCATGTGAACAAATGGTGAAGCACCCTGACACTGTGAGCCTGTTCTGCACCTACTCACTCACAGTATTTCCTCACATCCTGCTTTTTACACCTATGGCCCAGCTTCATTACAGAGCACTCTCTCTGGTGAGAAACTGAGGCACAGAGCAATTACATGACTCACCTGTGTCAGAGTCGCAGCTTTAAAACCAGAGCACCAGAGTTCCAGCCCCTCATCGTGGTGCTACTAGGCATCCTCAGCATTAGCAGGCTCCTCACTTTGCCTTGTAGCTTGTGCATGCACTAATTCAGTCCAATTGCTGATCATAAATCAAGCCTAAGTGGTTATTTTAAAATAATTTAGGGGTGAAATGCCTTTGCTGTGAGTATTTATCTTCCCAGCTGTGAGTGCTCTGATTGGTCCCTAATCTATGCTCTCACGGTGTGGTCTGGCACCGCACACTTGAGTTTATATTTTATTAGAGACTGGAGGAAGAATTTTACTGCCTAGCCTCCCTCTATGGGTGAAAATAGAAGTGTGGGTGGCATGGTGGCTCCCAGCCAGAGGCAGGAAATAGTGGCTTCCACTCTCTGCATCAGGGAGGGACACCGACCAAACATTCCTGTGGCTGGAGTGTTGTCCTGCTGTCTGCACACCCTGGGTAGGGTGGGTTGCAACAGACGTGAGGTGGGGTGGCCCCACACCACTCCCAGTACCCCACCCCCACCATAGTGTGCAGCCATGGTGATGTGGCTGAACAGACTCATTGGCCTGCTTTGACCTGTGTGGGTGACCCTTAGCCTGGAATGAGCACCTAGGATCATCTGGAGGGCTCATTCTGGCCAGCCTCCTATCCACCCTGGGGCTGTAGTGGGCTAATAGGGAAACAGAAACAGGGCCCAAGCATAATTTCTCTAGGCCTGGTACAAACTTGTAGGGATGTGCGAACGTGATTCTGAAGTTCGGAGTTCCGATCGAACCGAACCGAACTTTTGAACCGAACTCGAATTCGATTGAACTGTTTGGTCGAATCCGAACCAGTTCAGAAGACCAAAAAACCCAGGGTTGAATGTACGAACTTGGTTCAGAAGTTCGGAATTCGATGAAACTCGAATAGTTCGGTCGACCGAATCGAACTTTCGAACCGAACTTGATTTTCAAACCAAACCGAATTTCTGAACTCAGTTCTGTTCGCACAACCCTACACACTTGTAGCATGGGCCCCCTGCCATGATCCCATCTCATACACACAATCTCATTTTATTTCTGAAAAGCTCATTGCTCAGAATGTTGCTTTTTCTGCTCTAACACTGCTTCTGATTGACTCCAGGAAATCTCATAAGATCTTACAAGATCTGGACACCCCATAGATACAGGGAAATAAGTTTGCATAAACATCATCAAGCATCTAGATTTACAATGGTAATGGTCTTGCAGCCTGGGCCCCCCGGGGCCCCTTGGTGCCAGTAAAGTGCACCTATTCTTCCCCCATGCTTGGGTCCAGAACAGATGTGGGGTGAGTCCCAGGACACAGAAGACCATAGCAGGCCACTGTCACGTGTGTTTTCACCCCGAAGCTACAAAAATGAGGGGTGCAACACATTGTTAATTTAAAGCATCTGCTTGGCTATTTTTCGTCTTTCTCCCTTGCTGGCAAGACAAGCACTATGATAAAGNGCCATGATCCAGGCCTCAGAAGCCTGAACCTACTAACTCTAAATTCCTGGCAACAGGGTGTTATCCTACACTCAATTTCAGTTACCGATAGTCATGTTGGGTTATTCATGGATCGATGAGTCAGAAGAGCTGGGTTTTATTCCTCACTCTGTCATGGACATGGTTTGTAAAACTGGCCATCTAACCTCTCTATGCCCTCTTCTCTACTAAGGATTTGACCCTGAAAACAGTAGCTCAGACTATGTTGCAACATTCCATTGTCAATTAGGGTTAAGATGCTATTCAGTCAATCCCTCATCACTCTTCTCACTTGCAGCCCCAGCTATATAGGGGTGGGAATTTCGGTTTCGGATCCAACCGAAACGGCCCCCAAATGGCCGTTTTGGTTTTAAAACTGTAAACTGAAATTGTACGGTTCTTTTTCAGTTCCAGTATTTTGTTTTTTCCATTGATTGTTGTTGTTGTTGTTGTTGTTGTTGTTCTCATTGACTTCTGTGGGAGAAAATCCATTGAAGTCAATGAGAAAAAAAACAGAAAAAAAAATCAATGAAAAAAAATCACCCTGCGCAGTCTACTAAAATTTTTCGGGGCTCCAGCTCCGGGTCCAGTGACAGCAGCGGAGTTGGCTCCGGAGGTGGCAGCTGAGTGCTTCAGGCCTCTACTAGGCCTTCCAGGTCAACTGACCCGGTCACCTGACCCGGAAGGCCTAGTAGAGGCCTGAAGCACTCCGCAGTGCCGCCACTGCCATGAGACCTGGGGCCGTAGCCCCGGCGCCACTAGGTAGGGGGGTCCCTGGGATGGTAGGGATGTGCGAACACAGTTCAGAAGTTCGGAGTTCAGACTGAACTCAAATAGTTCAGTCAACTGAACCGAACTTTCAAACCGAACTCGATTTTCGAACCAAACCAAATTTCCAATCTCGATTCTGTTCGCACATTCCTATGGGGTGTTTTTTTTTTAAAAAATTATTAGTAGGCTGCACAGGGTAAGGGGGGGAGGTGAACTTTGGCACCCTTTCCACCCGCACAGCCTGGAGGGAGGGGAAACGGGTTCCCCACTGCCCCCCACCCCCACCTGAATGGGTACAGAACCCAAACTTTGTTTGGGTGGTTCAGGCAGGGGGAAATTTGGGTTTAGGGGGTTCACAAACAGGCTAAACACCCCGAGTTGCACATTTGCACATCCCTACTCAAAACCCAAGGTTAGAGAATGAGAAGATTGGGGCAGGAAATCCAGCTCTACATCCCTGTGGGTGTTTTCTGGCAAAGCCATGCGGGGGGGATGTTCAGACCAGCCGATCCCCGTGCATATCCTGGCTTTCTCATTCCCTCCACAGCCAAAATATGCATGGGGGGGGGGGGACGGAAAGGCCTGAAAGTGGCCTGAGTGAGAAATCGAGTGCTACTGAAAAGAGAAAACCTTCCCCACAGAGATGGAAAACAGCCAAGAGGAACAGAAATCTGTGAGTGACACTGTTCCTGAAGGGACTTGCTGTCAGGCTGGCCCATCATGCATCACACAGGACACATACCCCCTTGAGTTGGTGTTCAGAGGACAACCCACATAATTAATTTAGGCACCTGCTCCTACCAAGGTCTGAGGTTACAGTGGCTTCCATTACCATGATTAATAACCAAAATTTGGGTTATCTAATCAGTTAACCGATCAGCAACTGCTAACTGCACTGGTTAACCAATTAACTGAATAACCACTTTACCATTACTGCACAACCAGTTTGCCATATAACTGATCTATACTTTTTCTGTATTCTGTCACTTCCGGTTTTCTTCTGGATGAATAGAAAACCTGCATCCAACAGAAATGACCCAAGTATCCAATGGAAAACTGAGTTTAAATTGACAGCAGGTCGGGGGTGGGGGGAAGAGCAGGATAGGATTTATAGGTAAATGGAACTTGTCAGTTAATGTTGAATAGACATACATCAACATGGTATACAGTAGGTGGCACAAAGAAGTAGTAACGCAGTAAATTGGTTAAATTATTTAGTTATTTAGTTATTTATTTATAAGCATTTTTAGTTACCCCCTCATGCCTATGGCATCTTGGGGCGGCTTACAACAAACAACAATAAAATTCCATAAAAACAATTTTAAAAATATAACCTCATCAGTAAATTTTAAAGTATCAAAATCCCATATTCCCCCCCCCCCCAAGAACTACCCCACCCTCCCATCCTCCCCTCTGAAGGCCTGGGCAAACAGCCAGGTCTTGCAGCCTCGACAAAACTCCAGAAGACCTGGGGCCAGGTGGGAGGGAGTTCCAGAGCTGTGGCGTGGCCACCAAGAATGTCCTCTCCATTGTGAACCCCTGTCTCACACGGGGACCTCCAAAAAGGCACCCCCAGTGGACAGAAGGGATTGCTCTGAGGCACGGAGGGCGAGGCAGTTCCCGAGGTATGAGGGGCCCAGACCGTGCAGGACTTTATAGATCAACACTAACACCTTGAATCTGACTCGGTACGCTATAGGCAGCCAGTGTAGAGCAAGGAGCACAGGTGTTATGTGCTCCCATTACCCAGTCCCCATAAGAAGACGGGCCACCGCATACTGTACCAGCTGCAGCCTCCAAACCAGAAACAAGGGAAGCCCCATGTAAAGCGTATTGCAGTAGTCTAGCCTCAAGGTGATGAAGGCATGGATGAGAGTGGCCAGGTCAGGCATGGAAATGTATGGACACAGCCTTCGTACCAGATACAGCTGGTGGAAGGTGGTCTTAGCCACCATCTCCACCTGCCGATCCAGATGGAGACCTGAGTCCAACACCACCCCCAGACTCAAAACCTGTTGGGCTAAAGGAGGACGGACCCCCCTGCCTTTCCTACCACCATCACCTCCGTCTTATCAGGATTTAGTTTCAGTCTGCTCTGCCACATCCAATCTGCCACGGTCTCCAAACATTGGGAAGTAATGAGACAGCAGGACCTGGGTCAGTTGAAAACGAGAGGTACAGCTGAGTATCATCAGCATACTGGTGACATCGCACACCGAACCCTATCAAGATCTCCCCCAGGGGCTGCATATACACATTAAATAATAGCAGAGACAGAATCGAACCCTGCAGAACGCCACAGGATAAGGCCCGGGGGCTTGATGTTTCAGCCCCCAGCACGACCCGCTTGCTTGTCCCCAAGAGGAATGAGTGGAACCACCTGAGGACAGTCCCGTCCCGACCTCCCAGGTCTCGCAGTCATCTCAACAGCAGCCCATGATCCACAGTGTCAAAAGTGGCCAGGAGATCTAGTAGGATCAGAAATGTTGAACATCCTGCATCCATCTCATGGTGGAGATCGGCCACCAAGGCCACCAACGCCGTCTCAGTACCATAGTCGGGGCGGAACCCAGACTGAGAAGGGTCAAGGAAACCGATGCTATCCAAATGCCCTGGAGCTGCAGTGCCACTGCCCGTTCAATAACCGTCCCTAAAAAGGGAAGATTAGAGATGGGTCGGTAGCTGGAGAGTGCATCCACATCCAAAGATGGCTTCTTCAGCAGGGGGCGCACCACAGCCTCCTTGAGACTGGGTGACAGCCTCCCCTGCTGAAGGGACACATTCACTACCCTCGCCAGCACCGTCCCCAAAGTCCCCAAAGTCTTGCTGGAGGCTTTCACCAACCAGGACGGGCACGGATCTAATTCACAACTAGAGACTCTAACAGACTCCAGGACATTCCCCACATCGGCTGGCATCACTTCCTGAAACTCATCCCAGAAAGATCAACCAGATGGCGCCTCCATAACCTCATGCTCCTCACCTACTGCTTTCAATCCGGTGTCAAAGTTACTCTGGATCTGAGTGAATTGAGCGATTGAGTAATAGGGATGTGGAATTTGTTTAATTTTTATTAGTTACTAAAATGAATGGAGCCCTATTTGTTTTAGTAACTAATGTTCCAAAAATGAATGAATAAGCAAACAACATATGTTTGCTTTCATTTGTTTTGTTTTTGATTATTTTTAATTTAAAATAATAATTTTTAAAAGTACATAATCCCTGTGCATGTGCAAAATGGATGCCGGGGCTGTTCTGAGAATGTGCATCCCTTTTCCAAAATGGCGCTGACAGCATCACTGCCATTTTGGGGAAAGGCAGCCAGTCTGCACACATGCACACATCAAGGGAAACCAGCAGCTGTGTAAATGCTTTCCTATGAGAGACGATAAATGCAGACTGAAGAACCAGGGGGGAGGGGTTGCTGTGTTGAGCCCCCACCCTGGTAACCAACTAGCTAGCAAAGATAAAGGTGATTAGGTCTGCAACGACTTCACCTATTGATCTGCCTGTTTGTCTCGGGCTGCACTCGCCTTTCTTTATGCTCCAAGCAAGCCGGCTAATTGATTATGTCTGTCTGCTTGTTTGCAGGAGCTTCTTGTTTCTTACCTGTGCTCATTGATTTCTTAAAATAAAGTTATCAAGCAGAGGTTGCGTTGTCCTAGCTGTATCAGTCGTGAGCTATTGCTGTGCTCCTTTTGCCAGCACTATAGCTGCGCTATCTAGCTCAGCCTGTCCGAAGGTGCCCTGAGTTGCCAAGCGTACGAAACAGGACTCCAGTCTATCCAGTCCCTGCACTTCCAGAGAAGAATGCACCTTCCCAAAACAAATCCAGATTTTCATTAGCGGGTGATTCTGCCCTTTGCAGGTGTCCGGAGTAGTTCACACCAAAATCTTCTAAATGTCTCCTGCTGCAGCTGCAATGCTCTGTATTTTATTAATTTCTTTCTGCTTTTAAAAGCAAAGACAGGAGCATACAGAACAAAAATGTGCAGCTGTTTCACTGCCTCCAGATGCTTTGGGGAAAATCCCTTGCTAGAAAATGAGGGAGCAGGGGAGCAACCCAAGTAGTCTTCAAGTGTGGAGTGCTCTGACCTCTCCCTCTTAATCACTCCCGTCCCACACCTTTCCCTGGAAAACACACTCCCTGCCCCTCCCTTGGCACTTCTATCCCAAAATGGGTGGTATGTGCTACGGGAAAGGAACAGGGAATGTGATTGGTCAACCGGAGACAATGCTGTGTGGTTAGATTGTGCATATAGGGAGGGGAGGTACCAGGAATGTGTGCTCTTGGGGGTTGAAGGGTCCAGCTACATGTGAGGGTCTCAGACCTTCACCCCCTCTGGTTTCACTCCTATGAGAGTGAACCCAGGAGGGGGGAAAGAAATGGGAAAGGTTCCAGCCTAGGAGGATCTAAGAGGAGCCTTCAACGGGCAGTTGCGAAGGCAAAGCAGAGGCATTGACTGGCCTGGAAAAGAAAGAACTTGGCAAGAGAATAATTCAGAATGGCAAAGAATTCCCCAAGTATGTCACAGAGGTCATTCAAACACCTGTCAGGCCTGGTTTACAGGGAGTGAAGTGTGTGGCCTGCAGGCTGGGTCTTTTATAATCATGACACTGTGCACTGGAGCAGCTGGGGTTTAAAGATTTTTCCTTAAGTGTTATGAAATTCTAGCTCATTTTACTCCCTAATAAAATGGGATACAGTGTATTCTCCCCTAGCTGAGCCAGATCAAAGGGTAGGAGACAAGCTATATGCCAGACAGGAAAGCTTTCCAGAATCACAGATTAAGATTTTGGAGGGAGGCCCTGGTTACAAAGATCATTGGCCTGACCCCCACCCTCAGTAGCTTGTACTGTATTTCCCATTCCCCTCACTCACTGGGTTGCCTACTACAGTGGGAAAGAGGCTGGTCATGTACCAAGGCTGCTGCTGGGAGTGTCCCCTGGGAGTGTATGATTATTGATTAGGCCAGGGCTGCACCCCCTCCCAGTTTCTCTATGCATCATATGCACATTAAACAAGAGAAGGGACAAAATAGAGTCCTGCGGGTCCCATAGGCATGTCACCAGCAACTCATGGTTAACAGTATCGAAAGCCGCTGTTAGATCTAATAGAACCAACAGGATCATATGACCATTGTCCAATTCTATGAGGAGGTTATCAGCCAAATCCACAAGCACTGTCTCCTTGCCATAACCCGGGTGAATGCCAGACTGCCCGGGATCAAGAAAACTGATGCCATCCAAATGTGCCTGGAGCTAATGAGCCACTACCCATTGAGTAATGTTTCCATTCAAAAAAGGGAAGGTTAAAGACAGGCTGGTAACTAGCTGGGGCACCCACATGAAGCAACGGTTTTTTGAGGAGGGTGCCATGTGCCATAAAAAGTGGGTGACTCAAAAAGTAGCATCTGGACCATGGAACAGAGAGGTTTAGCAGAGGACCAGGCAGAGGTGGCAGGTGAGAGAGATTTTGTTCCTGACCAGGGCAGGTAGGCAGGTGGATCTTTTCATGCCCTGAAGTATAACTGAAACTATTTTTAGTCACCACATGGCCTTTGAAACGAGAAGACTAATAAAATCAGGGATAAGGTTCAGTCATTACAGAGCTATACAGCTGCAGCTGGAACCTCAGAATGCATCATGTCCTGGGGAACACACAGTCAAGCCAGGTAATTTCTGCATGTCACTCTGCCTCCTTGAGCTTTTCTTTGGAGTTTCAAGCAGAAAAGTTACTTTTCACTCCTTCCTTGCCTAACATCTCTGTTGGGTATAGGAGTGTGCACCAGGCCTACATGTCATTTTCATTTTTCACCATCATTTTTGTTATTAAAAAATGGTGGTTTTGTTATTATTAATTTAATGGAAATGTCGTTTTTGTTATCATTGTCATTCTTGTTATCGGTATCGTTTCAAACAAAGATTTTATTTTTGGTATCGGTATCGATTCTGATAACATTATATATATAATGTTATATAATAAATATCTAATCTTTCTATATATGTACACAACTAATATCTATCTAAATATAAGAGAGATGGGGAAGGGAAAAGGAAAATGATTATCTAATCAATTATCTATATAACTATTCTAATCTAATCTAATCTAATCTAATCTAATCTAATCTAATGTCTATAATACATATCTATATCTAATCTATACTATCTATCTATATCTAATGTACAGGGGGGAGAAGGGCAGGGAAAGGAAGAAGGTTGAATATATGGTATGAGGAAGGAAAGGGTACTGGAAATACAATGAGGGCTAGGGAGGATTTTTTGTGTGCAACTACCACCATTCTGTAAACACAGAACTGTCACAGAACAGAGAGAAAAAACCTGGTCCTCCCATTATAAAGCATTGCAGTGCCCTCCCCCAGAGCCCCCTTGATTGGTTGTGGGAGGCAGCAGGCATTGAGCAATCACAGAGTGCCATGAGACAGACTACTGGGACCTGCCTGCACTGCTCATTGGCCAGTGATACATCCATCAGTTACTGCTGAACTGCTCGCCCCTCCCAACACAGGCACAGTTCTAGAGTTCAACCCTGTTTAGGGCTCCAAGATGTCTTCTCCCCCCTGCACATCTTCCCTCCAAAACCCAACACCACAACATTAATAATAACGACAACGCTAACAAGGTTGTTGTTTTCATTATTGTTGTCGTCATCACTGATTGTCGTTTTTGTTACTGCAATAACGATAACGAAAATGACAATTTTTGTTATTGTTATTGTAATAATGAAAACTGCATACACACCCCTAGGTAGCACTGTGTAAGGGTTGGGCTGAGGGGGGTGTCTGGGATGTGGGCAGACAATGGGAGGCTAGAGTGTAGGGTCAGGACTGGAGCTCGGACAAGAGGAAAAGACCTGGAGGGCATGGGGCTGGAGGAGGAGACAAGAGATCAGGGAGCTGGAGACAAGGGCAAGAGAAGGACTGGGAAGCAAGGAGCAGGAAGCCAGGAGATATGGGAGACAAGGCATAACAGGCCTGCAAGCAGGAAGCAGAGGGAGATGGGTTCCTCTGCCCAACATCCTCTTGCTCCCAGCCAGGATTATATGCCAACCAACCAGGAAGCTGGAAGACGTGGCAGGGGCTGGGACAAGCTGGAGAGAGGTGTGGCACGGGCTAGAGCTGAGGCGGGTCAACAAAACTGGATTGTGCTGAATCAGGCGCCACTCCAGGATCCTTGGAAACACAGGGCCAAGGCCCAGGTCCTGACACACTGGGAAAGAGCAGCTGTTACCTGACTAGTCCAAAGAAACTTTCCTTTTGTCATCTAGTTGCTGTTTATTTAGCGGCTCCTGGGAATGGGCTCTTAGACACAAAGAATGTAAATGCTGCTTTTTTCGGGAGGCGTGCAGTACATTCCGGGAAGTTTCCCATCATGCACTGTAGCACCTGTGCAGAATATCCAAGAAGAAAACATTGATTTCAAATATGTGCTTGCAGTGTACCCAAAACAAAATATTCCCTTTGGGTTCAAAAACAATTTGGGAAAGGGGGGATTTTGGATTTGCACATTTTCAAAAATTAAGATTTCCTGTGGAGTGGAAGACTAAAAACATTGAGATATTCCTCTGAAAAAATGTCATTAATCAGAAAACAACCAATAGTTCATAACAAGGCCATACTACACATGAGCACACTCACCACTGAAATGCAACTACCTCTGGAATGCAACACGCCAACAGCTGAACAGCTCACAGCAATACACTGCGCAGCATTTAAGACCATTATGTCTGAAAGTGCAGAGGAAAAATCTAGGTTGGCTGAATATTTATTTAAAGTGAGAAGGTGTTTAATTATGGTTCATTGCTCTCTGAAACAAGTATCTGCAAAAATGGGTATACATGTCAAATTTCCGGTACCCTAATCAATTCCAAAATTTGGGGCATTAATTGGTACCTGATTGGGCTTCAGTTTGGGTACCCAATGTTCTGGAATTTTGACTTCCAGTCCTGATTTTTCAAGTTTCTGTCCTACTTCTTGGTTTTCTGACCTGATTTACCTATCGGTAACTGAAAAATCAGTAAATCGGTAATGGAGATCACAAGGATTAATTATTAATTATTAATTATTAGTATCCGGGTACCTGATTGGTGATCAGATAGCTTGTTGGATACCTGACACAGTACCTGGAAATGTGGGTTTTACTAAATTCAGTACCTGTTTCAGCTCTGGTTATGGTCTGCCCAGTAGGTATTAAATGACTGCCTCAAATCTTTCAGTCACCTCTCTGACTTTGTGTTTGGGCTCTGCTCTGGGCATTCTTCCGGTTCCCTGTTTGTTTATATATTTGTTCTTTTGGCTTCTCCTTGTAAGAAGACATGATCAAGGGAATCACAGTTCATCCTTTTGATGTTGCAGCCATTGTTTTGGTGGAGGGGAAGTTCTTTCTTTCTATGCTGGTGGTATCTATAATTAATATGTTGATTCAGATGAAAATTATAGACATGGGAAATACCTTTTTTTTAAAAAAAACCCAGCAACAACTCTTGTTTAGCAAGAAATTATGAATCTTCAATTCAGTGATTCTTAACCATTTCTTTTCCAATCCCCCCCAATATGTATAGTCCTCTACTCTAGCTGGAGCTCTCCTCTCTCCGAACAATGTAGGCAGGGGAAAGTGAGTTTCTTGTGAGAAACTTGCAGTCCTGGTGAGATCTGGTGAGATTCTTGTGAGAAACCTGAGAGTCTCACGAGAAAGTAGAGATTCTTGCAAGAAATCCAAGCATCTCAAAAATACCTCAAAATTATCTGTGCATGCACAATTTTAAGAACTTCTATCCTATGCTTTGCATATTAAAAATTATGATGGCAGTCTAAACTATTTGCATTCTGTTAAGCTTTGGCATTAAAACACTGTAGTTTCAAAAGTAGCATGATATAATATACATGCCAGATCAGCAAATGAACCAAGAGAAACTGATGGCCCTGGTGGCAGTTTCTCTAGCAAGAAACTCGAAATGAGACAATGTCACTGAGAAGCATATTCTAGTTGAGATTTTTGAGAAGGGTGAAATCTCGTTTCAGCCCAAATTTGTTTTGCTGCTTTATATCCTACTCACCCCCACAATTTGTATCTCAGCAGCAGTTGATTTTGGGGGTGGGATCAGGGGACATTGCCCTGAGCCTCCCATTTCTAGAGGGTCCAACATGGTGACTAGATCCTTCATCAGCCACTTCAAGACAAGAAGTCTCCACTGGGTCCCAGCCATAGACTTTCAGGAATCTCAGGGCTTGGACCAGCATCTTTGGGAGGAGGAAGGATGGGATACCATTTCAAGGCAGTGCCTAGTCCTGTAGCATCACTGCATTGTGTCTGCAGTTGGCCTGACCCTTGAGCTAGATATAGTAGGTCAGAAGGTTTCTCCTCCAAAACCCAGGCTACACCTCCAACGCCTCTGATAGTCTGCCCTCCAGAATTTTAGACTGCCCAGCAGGAACAGGAAGCTGGATGGAACAATACCCAGGTCTTTTGCCAGAGTCTGTGTGCCCTGTGTGCTTCCTACCTGCCCATCCTGAGCCTCACCCTCAGCCCTGCTTCCAGACTATGCCCATAATTCCTTTCCCGCTTATCCTCCTGGACTCAGGTTTCAAGTTCAATCCAGTTTCCCATTGGATACCTGGTTCAAATCTGCTGGATGCAGCTTTGCTATTGGCTGCTAGGATCACTCTCCAGCTGCAAGCTTCTCTTAGGCACTTGTTGCATTTAAGTGGCAGGACTAGGGCTGTAGCGGAATATCGCAGCGGTAGCTATTTCCGGCGGAAACAGTGTTTCCTCAATTAGTGGAATGGCATGGCAGAGGCTTTCATTCCGCGGTTTCATTCCGCGGTTCTGCGGTTCCGCTTATTTAATTCTGCTACTTAGTGGAATCGTGGAAACATGACATTTTCGCTATTTCCGCAATTCTGCCAGTGCCAGAAAATAGCGGAATAACGGTTTTCCGCAATTTCTGCATTTTTTTCGTGATTTTTCCGCAATTCCGTGATTTGCAGAATTCCGGCGGAATTAGCGGAATATCCGCAGAAAGGTGTGGCACGGGCAATTCCAAAATGGCGGAACGGAATCGCGGTGCGGTAAAAGCTGCTGCCGCATCAGACCTAGGCAGGACCCTATAACACGACCCTACTTCCCTAGTCCTGACCCCTGTATACGTTGTGCTGTTGGGGGCATTGGTACTTGGGCTGCAAGGGTCCTGTATGCTCTCGTTTCTTCAAGTGATCCAAGTCAAGTTAATTTCACACTCCCTTCATCTCCAGCTGGTTTAGTGCAAAAGGAAATTTCACAATTAACTCTGTACACAGTTCGTTGCACAACATGGAAATCAAGGGGGTTTGGGATGAGAATTGTTTGAATGTTCATTTCACTGTACTTACAGGACACTATGTTCCCTGCCAATTGCTCCTGATCACTCCAGTTGGCATTGTTTCCTTGTGCTCCCACCTTCATGTACTTGGAAAACTATGGCCACAGCCATGACTGGTGTAATTACATTAATAGAAATGGGGTTTCCCTAGGAGGCAACGAGGCCCCACTGATTATTCCCCATGAGTCTTTAACACCTAATTTGTGCCTCTATTAATAATGACCTGTGCAGTAGAGTCTGAGGCTGGTACAGCTTTGCTGTCACTGAGGATGACACAATGGAGAGAAACTGCTGAATTCAGCCTCAATTAACAGGCTATCTCAGGGTACTTTGCTTGCACAGCGGCTGCTATTTCAAGCCTACAATTATATCTCCTTCCCTGCTTCCTCCTCCTCCTTCTCTCCTGTATCTCTTTCCCCTAGAGCTCTGATAGCAGAGAATTAACAGAACACTTTCCACTGAGCAGACCGCAGCAAATGAGGAATTGGCAAAGCAGATGAACCATCCCACACCCACGGTTGCCTCCTTGCCACATCTTCTTTTGATGGAACGGGAGAAAGAGGTTGCTTTGCACTCTGCTTCTATGGCCACTGTGGGATGCTGGAAAATGAGAGGCAATGGGATTTATTATTTTATCATGACCCATGAGAGTAACCAAGGGAGTTAGGATGTTCTCAATTAGAAATCAGAATCTTCTTTGATAGAGACATTTCCAGCATGTTATAGGAAATTCAGCAGCAGCATCCAAAGCCAGACCCTAACTGCATGACCTGCAACATCAGGTCTGGAGCTGAACATGGAACTCCAAAGGGTTGCTGGGAAGAAAGGTTGCTCCAAAACAGCAAAGTCCACACCCATTTATAAAGTCCTTCAAATCACAGAATTCTTCGTTCCAGGGAGCAGAGAAGACCAGGATGGGTTAATAAACTGATAGACTGCTGGAAGGAGGTCATATTCTCTCTCAATCTCTGATAGCAATAGAATCATAGACTGTTTTTAGATGAGATGGTACCACCCAGTGGACATGTAAGGTACCGCCCATTTAAAAGTGGTGCTGGGTGGGCATGCGCTCCTGCGATACACACACCTCCACCCATCTCCTCACATGGAGCAACCAGGAAAATCCCAGATTGCTCCATGTAGGGCATGGTTGTCCAGCGGATCGATGGTGCACACTGAACGCACACCTATCCACCACCGTCTAAACCCTCCCCCATTCACTGGAAGTGCATGTGTTCTTCACGGATCGAACACGAACCCTGTTAAAATACGGCCATAGGATCATACAGTTGCGAGGGAAATCATGGGTCAACTAGTCCAACCCCCTACTTGGATGCAGAGTGACTAGAGCTACAAGTAGGACTGAATAGGGATGGGCGAATGCGGTTCAGAAGTTCGGAGTTGGGCCTGAACTCGGCCTGATCGAACGACCGAACCCAAACCCGAAACCGAATATGAACAGACAGAACCGAACTCAATTCCGAACGTTGAAATGACTGAAGAGTTTGGTCAGTTCGGATCGAATTTGGGTGAGTTTGGGTGACTAAAACGTGATGTCAGTGTCAGGTCACTGGAAGGCCAAATGTGGCAGGGAGGGGGAGTCAGCTGACTCAGCTGAGGAGCAGACTTGCAGCCACCAGTGGTGGAGGGTGGAGACTGGTTTGGAGTAGCAGCCAGCCTGCCGAATCACTATCCCTTTTCTCCTCACACCACTGACTTCACAGTCTGCGATTGACCATGGGCTAGGCTGCACAGAGCCAATGGGGTTTACGGTGAGGCGGGGGCAGCAAGACACAAAGCTGTCTGCCTCCCTCCTTCCCAACACCTTCTGAACTAGTCACTGTTCCTGAACAGTAGGCATTTCAGAAGGCTCCCTCTCCCAGCATTTCCCAGCTCCTGCCATCCTACTCCCATTTCACCCATCCAATCCATCTACCCCCATATTTTCATTCATTTATTTAGCTTAGCTTAGATAGATTAGTGGGTTTTTTACCCCTCCCTGTGTTCCCTGTGTTCAATCATCCTTTTTCTCTCCCCCTCCATTGAATCCTTTCCCTCTCCCATGTATTCCATCCCTGATTCCCTTTCCTTCCCCTGTTTTTTTAAATTTAGAGTAGGAAGGATTATTAGATTGATTTAGGTTTCATTTCAGTTTTGTACCCATCCTTGTGTTGTTTGTGATTCCCCCCACATCCCCATAGATAGATAGATAGATAGATAGATAGATAGATAGATAGATAGATAGTAGACAGTTGTAGGAGTTTGCTTAGTGATAGAGATAGCTTAATGATTTAGTTTATGGTGGCATTTAGATGTGCATTTAAATCGCACAGCCGCCGCCGCGGCAGCATGCGATTTAAAGCACTGCGCACTTCCGGGTTGGTCTGAATGCGGTGAGTGCGCACATTTCAGCCTAACCTGAACTGTTGGAGTGCGGTTTGAAAAGCTGCTCGGAGCAGATTTTTAAACCGCACTCCAACAGATTGTGTTAGGTAGAAATGTTGCATTCAGACCAACCCGGAAGTGCGCGGTGCTTTAAATCGCACGCTGCCGCGGCGGCGGCTGTGCGATTTAAACGCATGTCTGACTGCGCCCTTAGTTTTTGTAGGAGTAGGCCTGTGTACTTATTGGATAATCCATTTAGTACATAGTATTTAGAATAGTTAATAGCAGTTAGATTTAGTGTAGATAGATAGATATACTATTAGATAAAAAATTTAAATACATTTTAAAAAACAATATAAAAATAAAAACATTATTTTGGAGGGAGAGACGGAGAAGGGAAGGAAAGGCCGGTCTGCTGTGCATAGGGGAGGCACTGGGGCATGTGCCAGAGGTGGGAGGGGCCATGCCAGAGGAGTGGCAGCAGGCAGCAGCTGTAGCCAGAGGCAGAGCACATCACACACACACACACACACACACACACACACACACACACACACACACACACACACACACACCTAAACTCAGTAGGCCTGCTTTAGGGCAACAGGCTTCAGCGGCTCAGTGTCACCTCCTGGCAGTGCCCTCCTCGACTGCCACACAGGGCACTGGAAGGCCTGCAGGACTTGAGGCTGCATCTGTCTCTGCTGGTGGTGGTGCTGGAGCAGGTGCTGGTGCTGCTTCCGATGTTCCTCCAGGGCCACCAATGTCCCGCACTGTCAAGGCAATCCACAGCATTCCAGAGTTGGTGGATCACACCCCGGCTGCTAGAGGCAGGGCCCGATCCCCGGGCAATGTCAGTAGGGAGAGGAGTAGCAGCAGCAGCACTAGCAGCTACAGAGGGGGGCATGGGGAGAGTGCCAGCCGCATGATGGGAATGGGCAGTCTAGCTTCAGGGTCCCAGTACTCCCCTTCACAAGACATCACCGTGATTGTGGACAGTGAGGAAGAGGCAGACACTAGTGCCGCAGAGGCGATGTCTGTAGCTGAGGTGATGGCTGACACTCCTCCCAGAGCTGTGTCACCAGTGCCACAAACTTCTCCCCCTCCCAACAGCGCTGGCAGCAGTGCATCAGCCGGGGCGGGCAAGAAGGCGGGGGGGGGGGAATCCTCAGTCTGAGATCATTTTAAGCAGGTGCGGGCAGATGATCCTAGAGAGGTGCAGTGCATGCTGTGCAATAAGGTGGTGAAGCATGGGTAGGTGCTAGGGGTGGGACATCAGGGCAATTACCGGTTACCGGATTTTAAAAAAACAGATTACCGGATTTTTGCCAGTTTACCGGTACCGGATTTGTTCCATTGATTTCAATGGGGAACTGTCCCCATTGAAATCAATGGGGAAAACCCAAAAAACCTCCCCCCTCCCCATCCCAGACTGTGCGGGTGGAAGGGGGGGCATCCTCCACCCACCCTGCCCAGCCTAGATTAATTTTTTTTTTTAAAGTCCCACTCCCTACTAGTGCGGGCTCCAGGCTGCCACCGGTGACCCGGAGCCTGCACCAGCAGGTACTAGGGTGATCCCTGGGGTGGGGGTGTTTTAACACACCCCCACCCCAGGGATCACCCTACCTCCCCACCCAGGGATCACCTACCTTGCACTCTGGGTGGCGGCGGAGTTTTAATGGCCACAATGTAAAATATCCGGTACGGGGAATCCAGTAAATTACCCCAGATTACCAGGTTTAATCTGATACTGCCGGTACACCAAATACCGGCAGTATCGGATACCGGAAGATCCGGAATTCCCACCACTAGTAGGTGCTCACCAACCTTAGCACAACTGCAATGGCGAGGAACCTCAAGGCATGCCACAGTGCTCTGTTGCTCAGCGGGAAGGCAGGGGAAATGGATGCCAATGGGTTCCCAACTGCAGCAGCCAGTCACCCGGCTCCTTCAGTGGGCCAGCGTCCTGCAGCAACTGCTGCTGCCTCTAGCAGCAGGAGCAGTATGGGGACAGAACAGCAGCAGGAGCCTCCCCAGAAGCTCCATCAGTCCACCATGGAGGAGCTGGGGTGGGAGGATCTGACCAGGCCATTGTCAGGGCTCTGTGGCATTGGCTTCCAAGGGAAAGCCAAGCACCTGTTGGCAGACATTATTGTCCTGGATGGCCAGCCCTTGTCCATTGTGGAGGACAAGGGCTACCAGTGACTCATTGGATTCCTGGCCCCCAGCTTTAAGATGCCTTCCCGCTCCACCCTGAGTCGGACTGTGGTGCTACAGCTCTACAGGGCTTTGAAGGAGCGGGTGAGGGAGATGATGGCAGGGGCTAGGGGGGCCATGGTCCACTTCACCAATGACCTGTGGTCCGCCAGAAATGCCCAGCACACCTACCTGATAGTGACTGCACACTGGTGGCAGGACCCAGAGGCAGCGCTTGGCAGCAGCAGGAAGGGACCTGAAGCAGGGTATAGGTGGCCCTGCTTCAGGCCCAAGTCATGGACAGCTCTCATACCTCAAGGAACCTCGAGGCAGTCCTGGCCACCATGGTGAGGGAGTGGGTCATGCCAGGCGCAGCCTTCACCAAGGGGTGTGTGGTCAAGGACAACGCAGCAAATAAACTAAAGGCAGTCCATGACAGTGGCTTCACAAGTATCCCTTGTGCCGCACACACCCTCCATCTAATGGTGAAGGATGCTCTGGGCCTGGGGGAGAAGGGGATTGGGCCAGGCGCCCTTAGCTCCCTGGTTGAGCGGGGGAGGAAATTGGCAGGGTTCTTCAACCGCAGAATGAAGGGCAGAGAGCTCCTCCGGGAGAAGGAGGCCAAGCAAGGTTCCCCGGTGCACACGCTGGTCCAGAATGTCTCCACCAGGTGGAATTCCACCTTACTGATGCTCGAGCGGCTTCTTGAACAGAAAGCCACCCTGCATCAGGTGGAACTGGAGACAGACATTGAGGCACCTCCAGGGTACAACAGGGAGGAATGGGAGATNATTTCATTTCAGTTTTGTACCCCTCCTTGTGTTCTTTGTGATTTCCCCCCATCCCATTCTCTCTCTCTCTCTCTGGAAAGAGAGAGAGAAAGAGAGATTAGGGATAGTAGACAGTTGTAGGAGTTAGCTTAGTGACAGAGATAGTGTTTAGTGATTTAGTTTTAGTGTTTGTAGCAGTAGGTCTTTGTACTTACTAGATAATCTATTTAGTTCATAGCATTTAGAATAGTTAATAGCAGTTAGATTTAGTGTGGATAGATAGATATAATATTAGATAAAACATTTCAATAATAAAATAATTTATATATATATATACAAACATTATTTTGGAGTGAGAAATGGAGAAGGGAAGTAGAGGCCGGTTTACTGCCCATAGGGGAGGCAATGGGGCACGTGCCAGAGGTGGGAGGGGCCATGCTAGGGGAGTGGCAGCAGGCAGCAGCAGCAGCCAGAGGCAGAACACATCACCACCCCCCAAAACTCAGCAGGTCTACTTTAGGACAACAGGCTTCAGCAGCTCAGTGTCACCTCCTGGCAGTACGCTCCTTCACTGCCACACAGGGCACTGGAAGGCCTGCAGGACTTTTGAGGCTGCATCTGTTTCTGCAGCTGGTTGTGCTGGAGCAGGTGCTGGTGCTGCTTCTGATGTTCCTCCAGGGCCACCAATGTCCCCCACTGTCTAGACAATCCCCAGCAGTCCAGTGGTGGTGGATCCCACGGTGGCTGCTAGAGGCAGGGCCCGATCCCCGGGCAATGTCAGTAGGGAGAGAAGTAGCAGCAGCAGCAGCATTAGCAGCTATAGAGGGGGGCACAGGGAGAGTGCCAGCAGCATGGCGGGCATGGGCAGTCTAGCCTCAGGGTCCCAGTACTCCCGTTCATGAGACATCACCGTGATCGCGGACAGTGAGTCAGAGGCAGACACTAGTGCTGCAGAGGAGATGTCTGGAGCTGAGGAGGTGGCTGAGCCTCCTCCCGGAGCTGTGTCGCCAGAGCCACCAAGTTCTCCCCCTCCCAGCAGTGTGTCAGATGGGGCAGGCAAGAAGGCAAGAGTGGGGGGAATCCTCAGTCTGAGATCATTTTAAGCAGGTGCGGGCAGATGATCCTAGAGAGGTGCAGTGCATGCTGTGCAATAAGGTGGTGAAGCATGGGTAGGTGCTAGGGGTGGGACATCAGGGCAATTACCGGTTACCGGATTTTAAAAAAACAGATTACCGGATTTTTGCCAGTTTACCGGTACCGGATTTGTTCCATTGATTTCAATGGGGAACTGTCCCCATTGAAATCAATGGGGAAAACCCAAAAAACCTCCCCCCTCCCCATCCCAGACTGTGCGGGTGGAAGGGGGGGCATCCTCCACCCACCCTGCCCAGCCTAGATTAATTTTTTTTTTTAAAGTCCCACTCCCTACTAGTGCGGGCTCCAGGCTGCCACCGGTGACCCGGAGCCTGCACCAGCAGGTACTAGGGTGATCCCTGGGGTGGGGGTGTTTTAACACACCCCCACCCCAGGGATCACCCTACCTCCCCACCCAGGGATCACCTACCTTGCACTCTGGGTGGCGGCGGAGTTTTAATGGCCACAATGTAAAATATCCGGTACGGGGAATCCAGTAAATTACCCCAGATTACCAGGTTTAATCTGATACTGCCGGTACACCAAATACCGGCAGTATCGGATACCGGAAGATCCGGAATTCCCACCACTAGTAGGTGCTCACCAACCTTAGCACAACTGCAATGGCGAGGAACCTCAAGGCATGCCACAGTGCTCTGTTGCTCAGCGGGAAGGCAGGGGAAATGGATGCCAATGGGTTCCCAACTGCAGCAGCCAGTCACCCGGCTCCTTCAGTGGGCCAGCGTCCTGCAGCAACTGCTGCTGCCTCTAGCAGCAGGAGCAGTATGGGGACAGAACAGCAGCAGGAGCCTCCCCAGAAGCTCCATCAGTCCACCATGGAGGAGCTGGGGTGGGAGGATCTGACCAGGCCATTGTCAGGGCTCTGTGGCATTGGCTTCCAAGGGAAAGCCAAGCACCTGTTGGCAGACATTATTGTCCTGGATGGCCAGCCCTTGTCCATTGTGGAGGACAAGGGCTACCAGTGACTCATTGGATTCCTGGCCCCCAGCTTTAAGATGCCTTCCCGCTCCACCCTGAGTCGGACTGTGGTGCTACAGCTCTACAGGGCTTTGAAGGAGCGGGTGAGGGAGATGATGGCAGGGGCTAGGGGGGCCATGGTCCACTTCACCAATGACCTGTGGTCCGCCAGAAATGCCCAGCACACCTACCTGATAGTGACTGCACACTGGTGGCAGGACCCAGAGGCAGCGCTTGGCAGCAGCAGGAAGGGACCTGAAGCAGGGTATAGGTGGCCCTGCTTCAGGCCCAAGTCATGGACAGCTCTCATACCTCAAGGAACCTCGAGGCAGTCCTGGCCACCATGGTGAGGGAGTGGGTCATGCCAGGCGCAGCCTTCACCAAGGGGTGTGTGGTCAAGGACAACGCAGCAAATAAACTAAAGGCAGTCCATGACAGTGGCTTCACAAGTATCCCTTGTGCCGCACACACCCTCCATCTAATGGTGAAGGATGCTCTGGGCCTGGGGGAGAAGGGGATTGGGCCAGGCGCCCTTAGCTCCCTGGTTGAGCGGGGGAGGAAATTGGCAGGGTTCTTCAACCGCAGAATGAAGGGCAGAGAGCTCCTCCGGGAGAAGGAGGCCAAGCAAGGTTCCCCGGTGCACACGCTGGTCCAGAATGTCTCCACCAGGTGGAATTCCACCTTACTGATGCTCGAGCGGCTTCTTGAACAGAAAGCCACCCTGCATCAGGTGGAACTGGAGACAGACATTGAGGCACCTCCAGGGTACAACAGGGAGGAATGGGAGATTATAGCTCAGAAGATCTTCATCCTGAGACCATTCCTGGCCGTGACAGAGACCTTGAGCAGCTCTACCGCCACTCTCAGCCAGGTGAACCCACTGGTCCATAGTCTCCGCAGCAGCCTGGATGAGATTCTGGGCAGGGGGGTGGGATGGTGTACTCAGGGCAGGAGGATGTCAGATGAAGCGGTTGACCTTGTGCAGAACCTGAAGGCAGGGCTTATTGCATGCTTTGAAGAGCTCCTGCGCTGGGATGAATATGTCCTGGCAACCATGCTGGACCCCAGGATCAAGGGCAGCATGGCACAGGAGACAGAAATCTATGGACTCTGGAAGGTTGTGCTGGTGCAGAAGGTCCAGCAGGCAGAGCAGGCCATGCAGCAGGATGCCCATGGGGATGGTGGGAGTGGGAGCAGTGACCCCTTCCAGCCATCTGGGTCTATCTCTGCCCCTAGCCCTAGCGGTATCAGCAGCACCAGCAGCAGGATCAGCAGCTGCAGCAGAAGCAGGACCCCTACTTCCAGCAGCTCCTCCTCTGTGCAGTCCACTCTGGGGATATTGGGGCCTAGCACAAAAGGGCAAGCAGCGCGGCTGAGGGCAGTGAGGCAGGTGGTGCCCACCCAGAGCTAGAAGAGGGAGTATGATGGCACCTCAGCAGCAGTGGAGACCTACGTGGAGGAGCCATGCATTGATCCCAGCAGCAATCCCTTGGCCTACTGAGCTGGCAAGGCCAACGTGTGGCCAGCCCTGTCCAAAGTGACGAAGGATATCCTGTCCTGCCCACCAACCAGCGTCCCCAGTGAGAGGATGTTCTCCATCGCGGGGGACATTTGCGCCCCACACCGCCTGAGACTGGGTGGCAAGTTGGTGGAGTAGTTGCTGTTACTGAAGATGAACCTTCACCTGATGGGATTCTCCAAGCTGCCCCAGGGGAAGACTTGGGATGGGGCTCCTCCTCCTCCTCCTCCTCCTCCTCCTCCTCCTCCTCAATCTGCATTAGGGCTACTGCTCCTGTGCTGCTGAGGTGCTGTCCCTCCCTCCCAATACCTGGCACCCATCCTGACACACACACCCCTCTCTCTCTCTCATTCTAGATGGCCTCGGCCACCTTATCTGACTGACCTCAAAATGCAGGGTGACATTGGGAAACAAACTGTAAGCCTGCGAGATGGCCTATGGCTACACAATCTCAGCCCGTCGATGTGACACTGACTGGCTCTCGCTCTCTTACGCTGCAGTCTTTGCTAGGCTATCTGAGTCCCTGCTGCCAATATTGGTTCCAGTCTGCCTGCCCTGCTGCCTCACATGCCACACTGCCTGTCTGCCCACTCAGCTTGCCACCATGCTCAAAGCATGCCTCAGTCCACCTTCATGCCTCCCATGCTAAGGTGCCTGTCTACCCACCCAGGTTGCCTAACTCAAAGCCTGCCTGCCCTACTGCCTCCCATGCCACTCTGCCTGTTTCCCTGCCCAGGTTGCTACCAAGCTCAAAGCCTGCCTCAGCCCACCTTCCTGCCTCCCATGACAAGGAGTCTGTCTGCCCACCCAGGTTGACTAGCTCAAAACCTGCCAAAGCCTGCCTCCCCTACTGCCTCTCATGCCATGATGCCTGCCTGCCTGCCCAACTGCCAGGTTGCAAAGCTCAACCCCTGTCTCAGTCTGCCTGACTGCCGCTCATGCCACGCCACCTGACTGCCTGCCCCAGCAACCAATGTCTGCTGGTGCTAGTGCCAATGGCCCCCAGGCCAGGCCTATATGCTGTCTGTGCCAAGGGTTCTGTACCCTGGGAACCAATGTCTGCTGGTGCTAGTGCCAATGGCCCCCAGGCCAGGCCTATATGCTGTCAGTGCCAAGGGTTCTGTACCCTGGCAACCAATGTCTGCTGGTTTTAGTTCCAATGGCCCCAGGCCTGGCCTATATGCTGTCTGAACCATTGTTTCTGGGCCCCAGCACTCCAATGTCTGCTTCTGCTGCCAATGTCACTCATGCTTTCTGTGCCACGAGTCCTGGGGCCTGTCATTCCTCGCACAGAGAACCAATTTTCAACTACATCAAGAAGCAGCCTCTCCAGCCCCAGGACTCGCCATCAGGGTCCTGGGGCCAAGTTACAGGCAGGGAGGGCTGTGGCCAATACCTAGAAGCTGCCACTTTAGTCCCANCTGTGGTCCGCCAGAAATGCCCAGCACACCTACCTGATAGTGACTGCACACTGGTGGCAGGACCCAGAGGCAGCGCTTGGCAGCAGCAGGAAGGGACCTGAAGCAGGGTATAGGTGGCCCTGCTTCAGGCCCAAGTCATGGACAGCTCTCATACCTCAAGGAACCTCGAGGCAGTCCTGGCCACCATGGTGAGGGAGTGGGTCATGCCAGGCGCAGCCTTCACCAAGGGGTGTGTGGTCAAGGACAACGCAGCAAATAAACTAAAGGCAGTCCATGACAGTGGCTTCACAAGTATCCCTTGTGCCGCACACACCCTCCATCTAATGGTGAAGGATGCTCTGGGCCTGGGGGAGAAGGGGATTGGGCCAGGCGCCCTTAGCTCCCTGGTTGAGCGGGGGAGGAAATTGGCAGGGTTCTTCAACCGCAGAATGAAGGGCAGAGAGCTCCTCCGGGAGAAGGAGGCCAAGCAAGGTTCCCCGGTGCACACGCTGGTCCAGAATGTCTCCACCAGGTGGAATTCCACCTTACTGATGCTCGAGCGGCTTCTTGAACAGAAAGCCACCCTGCATCAGGTGGAACTGGAGACAGACATTGAGGCACCTCCAGGGTACAACAGGGAGGAATGGGAGATTATAGCTCAGAAGATCTTCATCCTGAGACCATTCCTGGCCGTGACAGAGACCTTGAGCAGCTCTACCGCCACTCTCAGCCAGGTGAACCCACTGGTCCATAGTCTCCGCAGCAGCCTGGATGAGATTCTGGGCAGGGGGGTGGGATGGTGTACTCAGGGCAGGAGGATGTCAGATGAAGCGGTTGACCTTGTGCAGAACCTGAAGGCAGGGCTTATTGCATGCTTTGAAGAGCTCCTGCGCTGGGATGAATATGTCCTGGCAACCATGCTGGACCCCAGGATCAAGGGCAGCATGGCACAGGAGACAGAAATCTATGGACTCTGGAAGGTTGTGCTGGTGCAGAAGGTCCAGCAGGCAGAGCAGGCCATGCAGCAGGATGCCCATGGGGATGGTGGGAGTGGGAGCAGTGACCCCTTCCAGCCATCTGGGTCTATCTCTGCCCCTAGCCCTAGCGGTATCAGCAGCACCAGCAGCAGGATCAGCAGCTGCAGCAGAAGCAGGACCCCTACTTCCAGCAGCTCCTCCTCTGTGCAGTCCACTCTGGGGATATTGGGGCCTAGCACAAAAGGGCAAGCAGCGCGGCTGAGGGCAGTGAGGCAGGTGGTGCCCACCCAGAGCTAGAAGAGGGAGTATGATGGCACCTCAGCAGCAGTGGAGACCTACGTGGAGGAGCCATGCATTGATCCCAGCAGCAATCCCTTGGCCTACTGAGCTGGCAAGGCCAACGTGTGGCCAGCCCTGTCCAAAGTGACGAAGGATATCCTGTCCTGCCCACCAACCAGCGTCCCCAGTGAGAGGATGTTCTCCATCGCGGGGGACATTTGCGCCCCACACCGCCTGAGACTGGGTGGCAAGTTGGTGGAGTAGTTGCTGTTACTGAAGATGAACCTTCACCTGATGGGATTCTCCAAGCTGCCCCAGGGGAAGACTTGGGATGGGGCTCCTCCTCCTCCTCCTCCTCCTCCTCCTCCTCCTCCTCCTCAATCTGCATTAGGGCTACTGCTCCTGTGCTGCTGAGGTGCTGTCCCTCCCTCCCAATACCTGGCACCCATCCTGACACACACACCCCTCTCTCTCTCTCATTCTAGATGGCCTCGGCCACCTTATCTGACTGACCTCAAAATGCAGGGTGACATTGGGAAACAAACTGTAAGCCTGCGAGATGGCCTATGGCTACACAATCTCAGCCCGTCGATGTGACACTGACTGGCTCTCGCTCTCTTACGCTGCAGTCTTTGCTAGGCTATCTGAGTCCCTGCTGCCAATATTGGTTCCAGTCTGCCTGCCCTGCTGCCTCACATGCCACACTGCCTGTCTGCCCACTCAGCTTGCCACCATGCTCAAAGCATGCCTCAGTCCACCTTCATGCCTCCCATGCTAAGGTGCCTGTCTACCCACCCAGGTTGCCTAACTCAAAGCCTGCCTGCCCTACTGCCTCCCATGCCACTCTGCCTGTTTCCCTGCCCAGGTTGCTACCAAGCTCAAAGCCTGCCTCAGCCCACCTTCCTGCCTCCCATGACAAGGAGTCTGTCTGCCCACCCAGGTTGACTAGCTCAAAACCTGCCAAAGCCTGCCTCCCCTACTGCCTCTCATGCCATGATGCCTGCCTGCCTGCCCAACTGCCAGGTTGCAAAGCTCAACCCCTGTCTCAGTCTGCCTGACTGCCGCTCATGCCACGCCACCTGACTGCCTGCCCCAGCAACCAATGTCTGCTGGTGCTAGTGCCAATGGCCCCCAGGCCAGGCCTATATGCTGTCAGTGCCAAGGGTTCTGTACCCTGGCAACCAATGTCTGCTGGTTTTAGTTTCAATGGCCCCAGGCCTGGCCTATATGCTGTCTGAACCATTGTTTCTGGGCCCCAGCACTCCAATGTCTGCTTCTGCTGCCAATGTCACTCATGCTTTCTGTGCCACGAGTCCTGGGGCCTGTCATTCCTCGCACAGAGAACCAATTTTCAACTACATCAAGAAGCAGCCTCTCCAGCCCCAGGACTCGCCATCAGGGTCCTGGGGCCAAGTTACAGGCAGGGAGGGCTGTGGCCAATACCTAGAAGCTGCCACTTTAGTCCCAGGAGCCACCGTCATGGGTCTGGGGCCCTCATTCCTCACACATTGCGCTGTCATTCCACCGCATCAAGAAACAGCCACTCCAGCCCAAGAACCCACTGCCAGGGTCCTGGGGCCAAGTTTCTGGCAGGGAGGGCTGTGACCAAGTTCCAGAAGCTGCCACTCTAGCCTCAGGACCCATCATCATGTGTCTGCGGACATCATTCCTCGCACAGAGACGATGTCATTCCACCACATCAAGAAACAGCCACTCCAGTTCCAGGACCCGTCGTCAGGGTCCTGGGGCCTACGTTACTGGCAGGGAGGGCTGTGGCCAATATCTACACGCTGCCACTCTTCTAGCCCTAGGACCCACCGTGATGGGTCTGGGGCCATCATTCTGCTTAAAAGGTGCTGCCAATCCTGCTGCTGCTGTCTGATGTGCCACGGGTACTGTGCCCTGGCAATCCAATGTCTTCTGCTGCTGCCAATGCCGCCTATGCTGTCTGTGCCATGGGTTCTGCCCCAGCAAGCAATTGTCTGCTGCTGCTGCTGCTGCTGCTGCTGGTATTACATGTCAGCCATTTGCTCCTCAATTTTGTAGACTGCAATAACTCATATGAGTGTGCTGGCAGGCAGGGGCTGGGTGAACATTATAATGGGTCGGAATGGGAGATCCTGTACCCAACTCGCTTTCAATCGGCTGCGGGAAATGGAGGCTATCGATGATCGCCCGTTACTTCACAACAACACACACCTATCCCTTAAGATCGACTGTTCGTGTTCGCACATCCCTACAGATTACATTCCAAAACCTCTCCACTTCACAGATTTGACCGATGGTGCACGCATATTATGCAACATACATTCAATGCTGAGTTCCTTGAGGATTTCCGCATTGGTGACGTACTCTGTTTGTTTGCCTGCTGATGATTTGGAACTCGCCCTGGATGATCTCAATCCTAAAATAATCTTAAACTTCTACTATGGTCCAGGATCCTTGTTCTGTGGCTTTGCCATGGGCTATCCAAAAAGTGCCAGGGACCATCAACCCTCTCCAGCAAGGAGGCACCTGCCCCTGCCCAGTGCCCCCTTACCCCTGTCCCCATACGAAATGTAGACTATCGGCGATCGCCCGTCCCTTCGCAACAATGCTCGCCTATCTCTTAGGATTGACTGTCCGTGTTTGCACATCCCTACAGATCACATTTTGAAACCTTTCCACTTTGTAGATTTGACTGATGGTGCATGCATATTGTGCAACCTGCATTCAATGCTGAGTTCCTTGAGGATTTCCGCAGTGATGACGTACTCAGTTTGCTTGCTTCCTGACAATTTGGAGCTCACCCTGGATGATCTCAATCCTAAAAGAATCTTAAACTTCGCCTATGGTCCAGGATCCTTGTTCTGCCCAAAAAGTACCAGTGAACTTCCACCCTCTCCAGGCAGCAGGCACCTGCCCCTGCCCAACCGCCTTACCCCTGTACCCTCATCATTCTTAGCCTGGACCTCAATGCTTTTAGACTTTAAGGTGCTGATGGCTCCTGTGCATGTGGCCATCAATAAAGTATGTCACGCAAGGCGTGCAGATTATCAAAGTCATGCCAATGGGTGACAATTGAGGGTGAGGGGGACTGGTCACATGACATTATACCCATATGTTCTTTGTGTCTCTGTCACAGTTATTTAGTATGTGGGTATTTTTAGGTAGGTGACTAGGTGTGGGTGGGGAGTTTTACTTGCTTTCCTGTCTCATCTCAGTCTCTAGATCTCCTCCCATTTGCTGTCATTCCGCCCACGGAGATGGCCCCCAGGCCTTCACCTATATGCTGTCCATGCCATGGGTTCTGTACCATGGCCACCAATGACTGCTTCTTCCAGTGACAATGGCCCCTAGGGCAGGCATATATGCTGTCTGTGCCAAGGGTTCTGCACCCCAGGTTGCCGCCTAGCTCAAAGCCTGCCTCAGCCCGCCTTCCTGCCTCTCATGCCAAGGTGCCTGTCTGCTCACCAAGGTTGCTGCCAAGAGAGAGAGGGAGGGAGAGAGAGAGAGAGAGAGAGAGAGAGAGAGAGAGAGA
>QEPC01009441.1:1535832-1561567 GCA_003113815.1 Sphenodon punctatus | reverse complement strand
GCAAGCCTAGGAGGGAGGGAGATTTAAACTTGGTGGGACTGGACATGGTTGGACACAGTAAGCACCTGGACATGGGTCATGGACCCAGGCAGGAGGGATAGGAGTAGGAGGAATCGTAGGCGGCAAAGAGAGGATTGGAATGGAGGAGGAGAATGAGGAGGAGGCGGGCTCATCAGCACTGACAGCACCACTGGACTTGCAGGCAGCCATCTACCCCGATGCAGATCGCATTGCCGCCCACCCCTCTCTGTGCCAGTTGTGTATGTTGTACTCTGACTCCCTCGCCTCGCGTGTCCTGTGGTCCCCCGTCCCGTGGTCCCCCGTCTGTGTGCTGTTGATTTGAATGCCCTTCTCTGTGTGTTCTGGCTGCTACTTCCATCCAGGCTAGGCTAGCTTAGCTTTCCGCATCCCACGCCTCCGCTTCTTCTCAATTCATCGCAACAATGTTTCAGGCAGCGGCCGGTGGGCTTATCTGTCCTTGGAGCTCCCCCATCGCCTCCCGTCCCTCTAGGGCTTCCAGCCATTTACAAAAGAAAACTCTCCCTCAGGATCCCCAGGTCGTTTCATTCAAGGCCACTAATGAATTTGATTGTAAAAACCTAATCATAAGTAGGCCAAGCTCATTCCAAATACCATCTTTGGACTGCCTAACTGGGATCCCATCGTAGGAAGGCAAAGCAATTTCCAACTCCATATTTTCTTTAGGGGAGCCCATCCTGACATTCCAGTCACCAGCCACTACTAACACAGCCCCAGTGAATTGCCAATATAGATGCTCAAGTGTATTTTCTAACCGCTGCCAGATCTTCTCATCATAGAAACTAGAGGCAAGCGGGGGGATATATAGATTAATAAACAGCAAATGGGAGCCATTTGGTGATTTCCACATACCCATCTGGAACATCTGATCCCTCTCCTCAAGCATCTCAAAAGACCTTACAAGATCACTAGCTACTAATATAGCCAATCCTCCTGAGCATCTACCTTTAGTTTTGCATTTGACCCCAGGTTGGAAAAAGGGAAAGAATCCTGGGACTGGAAAAGAAATCCCCTCTTGAAGCCACATTTCCTGAAGCATAATAAAATCAAAAGTCTCCAAAAAGGAAATAAAACCAGGATCCATCAGATGGGGCATACACCCTGCTATATTCCATGATAGTAGCTTATATTTCTTTGGTACTTTACTACCAGATTGTTCAGGTACGTCAATACAGTCCTGTTTATCAATCAATAGATATAATCTGGGAAACCTCTTGATGATATCCGTTTAGGCATGAAGATATCAAAGGTGGGGGCAGTTCTGGTGTCATCATAGTGCATACTACAGAACATGGACAACCCTTTCCCCCCACCAGGGCTACCTGTCACTTCCCACATTCACACACTTGATTGGAAGGAGATTCAGCATTCTGTATTCTTGCGAAGTAATCCAGCATAGTTGTCTTCAACCTCAGACGCCCTTGACTTGCACCCCTAAGAGTTACATGTTCTGTCATATGCTCTATATGACTACCTTCTGAATTATGTTGTAAAGATAATATCAGGGGACCATTCACCTCCTGACATTCCCCCTCTTGGGTACAAGAAACATTAAGGGCTTGATCACTGACTCTCACATTCCCAACCTGGACAAAACTTTGTTCCCCCATCGAGAGACAACTCCCACCATCCCCCTGTTGTACTACAGAAGGCATAACCATCTGGTCCGTTAAGGTACAAATAGGCTGAGAAGGAGTGCTTAGGGTCACCGAGCTATCAATACTATCAATTACTGGGGGTCCCCGTGGGCCGGATGTTGGTACTATCAGACCGGTATACTCTAGCGGGCTAGTAGTGACTGTGACTAAAGGCTTTAAAGTCTGATCTTCATTTAAAGTTCCCTGAATGCAACTTTTAATATGCCCTAATCTAGCAAGGCAGACATCCTGATTGGGAACAGATAGTTGCCTAAACATATCCCAGGTTATAGGAGACTCCCCCAGGGTTACACCCTCCAATAAATAGGCACCAACCCTCTGTGCTAGTTGGAGAGGGGAGGTTACAATGACAGAAGAGTATGAAGGTAAAACTTTCTCCTGCCTTACACAGCACACAACCAGAATATCAATACTCTCTGGACATCGAGGCTGCTTAGATGATATCTGTTTTGGAGGAATGGCGGGGTGAGCCTGGGCCTGGGTTTCCATAGGATGGGATTGAGAGAGTGGAGCAGAATCAGAAGCCAATGAAGCTTCTATCCCATTCATGGCTACCTGCCCCTCCGTTACCCCACCCTGCTGATTACACCTATTATCCCCAATTGGGTCCATAGGAACTAAACCCAGAGGGACCCTATTGGGGGACAAAAGTAGAACCCCTGAACTAGGATCAAGACTAAATAAATCTTGTCCTTCCCTAGCATAATCCCATACTCTATCAATAGAGATACCCCTCTGCAACAGGTATTTCCAAGACAAGAATCCTTAAATGGGAACTAAAGCTCACCCGCAATCTATACAAAAAGGCATTCCTAGGGAGCCATATGATATTAATAATAGAGTGGGGACAAATTTCTTTCTTAATCAGAAAGGATAAATGTTGTGCCACCTGTCTCTCATTTTCCTAAGCATGTAAAACACCACTAGAATCATGCCCAATATAGAGAAAAATTCCCTTAGCCTTAACAATAGGTCTCTTATAAGCATTCAGTTGTGGGTGATTACAGAAAGTTCTCCTTATAGCACCTCCCTCTGGCCTCAAAGGCACAGACCTGAGGTTGGCAGGATGATCACCTGGATAATCTACCGGGGTAGCCAACCAGGAAGTTAAATTGTTCAGTTGATGTTTAACAGTGCCAAGCGATAGGTCCAGGTCCTTAATCCCTGCAAAAAAAGAGCATCTACAGTTTTAGCAATCATGCGAGTCTGATACAGAAGATAATTCCTCATAGAGGGAACTTGTCGAGTCTGGTCAGAGCTACAAAACTTAGAGGGAGAATGAACATCTTGCGGTAAAGATGATCGTAACTTTGTCTCTTGGCTTCCCCTCCATATTAAATAAACACGGGGGGGGGGAGGTTCTGCAAAACAAAAGAATCCCCATCTGGCCAAGAGTTAGCATTTCTAGTAATCTTCACTGGAAGATCTGCATTCAGAGAGGAGGAGGAAACATCCCGAGCTCGCTTCTTTTCTATAATAACCATAAACTAGTCTTACGACTCCACAATGCAGTAGTGGTCCCTGGCCACCTGGCCAGCACCTAAGGCCATGCGCACAAGGGCGTATCCTTGCGCGTGCAGCCCTTAGGCACACACGCCGGTGGCGCACATGGTGAGGGCTTCCGCTGCTAATAGCCTCGCTGGAGGGAAGGTGCTGTGCTCGTCAAGCCCTGCCCACTGGTCACGGTCCAATCACAGTCTCGGTTGCCAATAGATTACATCTGGGGATTCCGTCTATGGTTCTAGAGAAGTGGTAAAGGCCCCTCCGCTCGTTCATCTGCGGGGCAGCAAGCCTGCCACATGATCCAGCCTGCAGCACCATTCTCCCCACAGGGTGAGGGCTCAATACAGCAAATTCACACCACATCCGAGGGCTTCCGCCACTAATAACTTCGCTGGAGGGAAGGGCTGTGCTCGTCAAGCCCCGCCCGCTGGTCACGGTCCAATCACAGTCCTGTTTGCCAATAGATCAAAGCTAGGGATTCCCCCTATGGTTCTAGAGAAGCGGTAAAAGCCCCTCCACTTGTTCACCCGTGGGGCAACAAGCCTGCTGCATGACCCAGCCTGCAGCACCGTTCTCCCCACAGGGTCAGGGCTCAATACAGCAAATTAATCATAGATAGATAGATAGATAGATAGATAGATAGATGTAGGAGTTACCTGAGATAGAGATAGTGTTTAGAGATTTAGTGTTTGTAGGAATAGGCTTTTGTACTTAATAGATAATCCATTAAGTTCATATCATTTAGAATAGTTATAGCAGTTAGATTTAGTGTAGATAGATAGATATAATATTAGATTAAAAATTTAAATTAAAAAATAAAAGAGCAATATAAAAACATGATTTTGGAGTAAGAAATGGAGAAGGGAAGGAGAGGCCGGTCTGCTGCCCATAGGGGAGGCAATGGGTCACGTGCCAGAAGTTGAAGTGGCCTTACCAGAGGAGTGGCAGCAGGCAGCAGAAGTAGCCCGAGCACATCATCACGCCCCAAACTCAGAAGGCCTGCTTTAGGGCAATACGCTTCAGCGGCTCAGCATTGCCTCCTGGCAGTGCCCTCCTCCACTGCCATGGAGGGCACTGGAAGGTCTGCAGGACTTGAGGCTGCATCTGTCTCTGCTGCTCTTGGTGCTGGAGCAGGTGCTGCTGCTTCTGATGTGCCTACAGGGCCACCAATGTCGCCCACTGTTGAGGCGATCCCCAGTAGTCCAGAGCTGGTGGATCCCACCCCGGCTACTAGAGACAGGGCCTGATCACCAGGAAATGGCAGAAGTGAGAGGAGGAGCAGCAGCAGCAGCAGTACTATCAGCTATAGAGGTGGGCACAGGGAGAGTGCCAGAAGCATGGCGGGCATTGGAAATCTACCCTCAGGGTTCCAGTACTCCCCTTCATGGGGCATCAACGTGATCGCGGACAGTGAGTCAGAGACAGACACTGGTGCTGCAAAGGAGATATCTCAAGCTGAGGTGATGGCTGAGACTCCTCCAAGAGCTATGTTGCCAGTGCCACCAAGCTCTCCCCCTCCAGCAACGCTGGCAGAAGTGCCTCACCCAGGGCGGGCCAGAAGGCAGGAGGGGGGGAAATGTCCTCAGTCTCAGAACATTTTAAGCTGGTATGGGCAGATGATCCCAGAGAGGTGCAGTGCACTTTGTGCAATAAGCTGGTGAAGTATGGGCAGGTGCTCGCCAACCTTGGGACAACTGCAATGGCGAGGCACCTCAAGGCATGCCACAGTGCTCTGCTGCTAAGTGGGAAGACAGGGGAAGTGGATGCCAGCAGGTTCCCAACTGCAGAAGCCAGTCGCCCACCTCCTTCAGTGGACAAGCGTCCTGCACCAACTGCTGCTGCCTCTACCAGCAGGAGCAGTATGGGGGCATAACAGCAGCAGGAGCCTTGCCAGCAGCGTCATTCCACTATGGAGGAGCTGGAGTTGGGGCAGCTGCCAAAGTCATCGGGTGCTGGAGGGCGGCGTGGCTTCTTTCAGGAGAAAGCAAAGTGCCAGTTGGCCGAGGTGATTGTTCTGGATGGACAGCCCTTCTCAACTGTAGAGGACAAGGGCTTAGAGCAACTTATTGGATTCCTGGCCCCCCAGTACAAGCTGCCTTCCCACTCCCCCCTGAGTCAGACTGTGGTGCCACAGCTGTCCAGGGCTTTGAAGGAGTGGGTGAGGGAGTAGCTGGCAGGGGCTGGGGGGGCCACTGTCAACTTCACCACTGACCTGTGGTCCTCCAGGAAAGCCCATCACAACTACCTGGCAGAGACTGCACACTGGTGGCAGGACCCAGAGGCAGCACTTGGCAGTGGCAGGAGGGGTCCTGAAGGCAGAGAGTTCCATCTCAGGCACAACAGTGGGCATCAGCAGGTGGCAGCGGATGTCTGCCACTGAGAGAGAGGGTACTGTAGGGTACCAGCCCCGGGCCGAGGGAGAGCTCCTGGGGTGGCAGGCGACTCACCTTCCTGTACCCTACAGGGCAACCAAAACAGCCACTGTCTCCAGGGCCCATGCCCCCAGCACAGCGCATGAGGAAGCATCGGGCACGGGTCCGCCAGATGAGGGAGGACCAGGCAGAGGACATCGTCTGGACCTTGGTGTAACAGGGGGAGAGGATGATAGCAGCCATGGACCAGATGGAGGTGGCCATCGAGCAGTCCTTGGAGCGGGCGGAGGTGCGGGACATGAGGCTCCCGGCCGAGGTGCACCTGGAGCGGAGGCGGGAGCACCAGGAGCACATCAGGCAGGTGGAAGCACTCAGACGGCTGGAACAGGCCATCACAGGGATGGTGTGGGAGCACTATGCCAAAATGGACAGTTTCCATGATATTGGGACCTCCTTGCTCCTGCACGTAGGCACCATGTGTGCCTATGTGATGGCAGTCACCCCTCCAGGCACCCTGTCTGCCCAGGGCATCCCAGGAAATGTGGGGGATGAGGGGAAAGGGGGAAGGGGGAGGGCAGTGTGAGGTGGGTGGCACTATAGGAGGTGAGGTCCCACTGGGGTGGAGGGAGAGGGGTCTGGTGCACATGTACAAGTGGGTGAAATAAATTGTGGTTGCACTATATTGAATCCTGTGCCCATTACTGGGTGACAGGGGTGGGGTGGTGGGGTATCGGGCCGGGTCCCATGTAGGGGCCAGGCCAGGGAACTCCCGGGGGTGGGCTGGGTTGTTGTAGCCCTCACACCTCGGCCTCACAGCTGATATGCCTCACCAGGGCATCCAGGCATCCCGGATGCGCTTGGCATAACGGTACTCCCTCAGGTTCTCAGTGTTCACATACAGGGGCACCAGGCAGGGGGGCCGGGTGGGCTCGGGGTATTCCAGGGCTGCCCTGTCGGTCTCACACACATTGTGAAGCACAGAGCAGGCACCAATCACCAGGGCCAATGTCTCCACGGTGTAGTCCAGCCAGCCAGCGAGGCTCCTCCAGCGCTGCTTGAGGGCCCCGAAGGCTTGGTCCACCACGGTCCTGGTGGAGCACAGGCAGGTATTGTATAGCACATACACAGGGTTGCATGTGACTGGGTACACCTTAATTAGGGGGGACAAGAAAGAAGATTGCTGTGAGTGCTGGGGGGTGGGGGGAGCGCAGAGGCCAGCCAAGAGTGCTATCCCTTCCCCACCCGGAAGTAGCCGGGGGCTTTAAAGTCCCACACCCAGAGGCTCCTGCTAGGGGGACTTACCTGTTGCCATCCATCACCGCCGGGTTTCTGTGCCGCTGCCGCTGCTGCCTCACCTGCCCCCCACTGTTGGACCTGCAGGGGGGACAAGAAAGAAGATTGCTGTGAGTGCTGGGGGGTGGGGGGAGCGCAGAGGCCAGCCAAGAGTGCTATCCCTTCCCCACCCGGAAGTAGCCGGGGGCTTTAAAGTCCCACACCCAGAGGCTCCTGCTAGGGGGACTTACCTGTTGCCATCCATCACCGCCGGGTTTCTGTGCCGCTGCCGCTGCTGCCTCACCTGCCCCCCACTGTTGGACCTGCAGGGGGGACAAGAAAGAAGATTGCTGTGAGTGCTGGGGGGTGGGGGGAGCGCAGAGGCTGGCCGAGAGGGCTGACCTATCCCCTACCCCACCCGGAAGTAGCCGGGGGCTTTAAAGCCCCATGCCCAGCTGCTCCTGCCACAGGCCGCGAGCTGAAGGTCCTCGAGTCGAAGGGCCATGGCCAAAGGGCGCTGCGCTTTGGCAGGGGGGATGTTATTGTTTTTTGTGGGACCCTTTTGTTTCAGGGCTAGGGAGGTAGGGTGGGGGTGTAGGAGGGGTGGGTAAGTAGGGGGGAGGTTTTCCCAGTGGCTGNCCGAGAGGACTGACCTATCCCCTCCCCCACCCGGAAGTAGTCGGGGGCTTTAAAGCCCCGCACCCAGCGGCTCCTTTCTCAGGCCATGAGTCTCAGGCTGTGAACTGAAGGGCCGCGGCCAAAGGGCATGGCACTTAGGGGCATGGCGCTTTGGGGCGCTTCGGGGCCGCACAGGGTGGCAGGGGGGATGTTATTGTTTTTTGTGGGACTCTTTTGTGCAGGGCTAGGGAAGTAGGATGGCCAGGGGAGTGGGGTGGGTGGGGGAAGGCTACTGGGTGAGCAGCCGGGTTCGGGGGGCCAGGATGTGGTGGACGGAGGGGAGGGTGCGTCTATTGGGGTGGTGCTGGGACGGGGACGGTATGGTCTGTGGGGTCGGATGGCATGCGCCCCCAGAGGACCGAGGTAACTGAGGGAGGTTCAGGTCGCTTTCCCCCCACTGAGGGAGAGGGAGGAGCCAGGTCCAAGGTCCATACATGGAGGGCTGCTGCTGTTAAATGCGAAGTCCGTTGTGAACAAGGCCCCAATTATCCGGGATTTAATCTCGGATGGGGCCGTGGACCTCGCATGTATCACGGAAACCTGGCTGGACGAGCTGGCCGGTCCAACTTTGGATGATCTCGTTCCAGCCAGTATACCATGCAGCAGCATCCCCGCACGGAGGGATGGGGAGGTGGTGTTGCTATTATTTTTAGAGAGGAGTGGCCTGTTAGGAGGTATCCAGTTCAGAAGATTGTGGGTATTGAGGTCCTTCACATGGTGTTTGATTTGGCTGGGGGCAATCTAGGGGTGCTGCTGGTATACTGGGCCCCTTCCTGTCTGGTGCCATCCCTTACCGCTCTAGCAGCAATGGCCTCGGAGGTGGTGTTGGGCTCCTCTAGGACGTTGGTTCTGGGGGACTTCAACATCCATGCCTATGCTGACCTTGTCGGGGCAGAGTGAGAATTCATGGCCGCCATGGCAACCATGGATTTTCCCCAGGAGGTTATCTGCCTGACCCATGTGGGGGGGCATACCATCGACCTGATCTTTAGCTCTGGCCTTGAGGTGGGGGGTCCGGTTGTGGGGGAGGTTACAGCAGTGCCCTTGTCATGGACGGACAATTATCTCCTTCAGGTCAGTCTTCTAGCGTACCCCCTCCAGAAGGGGAAAGGACCAGTTAGGATGGTCCACCCTCAGAGGCTGATGGAACCCCAGCGGTTCCAAGAGGTCCAGAGGGAGTTAACCTTGGACCTGGACAGTCACTCTGTTGATGAGCTGGTCCATACTTGGAACAGCTTGCTGGAGGAGGCCATTGACAGCATGGCTCTGAGATGCCCTCTGCCTCAGTCTCGTCACCGCAGGGCCCCTTGGTTTACCGAGGGGCTGCAGTGTATGAAACAAGTAGGCAGGAGGCTGGAGCGATGCTGGCGTCGGACTCGGTCTGACTCCAACCGACTTCTCCATAGGGCCCATTTGCGGTCTTATGTTGAGGCTGTGAGGACAGCAAGGAAGGAGATCCTTGCTGTCCTCATAGCATCTGTGAAGTCATGCCCAGCAGAGCTGTTTCTGGTGGTGTGGGGGCTGGTTAGTCCGGCCTCCCTCTGCCTGGACGGGGACTTGTCCCAGGTCCGCTGTGAGGAGTTTCTCATCTACTTCGCAGACAAAATCGCTCGGATTCAGAGCGACTTTGACAATGGATTAGGGGCAGTAGGGGGACAGCACGAGATGATGGAGGCCCCATCCGGTCCAGCTTTATGGGGGGAGTTCCAGGAAGTGACGCCGGCCGATGCGGTGGATGTCTTGGGGTCTGTGAGGACCACCTGTTGCGAACTCGATCCATGCCCATCCTGGTTGGTGAAAGCCTCCAGGGAGACGTTGGGGACGGTGCTGGCAAGGGTAGTGAATGAGTTCTTGCAGCAGGGGAGGTTGTTGCCTTGCCTCAAAGAGGCTGTGGTGCACCCCCTCCTGAATAAACCATCTTTGGACGTGGATGCGCTCGCCAGTTACCGACCTGTCTCTAAGACCGTGTGAGCGAGAATCTCCCATTCCTCCCAGTTGTACCCTGGAGGTGCCTCAATGTCTGTTTCCAGTTCCACCTGATGCAGGGCAGCTTTCAGCTCAAAAAGCCGCTCGATCATCAGGAAGTTGAAATTCCAGCTGATGGAGGCATCTTGGACCAGCTGGTGCACCGGGGACCTTTTCTCAGCCTGCTTCTCCTGAAGGAGGTCGCTGCCCTTCACGCTCCGGTTGAAGAACCCCACCAGCTTCCTCCCCCTGTCAACCAGGGAGCTAAGGGTGTCTGGCCCAATCCCACAGCGACCTTGACCACAAGATGGATGGTGTGCGTGACTCAAGGGATGCTTGTGAAGCCCCTGTCATGGACTGTCTTCAGTATATTGGCCGCGTTGTCTGTGACCACACACCCCTTGGTGAAGCCAGTGCCTGGCGTGACTCACTCGCTAATGATGGTGGCCAGGGCTGCCTCGAGGCTCCTTGAGGTGTGGGAGTTGTCCATTAATTGTGCCTGAAGCAGGGCCCACCTATACCCTGCTTCAGGACCCCTCCTGCCACTTCAAAGTGCTGCCTCTGGGTCCTGATACCAGTGTGCAGTCTGCCACCAGTTTGCAGTGAAGTGAGAAGGCAGATTAAATTGGGGGGGGGGCAAGAATCCAATAAGCTTTCCTCTACAATTGAGAAGGGCTGCCCATCCAGCGAAATCATCTTGGCCAACAGGCGCTTGATTTTCTCTTGAAAGAAGCCATGCCGCCTTCCAGCACCTTCTGGCCTTAGCAGCTGCCCCCACCCCAGCTCCTCCATAGTGGACTGACACTGCTGGCGAGGCTCCTGCTGCTGTTCTTCCCCTCTGCTCCTGCTGGTAGAGGCAGCAGTTGGTGTGGGTCGCTTGCCCGCTGAAGGAGGCAGGCGACTGGCCTCTGCAGTCAGGAACCCGCTGGCATCCACTTCCCTTGCCTTCCCGCTTAGGAGCAGAGCACTGTGGCATGACTTCAGGTGCCTCACCATTGCAGTTGTCTCAAGGTTGGAGAGCACATGCTCACGCTTCACCACCTTCTTGCACAAAGTGCACTGTACCTCTCTGGGATCATCTGCCCGCACCAGCTTAAAATGTTCCCAGACTGAGGATTCCCCCCCCCTTCTGGCCCGCCCCGGGTGACGCACTGCTGCCAGCGCTTCTGGGAGGGGGAGAACTTGGTGGCACTGGTGATACAGCTCTGGGAGGAGACTCAGCCATCGCCTCAGCTGCAGGCATCTCCTCTGTGGCACTAGTGTCTGCCTATTCTTCACTGTCCCCAATCAAGGTGATGTCCCGTGAAGGGGAGTACTAGGACCCTGAGGCTAGACTGCCCATGCCTACCATGCTGCTGTCACTCTCCCTGTGCCCCCCTCTATAGCTGATAGTACTGCTGCTGCTACTCCACTCTATACTGCCATTGCCTGGGGATCAGACCCTGTCTCTAGCAGCCAGGGTGGGATCCACCACCCCTGGGTTGCTGGGGATCGCCTCCACAATGGGGGACATTCATGGTCCTGTATGAACATCAGAAGCAGCAGCACCTGCTCCAGTACCAGCAACAGCAGAGACAGATGCAGCCTCAAGTCCTGAAGGCCTTCCAGTGTCCTGCGTGACAGTGGAGGAGGGGACTGCCAGGAGGTGATGCTGAGCCGCTGAAGCCTGTTGCCCTAAAGCAGGCCTGCTGAGTTTGGGGTGTGGTGATGTGCTACTGCTGCTGCCGCTCCCCTAGCACATCCCCTTCCACCTCTGGCATGTGCTCCACTGCCTCCCCTATGGGCAGCAGACTGGCCTCTCCTTTCCTTCTCCATTTCTCCCTCTAAAATAATGTTTTTATATTTTATTTTATATATATTTTGTTTTAATGTTTATTTAAAATTTGTATCTAATATTATATATATACACACACACACACACACTAAATCTAACTGCTATTAACTATTCTAAATGCTATGAACTAAATGGATTATCTTTCTAATAATTACAAAGGCCTACTCCTACAAACACTACTAAATCTCTAAACAATATCTCTATCTCAGCTAAATCCTAAAACTATCTACTATCTCCAATCTAATCTATCTATCTATCTATCTATCTATCTATCTATCTATCTATCTATCTATCTATCGGATGTGGAGGCACACAAAGAACACAGAGAGGGGTACAAAACTGAAATGAAACCTAAATCAATCTAATGCTACTCAAAATGAATAAAAATACAGGCGAAGGGAATCAGGGGTGGAATATATATAGAGGGAGAGGGAAAGGATTCAATGGAGGGGGGAGGAAGGAAGGAAGGAAAATTGAACACAGCGAACACAGGGAGGGGTAAAAACAAAAAATAACACCTAAATCTATCTAATCTAAGATAAATAAATGATAATATGGAGGTAGATGGGTTGGATGGGTGAAATAGGAGGAGGATTGCAATGGATTGAGGAGAATAAAGCTGCTGGGAGAGGTAGTCTTCTGGAACGCCTGATGTTCAGGAATAGTGACTAGCTCAGAGGGTGTTGGCAGGGGGGAGGGCAATGAGTTTTGTTATTTTCTGTGCCCGCCTCACCGCAAGCCCGATTAGCTCCATACAGCCTAGCCCGTGGCCAATTGCAGAGCGCGAAGCCAGTGGTCTGAGGAGAAAAGGGATGGTGATTGGGCAAGCTGGCTGCTACTCCAAGCCTCTCATCCCCTAGTGCCTGGAATCTGCTCCTCAACTGACTTCCCCTCCCTGTCATGTTTTGCCTTCCAGTGACATGTTTTTGCCACCCGAACTCATCTGAACATGATCCGAACTGACCAAACTGTTCGGTCGTTTTGGAGTTCAGAATCAAGTTCGATTCGGTCAGTTTGGATTCGGTCATCCCAACAGGCCGAGTTCGGGCCAAACTCTGAACTTCCGAACCGCATTCGCCCATCCCTAGTGGGTGGATCTGGAGTCCTGCCTTCAGCAATTTGGGTTCTTGGAATTATATTTTCATGCTAAACCTAGTGCATTTGTGGTTAAAGCACTTAAACAGCGGATCACGGACACTGACAGACAAAATATGAAGGCAGTGCCTTTGAGATCTTTTGTCTCCCCTTTCTCTAAATATGTGATCCCTAGGAGTAGGGCCTCATATGTTCATTTATTGATGGGCCCCACTTTCAGGAAAGCCATGATGAGCTTGAGGTTCCCGAGAATGCACACAGCTGTTACAAAGGAAAGGTATAGGGGTATTCCCCATCATGAGCGGTTGTGTTTACGTGTTATGAAGTGGAAGACTTGGGACATTACCTTCTAAAATGCCCTATTTATTATAAACAATGTATCTGTTTGCAAGCCAACATTGGCTGGAATTCTTCATTATTATTATTATTATTAACAAACATTTATATAGCGCCAGCAGTGTACCTGGCACTTTACAAAGTAATAAAATAGGCACGGTCCCTGCCCCTAGGGCTTACAATCTGAGAGACAGGAGCTGGGGGAGAGACTTAGGAAGGGGAACAGAGGGAGAGACAAGGGGTCTAACATTCATGAAGATGCGAGGTCTCAAGTGCACGTACTTGGCTTGGTTACGATGAGAATGACAGCAGGCAGGTCCATGTTGCAAGGATAAGGGTAAACCGATCGTAGGTATAGGAATAGTGGCTCAGCAGGATAAAGAGTCAGACAGAGCAGAGCGAAAGAGGTGAGTTTTAAGGAGAGATTTGAAGGTATGAAGGGAGGGGGCAAGGCGGATGTGGACAGGGAGGGAGTTCCAGGCATGGGGGGCAGCAAGTGAGAAGGGACGAAGGCGCTTAGGGGAGCAGGGAAGGCATGGAAGGGTGAGAGAAGGGACAGAGGAGGAGCGAAGTGCATGGGCTGGAGTATGGAGGGCGATAAGTGCAGAGAGGTAGGGGGGAGCATATCCCCTTATACAACAATTAATATATCTATTGGGAGATAGAGACCTGGGACACTCTAAATTGGTGTCAGTGTATGTGCATAGAATTGCTAATATACACAGGAACCATGAAAAGCAGTGTCAGGATGAGAGTGGTGATGTAGTGGCTGAACTGTTAAATGAATAGGACTAGATCAGGCCTGTAGACAAGATAATGTATATGTGGCTAAAGATTTAGCGATCCAAAGGGAGAATTTGTATTGGTATAAGATGCCTGATTGATTAATGTAATGCTTGGTTTTGGTTTACATACCTAAAGTTTTTTGTATATTGTGTGTTTTTTAATTTTGTTATTTTATAGTGGTAAGTTTTATAACTTGTTTTAATTTAATGTTGTTAAGGACATGAGACTGACAATAAACTTTATTACTTTATTACTTATTGGTTATTGGCTACTGTGTTTATTGGTTATTGGTTTATCGGTTTATTACCATGATTATTGATGCTTGGTTTATTGGTTATTTTGATATTTTTGGTTATTTGTTATTGCTTTTTCTTTTAAAGTTTTCTTTCTGCTATGGCTTTGGCTACGCAAATAAATTTGAATTTTTGTTATTGGTTATTGCTTTTTATTGGTTATTGTTTATTGGTTAATGGTTTCTTACCATGTTTATTGATTATTGGTTTATTGATTATTAGTTTTTTCTTTTGTTATTGGTGGTTGCTTTTTGGTTGGTTTTTGGTTTATTGGTTATTGGTGTTTGTTGGTTAATGGTTTATTACCATGTTTATTGGTTATTGGTTACCATGTTTATTGGTTATTGGTTTATAATGGTTACATTGTTTATTGGTTATTGGATTTGGCTCATGGGTAACCCGGTAAACAACAACCTGTCAAATGGTAACCAACAACCCGATAAACGGTAACTCGGTAATCAGCAATCCAACGGTAAATGACAATCCAGTAAACAGTAAACAGTAATTCAAGAAAAATTCTCAACCGAGAATTGTCGAGAAATTTAAGTTTTTTCGGTTATTGTTTTTCATTTAAAACAAGATGAGAATTGTGATTTTTGGCAATAACAGAGAAAAAGTCAACATTGAGTTTCAGCCCTACTATGCACCATGGCTCATGGCACACCATTTTAAAACATCTTCATATTTGCTGCAATCCACCTCCATTACATGCCACTCAAGTGAGGCCTGTGGGTTTCTGTATGGGTGCCCATTATGCCCAGAGAATGGGCAACCTCTGGTTTCCAGACAGTCACTGGAATGGCACTGCAAGCTTTATTGGCTGCAATTCTCCTTAAAAGGCAAATGGACAGCTTTCTTTGGTATTGGAGCAACCAATCCCTTATTTATACATTACACTGTATTTCCCCCCAGATCAATGCTCTGTTCATTCCCTTCTATATTCTACCAGCCTAAGAGGAGATCAATAGCTATTTACATTCTGAAATGGGAAGGTTGCTTGTCAGAGAAAGTGGCTCAGGGAGCCAAGGCTTAATTAGCTTTTGTTGTTGATTGGCTGGTTCCGACAGGCACTGGGGCTGTTGAATCCATTGAATTCCAGCAAGTGAGTTTTGTAGATCTTTCTGTGAATAATCATGATAGTCACTCTCAGGAAGGGCACCCTTTGCCCTGAGCAAAGAGGGCAGGAGTCAGTGATAGACACATGCTAATTATTAATTATGAATTAGCATTGTTGTTCTGTCATTTATTATTAATTCTTCTTCTTCTTCTTCTTCTTCTTCTTCTTCTTCTTCTTATTATTATTATTATTATTATTATTATTATTATTATTATTATTATTCAGTAGAGACCGGCAGTACAGCTGTACTAGGGCCCACAAGCCTGCAGGGGTGGTAGGGCACAATTCCTGGTGCATCTGCATCCGCGCTGCTGGGAGAGACAGTGGGGGTAGGAGGTGATAGGAGATTCCATCCACCAGGGCCCCATTTCAAACTAACTACATCCCTATATCAGGGTCAGCTGCTCTGCTGGAGGGCGATGTCCTCCTAGATTTCCAGCCACCTATAGCATTTTTTAAATTGCTGGAAGTGGTAACACTGAACAGCAGTGCTGCTGTCTCCTGGAGCCTGAGTGGAGGCAGGGAGGGAAACACTTCACTGCACCTATGCTCTCATTTACTCCCCAGAGCACAGGTGCAGTAAAGAGCAGGGGAGGGAGAGGCTGAAGACTCAATGGCTGGGCTTATATGGAGGAGCCCACCCAATGAGAGTAGCCCCTGGGCACTGCCTCCCAGCACCCCAGGGCCAATGGGGGGTGGTGGTAGAGGGAGCAGGGGAAATGTAGTGCTCCCTACTCCACCCCCAACATCCTGGCCAGAGCAGAAGGAGGAGGAGGAAGGAATAAGAGGACGAGGTGGCAGTGATGGTGGCCAGTGGGATCCAGAGTGGCGGGAGAGAATGAGCAAGCAGGGTTGCATCACCTCTGTGTGCCCAGGAGGGACCTCCCCACCACCCAACAAGGCTGCTTGGGGAAGGAGGAGGAAGAGGGAACCCAGGCCTTATCCATATCAGAGCCTTACGGATTTCAAACATTTTAACTGAAATAAATAAACTTACTGGATACCTGCATCCTGTAGTCCATTATTCATAGGAAGACTCTTTATTTGTAGTTATCTGTGTCTTTGTGTCTTGGTTAGATTGTAAGATACATGGAGCAGGAACTGTCTTTAATATGTCATGTGTATCTGTACAGCACTGCATAAAACTGTTAGTGCTATAGAAATGATAAGTAGTAGTAGTAGGATTGGCTGAAGAAGCAGAAAGAATTGGGGTTTGGAGGAAATATTTGGGACGTGGAGGCTTGGAAGAGGATGAATCTAGGACTTGGGAGAGGTGGAGGAGGGATTTGGAACTTAGTTGCAGTGGGGAGTACAGGGAGGGAATATGGGGTTTTGGGAAGGAGGGGTAGTGACCCAGGGTTTAGGGGGTTGTAAGTAGGTGTGTAACCCCTAACTGGCTGGTCAAAGTATTTTCCTCAAGTGTTCCCCTGGGGTAGCACTGGGGTGGTGCCTGATCAGGGAGTGTCCTGGGTTCAACCTGGAAAAAAGATGGCTCAGCCTCTTGCTCTTCCTACCCACTGCTTATTACCACAATACCAAGTGCTCTCATTGGCACAGTGCCTCCACCTGAGAGATAAGTACCCTTCTTGGCATACCTTAACTATCCCCGAAGAAACAAAAATAAAATCAACCCAGTAGTACTAGTGCCAAACAAATACAGTTATACACAATTCTTAGGAAATCAATTGACACACCGTTGGATAACCAAAACACACATTAAGCTTTATGAAGAGTTAACAAAAGATAACGCAAGTTGTACACACACTCTTGAAATATAAACAAGATCAAGTTAATCCCTCCATAGAGGTGCATGATCTGTCTGCATGACCCTACTGTCTTTTGGTCTTGGGCTATTATGGATGGGCAAACAGAACCGAGTTCGGAAATTCGGTTCGGTTCGGAAGTTTGGTTCGGTTGACCAAACTATTCGAGTTCGGTCCGAACTCTGATCTTCCGAAAAAGTTCGGAAATTCAAACCCCATTGAACTAAATGGGATATTATCTTTTAGGGATGGGCGACAGAGCCGAGTTCGGAAATTCAGTTAGGTTCACTTCAAAAATCAAGTTCGGTTTGGAAGTTCGGTTTAGTCGACCGAACTGCTCGAGTTCGCTCCGAACTCCGAACTTCCGAACCCGTTTGCCCATCCCTATGGGCTATGCCTTGCTTACTTTGGCCGGCTTAAGATGATCTGTCTGGGTAGGAGACCCAATCAAATTGCAGGTCCATTACTCAAATCCCTTTTGTCAGGTCAGGTTCTCCATTCAGAGGACTGTTCAGCTGACTTGCAGAGCAGAATGGAGCAGAGAAAAGTGGGTCTCTAGAATCATGGAGTTGGAGGTACCTAATCAGCCCCCTGCTCAATGCAGAAAATCCTGCAGCTACAGCATCCCTGACAATGGCCATCCAGCCTCTGTTTCTGAAAGTCTCCAGTGAAGGAGAGCCCACCACCTCTGTAGGATATTTGTTCCACCGTTGAACAGCTATTACCAATAGGAAGGTCTTCCTAATGTTTACTGGAAAACTGTTTTCTTGTAATTTGAACCCATTATTTCTAGTCCTATCCTCAGGAGCAACAGAGAACAAGTCTTTGCCATCGTCTGTGTGACATCCCTTCGGGTATTTGAAGATCACTATCATGTCTCCACTTAGTCTTCTTTATGCACTAAACATACCCAGCTCTTTCAATCTTTCCTCATGGAACTTGGTTTCTAGACCCCTGACCATCTTTGTTGTCTTCCTCGGAACCTGTTCCAATTTGCTGATGGTCAAGTCAAGGTGCTCTACCACTGGCTTGTAGGGCAGGCTGGAGCAGGGCAAGGAAGACTCTCAGGTGCTCCAGTGTAGGCCTCCTAGCTGGCAGTCACTCTGGGTTCCACTTTCTGAGACAGACAGGCGGCAGAGTGGGACCCCTTTCAGGTCTCAGGCAGGGGAAGAATCAAGGCCTCAGAGCACATACAGCCTTCTCCCAAGTGCAGTCCTCATTGTCCCCCTCTTCTCTTTAGGCTGCCAGGCAATCAGCTCCCTCCTGATTGGAGGAATGTCCTTCAGCTCCTCACTTACCAATTCCCCCCTCCCTCACTCTACGAGCATTGGTGAATGTGTTGGCTCCAAATGGGCATTATGGGATATGTAGTCCCATACAGGTCACTGTTGATAAAGGCTTTCAGGCCAAGTTCAAAGTAACAAGAGGAAAATAATTCAAAGTCCCCATTTTCTCCTGTAGTTGGGGGCTACAGGTGAATGGATGGAAATGGCCCCACTCCTAGTAACCGTGTCTTGTCCCAACATCCTCAAAGTTCACCAGCTACCACTGCCCTATAGCTATTATTTATATAGCACTATCAATATGCCTGGCACTGAACAGTCATGATTAGACATAGGTCCCTACCCCAAGGGGCTTACAATCTAGGATTGACAAGGAAGTGGAAACAAAGGGGAGATGAACGTAGGGAAAGACAGAGATATACTCATTAACTTGAGAAGTTGTGGGGGGCTGTGCTTGGCTTAATTACAATGAGAGAAAGAGAATTCTGAAGGATGATAAGGTATAAAGAGACATATAAACAAGCAATCTATGGGGGCAAAGAGTTAGGAAAAGTCTAAGAGAAGAAGTAGGTTTGCTATGGGATGGAAGAAGAATAGATTTTACCAAGGTTCGATTAAAGATTGCAGGGGCCATGCCAAACCATGTTTTGGGGTCCACCACTCAGAACTGCTACACATCTACTGCAATGGTGAATTCTAGCTCTGACCCATCGCATCCGAGCTGCCCAATGTTAGTTTGAGGCTCCCACCTCCTGTCTCCAACAATGACCAGCACTCACTGGTTCAGAGGAAATAAGAACATAAGAAGTGTCATACTGGGTCAGACCAATGGTCCATCCAGCCCAGCACATGTCTCCAATATTGGTCAATCTCAGTTATTATTATTATTATTATTATTATTATTATTATTATTATTATTATTAACAAACATTTATATAGCACCCGCAGTGTACCTGGCACTTTATAAAGTAATAAAATAGACACGGTCCCTGCGCCTAGGGCTTACAATCTGAGAGACAGGAGCTGGGGGAGAGACTTAGGAAGGGGAACAGAGGGAGAGACAAGGGGTCTAACATTCATGAAGATGCGAGGTCTCAAGTGCACGTACTTGGCTTGGTTACGATGAGAATGACAGCAGGCAGGTCCATGTTGCAAGGATAAGGGTAAACCGATCGTAGGTATAGGAATAGTGGCTCAGCAGGATAAAGAGTCAGACAGAGCAGAGCGAAAGAGGTGAGTTTTAAGGAGAGATTTGAAGGTATGAAGGGAGGGGGCAAGGCGGATGTGGACAGGGAGGGAGTTCCAGGCATGGGGGGCAGCAAGTGAGAAGGGACGAAGGCGCTTAGGGGAGCAGGGAAGGCGTGGAAGGGTGAGAGAAGGGACAGAGGAGGAGCGAAGTGCACGGGCTGGAGTATGGAGGGCGATAAGTGCAGAGAGGTAGGGGGGAGCAAGGTTGTGAAGAGCTTTATAGGTGAAGACTAGGAGCTTGTGCAGGATTCGTTCAGGAAGGGGAAGCCAGTGAAGCGAAGAGAGGAGGGGCTGCACATGGTCGAAGCGACTGGCGAGGTAGATGACCCTGGCAGCAGAGTTTTGGACAGAGATGAGGGGAGAAAGGTGAGACCGGGGAAGGCCAGTGAGAAGGAGGTTACAGTAATCGAGGCGAGAGATGACCAGAGCATGAACAAGAGTTTTGGCAGACGAGACAGAGAGAAAAGGGCGAATCTTAGCAATGTTATGGAGGGAGAAGCGACAGGATTTAGCAACAGAGTCAATGTAGGGTTTAAAAGAAAGGGGTGAGTCAAAGATGAAGCCTAGGCTACGGGCTTGGGGGACAGGCAGGATGGTGACTCCATCAATAGTTATTGACAGTGAGGAAGGAGAGGAAGGATGAGGGGGGAAGATAAGGAGTTCAGTTTTAGCCATGTTGAGTTTGAGTTGACGTTGAGACATCCAGGTAGAGATGTCAGAGAGACAGTTGATGAGACGAGCTTGAACAGAGGGAGAGAGAGAGGGAGTAGAGAGATAGAGTTGAGTGTCATCAGCATAGAGGTGGTATTGGAAGCCATGGGAGGCAATGAGTTTGCCTAAGGATGAGGTATAGATCGAGAAGAGGAGAGGGCCAAGAACAGAGCCTTGAGGAACACCAACTGAGAGGGGGAAGGAGGAGGAGGCGGAGTTGGAGAGAGACACATTAAAGGAGCGGTCAGAGAGGTAGGAGGAGAACCAGTTATGGACAGAGCCACAAAAGCCAAGGGAGTGAAGGGAATCCAGCAAGAGTGAGTGGTCAACAGTATCGAAGGCAGCAGAGAGATCAAGGAGGACAAGAATGGAATAGAGACGTTTAGATTTAGCCACCAGAAGATCGTTGGTGATCTTAGCGAGAGCAGTTTCAGTAGAATGAAGGGGGCGGAAGCCAGATTGGAGGGGGTCAAGGGAGGAGTTGGAGGATAGGAAGTCAAGGCAGCGGGAGTAGACAACACGTTCAAGCAGCTTGGAAGCAAAAGGAAGGAGTGAGACAGGACGATAGCTAGAAGGGTCAGAGGGGTCAAGAGTGGACTTTTTGAGAATAGGAGAGACTGTGGCATGTTTGAAGGCAGAAGGGAAAGAGCCAGTAGAGAGGGAGAGGTTGATGATGTGCAGGAAGGAAGGGGCGACAGTGGGAGTAATGGAGGTGAGGAGGCGGGAAGGAATGGGATCAAGGGGGCAAGTGGAAGGGTTGGAGGAGGAGAGCAGAGAGGAGATTTCCTTAAGGGAGGCAGGGGAGAAGGAGGACATGAGAGAAGGAGGGGGAGGAGGGAGAGGGGTGGGAGTGGGAAGAGAGGAGTGGGAAGCGATGTCGAGGCGGATCATGTCTATCTTGGAGGTGAAGAAGGAGGCAAGATCCTGAGCAGAAAGGGAAGAAGGAGGGGGAGGACAGGGAGGCTTGAGGAGGGAGTCAAAGGGAGTCAGTCACTTGGAAGAAGTACCCCACAGGTCCCAATGGGGTGAGCCATTCTCTGTTGTTCACTCCCAGCTCCCGACAGTAAGAGGTTACATTCCTCAAACCTGCCTGGCTAATAGCTGCTAATGGACCTATCCTCCAGGAACTTGTCCAACCCTTTTTAAAAACAAATATATACTATTGGCTTTGACCATATCTCATAGCAATAAATTCCACAACTTAATTGTGTGTTGAGTAAAAAAAAATACTTTCCTTTATTTATTTTAAATCTGCTACCTGTTAGTTTCATGGTATTTCCCCTAGTTCTAGTATTATTTGAGAGGGTAAATAACCATTCCCTGTTAACTTGTTACACACCACTCATGATTTTATAAACTTCTATCATATCCCCTCTCATTTGTATCTTCTCCAAGCTGAAAAGTCCCAACCTATCCAGTCTCTTCATACGGGAACTGTTCCCCACACCCTTTATCATTTTTGTTGCCTACTCTGTACTAGGGTTGTGCGAACAGAGTTCAGGGTTTTGGTGTTCAGCCTGAACTTCGGGTGTTCGGGCTGTTCGCGAACACCCCAAACCCAAACTTTCCCCCGCTCGAACCGGCCGAAAGAGATCAGGTTTTGAACCCGTTTGGGTGGGGGGTGGGGGAACCCGGTTTTCCCTCCCCGCCTCCAGGCTACGTGGATGGAAGGGGTGCCAGGCTCACCTCACCCCCCCCCCCCCGCCCAGCATGACAAAAAAATTTAAACAAACAAACAAAAACAAAAAACCACCCCAGGGATCGACCTACCTGGTGGTGTCAGTGCTCTGGCCTTGGGTCTGGCGGCAGCAACGGCAGTGGGTCCGTCTCTGACAGTGCTCCGGAGCACTTCAGGCCTCTTCAAGGCTTTCCGGGAAGTGAAGGAGGGCTTCCAGTCCCTCCCTTTCAATCACAGTTCAGGCGGGGGGCAGGAGGGAACCCAGTTTTCCTTCCCCCCTCCAGGCTGTGTGGGTGGAAGGGGTGCTGGGATTCACCACCCCCACTCCAACCCTGCTCAGCCTGGTAAAAAAAAAATTTAAACCACCCCACCCCAGGGATTGACCTACCTGGTGGTGCTGGGGCTTTGGCGATGGGTCTGGCGGCAGCTCCCGAGTGCTTCAGGCCTCTTCTAGACCTTCCAGGAATTGAAGGAGGGCTTCTGACCCCACCCTTTTGGTGATCAAAAGGGAGGGGCTGGAAGCCCTCCTTCAGTTCCTGGAAGGCCTAGAAGAGGCCTGAAGTGCTCTGGAGCACTGCCAGAGCCGGAACCACCACTTCCACTGCTGCCGGACCCAGACACCATCAGGTAGGTCGATCCCTGGGGTGGGTTTTTTTTTAAAAAAATTATTATTTTTTTTAATCAGGGTGAGGTTGGAGGTGAGCCCCGGTGCCCTTTCCACCCACGCAGCCTAGAGGGGGGAGGGAAAACTGGGTTCCCCGCACCTGAATGGGTTTGGTGAAACCAAACAGGTTTGGGCCAAACAGCCCGAACCTGAACAGTTTTTTTTGGGGGGGGAAACACTGAACGGGCCGAACACCGAACCTCCTGGTGTTCACACATCCCTACTCTGTACCTTTTCTATTTCTACTTTATTTTTATTTTTTAATGGGGTGACCAGAAGTGCACATAATATTCAATTTATGAAATTTTCAGTTTTATTCTCTATCCCTTTATAAATAATTCCTAACATTCTGTTTACATTTTTGACCACTGCTGCACACTGAGCATATTGCACACTGAGCTAAGGATTTCAGTGTATTGTCCACAATGACTACAAAGTTCTTTTCTTGAGTGGTAACTCCTAATTTAGAACTCAGCATTGTGTACATATAGTTTGGATTTTTATCCCCTATGTACATCACTTTGTACTTGTCCACATTAAAGTTCATTTGTCATTTAGATGCCCAGTCAACCAGTCTCGCAAGATCCTCCTGTAATTCTTCACAGCCCATTCATGTTTTAATTACCTTGAATACCTTTGTGTTGTCTGCAAATTTAATCACCTCAGTTTACTCCCTTTGCCAGATCATTAATGAATACATTAAACAACACCGGTCCCGTTATAGATCCCTGGGGTACTCCACTATTTACCTCTCTCCATTGTGAAAACTGACCATTAAGTCCTAATCATTGTGTCCTATCCTTTAACCAGTTACCAGTCCACAATAGGACACTGCCTCCGATCCCATGACTTTAATTTCCTCAAGAGTCTCTCATGAAGGATCTTATCAAACACTTTCTGAAATCCAGATACTCTATATCAGCCTGCTCACCCTTATCCTCATGCTTATTCATACCCTCAAAAAATTCCAATAGATTAGAGAAGCATGACTTCCATTTACTAAATCAATGTTGACTTTTCCCCATAAAGGCATGTTTATCAATATGCCCAGTAATTCTGTTCTTGTATTTAAAAAAAACCCAGATGCTGCAATCCTTAAACCATTTACTCCAGGGGTGGGGAACCTCAGGCCCAGGGGCCAAATGCAGCACAAAGGAAGTTTTTATGTGGCCCCTTTCCAGTTCCTGGATCTGGCTCCTGGATCCAGTCTCTACCCCCAAACACTGAAAAATTGAGATCAGGATAATGGAGCAGAAAGGAGGGCATGCACACAAGGGTAGGGAACAGATCCATAGCACAGATCCATATTCCCTCCTTCTTTGAATACACTCATTAAGCACCCCCACCCCCAAACTCTATGTGACCGTCGGAGCTCATAATAATTTTCAATGTGGTCCCCAGGATGGAAAAGACTCCCCACCCCTGGTTTACTCCCAAGAAGTAAGGCCTTCAAAGGGACTCCTTTGGAGAAAGTGCTTTGAAGACTGAAGCCAGGGCCTATGAGGAGTGATTCATTTCCTGCCATTCACTCTAAGCTCCCATTGGTCAGAGTTTGCATCTCCCAGCCACATGCCTAATAGTAGGGCTGACACTTGATTTTGCAATTCTCGCTTTTCTCAATGAGGATCAGGGTTCTTGGCTCATTCTTGCAAAGAAGATTGAGTCAAGATTTGCCTGGATTCTTGCAGAGAAAAGCCAGAATCTTGTGATCAGCCCTCCCCTGCAAAAGATCAAAGAAGGGCCTTGCCCTTTGGCAAATCCTGGCTAGGTTTGCAAAAGGTCCTGTACACCATGTACTCACTGGGACTGCTCCAGCCACAGGGCCTCTCTCTCTCGGCTCAGCTTCTCTACGTGGGGATGGGGGGGAAGCAAGGTCACAAAGCAAACAAAAAAATCACTGCACATACACAAAATGGTCACTGAAGCTGCTCTGTGCATGCGTGGCCCTTTTCCAAGAGGATACAGGCCATGTTTGTGCCATTTTGGAAAAGGGAAGCTGGTTCTACCATGTACAGACGATCTTCCCTTTTCCAAAATAGCGCCGACGCAGTCCATGCCATCTTGTAAAAGTGATGTGCATTCACAGAATAGCCATGGCGGCCAATCTGCACATGCACAGACATTTTGTTTGTTTTTTTGTTTGTTTGTTTGTTTGTTTTTTAGAATCGTGCAAGTATCCTTAACCATTAGCTTGATCTTCTCGAGATCTCGCTGCCAGTTCTTGGTTCTCGTGAGAATCAGTTTGATTCTCGTTTCAGCCCAGATTAATAGCCACCAATAGCCCTATCTCCACAAATTTAGCTAATCCCTTTTTGAACCCAGTGATGTTGTTGGCTTTCACAATATCCCATGGCAATGAATTCCACAGGTTAACTCTGTAATATGAAAAATGACTTCCTGTTGTTTGTTTTAAACCTGCTGCCTGTTAATTTCATCATGCCTCCCCTATTTCTAGTATTTGGGGGGAAAGTAAATAACAACTCCCTTGTCACTTTCTTAGCATGATTTCTGATGTTATAAACCTCGGTCACATTCCCCACTCATTCACCTCTCTCCTAAGCTATCTTTAGCCTCTCCAGATAGGAAAGCCCAATCTATGCCACTGATTATCACTGCTGCTGTTCTCTGTACTTTTTCTAATTGTACTTTATTCTTTCTGAAGATAGTCTATCCTGATAGACTATCCACAGCATAGTCTAGCAAGGATACTCTATCCCACCCGTACTTTGCCTTGTGTACCTTTCCCATGCATGTGCTTAATGTTTTCAAGCTTTTCTCCTCCACAAGGTTAGAAACTTTGGCTGCAATCTGCAAATCACCAATTGGGTTACTCCCAAGAAAGTGGTATGTGAATTATGGCCTTTGTGTTTTACAAAAAAACCTGAAGTTTTCTCAAATTTCTTGCAAACCCTTAAAAATCATATGACTCATGGCAAAATCACAAGACTTTGTAATCCCACTGTCTCATGTTCTGGGATCTTTGGGACAGGGACTATTTTGTTTCACTAATTATAAATTATTATTACTCTTATCGATTGATATCCCAACGAGGGCAGCTCACAATAATAATATATTATTAAAAAAAAAATGCAAATGAATCATATATAAAACATCATACTCCCCTCAACTCCTCCATACTGTCAACCTCCCACCATTCTTCCCCACCTACAGCTTTCTTCATCCCCTGAGGCTCCCCTCATTTCAACCATATCTGCTTCAGCATTCCCCATCTTCTGTCATCCCTCTAACAACCTCCAAACTCCCCTCATATGCCCACAACCCCCAATAGGGGGCCTGCTGGGGGTTTATTCTACTCTTACCTGCCTCGCTGCTGGTGCGGGGGGCTCTTGGGCTCTGCCGCCGGCAGGGGGGTGCTCCGCTGTTGCTCCTGCCGCCGCCGCTGCTGACACCATCCCCGCCACTGCTGCTGCCGCCGCCGC
>QEPC01009441.1:1521043-1531877 GCA_003113815.1 Sphenodon punctatus | reverse complement strand
TGGGGAGGGAGGTTTTTAGTCCCCTACCCATTTGTTTTTTGGTGTTGTCTAGCCCTGTTTTAATATTTAATATTTAATATTTGATTGTTTTAGATGGATTTTATTGTATTTTATTGTTTTAATGTTGGAAGCTGCCCCGAGCTGCGCTGCAGGAGGGGCGGGGTATAAATTTATAAAATAATTAAATAAATAAAATAAATATGTTCCATAGCCCTCCCTGTAGGGATGTGCGAATGTGGTTTGATAGTTCAGTGTTTGGCCTGAACTCAGCCCGTTCGGACGGCTGAACCAAATGGCCGAACCAAACGTGGAAGTGGCCAAACAGTTCGGCAGCATTTGGACGCATTCAGATGAGTTTGGATGGGAAAAACAGGGCTGGAAGGCCCGGGGTGGGGAAGGGGTAGCTGAGGTGAGACTTCCTGGCACCAGGGGTGGAGAGACTTGGACTAGCAGCCAGCCTACCCAATCCCCAACCCTCTTTTCCTCAGATTCCTACCTGCTGCTGGGACTCCTGTGGGCTGTTCTCATGCCACCGCTGCTGTCATCAATCCGGGATCCCTTGCCGTCCATCTGTGGGAAAGAGGGTGTGTGTGAGTGCAGAGTGTAGGGGAGCACTAGACTGAGACCTCCCCCACCCCCACTCACAACCAGAAGCGGCCAGGGGGCATTTAAGGACGCTGTCTGCGGCTGCCTCCCTACGCACCATTCACCATCTCCTACCTGCTGCTGGGACTCCTGCGGGCTCTTCACCTGATGCCGCTACTGTCATCAATCCGGGATCCCTCACCGTCCACCTGTGGTAAAGAGGGGAGGTGTGAGTGCAGAGTCAAAAGTCAAAGTCAAAGTAAGCTTTATTAGGCGTGACCAAGGGTCATAGCCAGAACAATACATGAAAAACATATAAACACAAAAAAAGTCTTATACAATACAGATTCTCACCTTATGTAAGGGCTAAGACCCGTGTGCAGCGGCTTTGGGCGCTGCGCCGGGGGATTTCGGGCCGGCAAGCGGTGATAGAAGGCAGTCCCTGTACCTGGGTATCCCCTTCCCCCTGTGCTTCCCTTATGGGCCCTACACCCCCTTCCTTGTCCCCCCATGCACAGGGTTTTGTGTGGTGTGGAGTGGGGTTGTGGGTGGGCGGAGCCCACTCTCAGTGCGTTGCCTCTCCACCCCTGTGATGACAAGGCCTTGTCCCAGAAGGGACTTATAGGGACAATTTACAACATGAGGGGTTGTTATCCATTGTTTGATGAGTGGGTTCCATGGGGTGTGCATGTTCCCCTACGGTCTTGGTGCATGTAAGTCTGCTGCGGTGTCCACGGGTTCCCCTTGGTGACCTATTTCCCAATACCCACTCTAACAGTATCTCCGGCAAACATACCATGGACATAGCAGCACGTTTAGATGAGATGGCGCAAGCCATCCAAGCCCTAGTCTTTGACATCAAGGGCATCAAAGAAAAGCAGGAGCAGAGGGTCGTGGGGGAAGGAGAGCAAGACTGTGCAGGTGCTCCCCATGCAGTGGAGGGTGTGGTCCCCCCAGAGCCTAGGAGGGAAGGGGGGCCCTGGGCACGGGAACCCAAACACCCTCCTATTGCTAAATTCAGCGGGGATAGACGCCAGTTCCAGGTTTTCCTGGCATTGTGTCGGTTAGTGTTTCAAATGCAGTCGACAACCTATGCCACTGACGCTACAGGGTAACCTTTATTATAGGTCATTTAGAGGGAATTGCGTTAGAATGGGCCACCCCATTACTTACCAAAAATAGCCCCCTTTTGTAAGACTTTGAAAAGTTCATATCATAAATTCCAATTTCTTTTCGATTACCCCCATAGAACAAAAGATGCAGAAAATGCTATTATGTCCCTTAAACAGGGATAGGGCCCCTTGTTAGATTACGTAATGCACTTTCAGCAATTGGCAGTAGAAATAAACTGGCCAGATAGTGTTTTGAAAGTATTGTTCCGCAGAGGGTTGAATGACGAAATCAAGGACCAGCTGGCTCTTACTGCCATTCCTGAAAAATGGGGGGAACCTGAAAATCTCACTTGCCAGATAGATGAGAGGCTTATGGAAAGACGTCGTGAAAGACGGCAAGATGGAAATTGAATGTGGGTACCACGAAGTCTGATGAGTCAGCCGGGGAAGAGTGAAAACGCTAAAGTGGAGGAGCCCGAACCTATGCAGTTAGGGGCCTCCCGAGGAGTCCTTGCACCACAGGAACGGGAACGACGAAGGACCAGCAGGCTCTGTTTCTACTGTGGAGAATCAGGGCACTTTGTGAGACTCTGCCCAGCACTTCCCCCTTCACGACGGGATCCAGGAAACGGGAAGGACCGGGGCGGGCAGGGTCCGTCCCAGTAAGGAACAAGGTATTTCCCCTGGCAAGAATCCAAAGCATGGAGCTGAAGTCAACCCCTTTAGAACAGCTACAGGTCCCATGCATACTTACCCTATCCCCACAGCGGTCATTAGGTGGTAAGAGCCCTTATAGATTCGGGGACATCGGGGAACTTTATTGATAAGACACTGGTACAAAAATACCATATCCCACTACAGCCCAAGCTGAGACCCGAAGAAGTTTTTGCCATAGACGGTTCCCCCCTGGCTTCCGGTCTGGTTATCACCTGTACCCAGGGAGTACTAGGAGCCATTGGACCACACCATGAGGTTCTCAAGTTTGATGTCGTATGTACCCCTGCATTCCCAGTAGTACTGGGTATGCCCTGGCTTATAAAACATAACCCCTCTATAAACTGGCAATGTAGACGGTTAACTTTTGTTTCTTCCTTTCGCGCCCAGACCTGTATGATTCTTCTAGATTTCAAGAATACTCTGCCCACACTAGGAGCGACGACAGCTCAAGACCTGCCGTCACTACCACCATACTTTCAGGACTTACGGGAAGTCTTCAAAGAGCAACAAGCCCTCCAACTTCTGCCACATCAAGATTATGATTGCCCCATCGATCTCCTATGCAACTCAACACCCCCGTATGGTAGGATCTATGCCGTTTCAGGGCCCGAGTTAGAAACCTTAAGAGAGTATATAGAGGAGAACGTAATGAAAGGTTTTATCCGCCCCGCCACATCCCCCAGAGGGGCCCCTCTATTTTTTGTGCCTAAAAAGGATGGAGGTCTTCGCCCCTGTATTTATTATAAGGGGCTTAATGCTATCACCATTAAGAATAGGTATCCATTACCCCTGATTCCTGAATTATTGGATCACTAGTAGGGAACTACTATCTTCACAAAATTGGACCTGAGGGGGGCTTATAACCTCCTTCGTATTAGGCAGGGGGACTAGTGGAAGATGGCCTTTCATACCAGATATGGTCATTTTGAATATTTAGTAATGCCCTATGGACTTGCCAATGCCCCTGCCGCCTTCCAACATTTTATAAATGATATTTTTCTTGATATTCTAGACCAATTTGTAATTGCATATCTAGACGACATTCTAATATACTCCCAAACCAGAGAAGCACACATTGACCATGTACGCACGGTTTTGTCCAGATTAAGACAATACCAATTATACTGTAAGATGCAGAAATGTGTTTTTCACCAAACCACGGTTCAGTTCTTGGGATTCATAATCCCCCCTCAAGAAATCCAAATGGAGTCCTCCAAAGTGGATGCTATTCTTCGTTGGCCTACCCCACAGAGAGTAAAACCCCTGCAGTGCTTTTTAGGTAGTGCCAACTACTACCGCCAATATATTCATAATTATGCAAAGGTGGCCTCTCCTTTGATGAAGTTGCTTAAAAAGGACCAAACATACATATGGGGGTAAGAACAACACCAAGCTTTTGAACTTATCAAAATCCTTTTTGTAAACGCACCCATTTTACGACTTCAGGATTTCTCTTTGCCTTTCATTGTAGAAACGGACACCTCGAACGTAGCTATTGGAGCCATTTTGTCTCAACCTTGGATGGATACCCCTACACCCCTACCCTGTGCTTATTACTCACAGCAGCTGAGTCCAGCGGAGCGGAACTATACGATATTAGATAGAGAACTTCTGGCGATTAAGGCCGCCCTGGAAAATTGGCGACACTATTTAGAGGGAGTGGTACTCCTGGAACATATAATTACTGACCATAAAAACCTTGTCTTTTTGCAGACGGCACGAATTCAGAATAGTAGACATGCCTGGTGGGCGCTGTTTTTAGCCCGTTTCACCTTCCAAGTGATTTATAGGCCCGGACGGCAGAACACCATGGCAGATGCACTGTCCTGGAGTTACGAGGATACCTCCAAGCCTGCACTGCATGGAGAACTTCTCCTACCTCAAAGGTTCGCAGCTCCAGGGATCACCGTGACCCAGTTTAAACGGTTAGTAGAAACTGAAGGTATCAACATGAATGCCACACATGAGCAGCTTGGCCTTCTGCTACATGGGGAGGCCTCTATGGTTCCTCCTGCAGCCCGGCAGCAAATCCTATGGGCCCACCACGATGCCCCATTAACAGGACATCCTGGGCAGCAACAAACCCTACAGCTTGTAAAGCGACACTTTTGGTGGCCCACCATGCAGCAGGACACTAGGCCTATGTCCAGGGATGTGCTGTATGTAGTCGCACTAAAGTACCACGTAAAAGACCCCTCGGCCTCCTCCAACTAGCCCCATTGCCCCAGGGGCCCTGACAGAGGGTCAACTTAGACATTATAGTTAAGTTACCAGAATCCAAGGGGTGTACCACAATCCTCATTGTAGTGGACCAATTCACTAAAATGGGACACTTCATCCCATGTCAAGGGCTACCGTCAGCTCCCCAGACAGCTCAATTGTTCCTACAGCAAGTGATCCGGTTACATGGGCTACTCACTACCATTATCTCAGATCAAGGGCCAAAGTTCATAGCACACTTTTGGCGTGCATTGTTCTCAACACTGGGAGTCCAATTGGCACCATCGTCAGTCTACCAGCCCCCAGATGAATGGCCAGGCCGAACGAACGAACCAGACATTGGAACAGTACTTACACTGTTATATGGACTACTTGCAAGATGACTGGGTTGATCTGCTCCCTCTTGCTGAATTTGCGTATAATAATTCCCCTAATGCTTCCATAGGATTCTCTCCCTTTTTTGTCTCCCACAGCTATCACCCCAGGTTAACCTTCCCGGAAATCCCGGCAACTACCATTCTGGCTGCCGGAGCTTTGATCACCCAATTGCAAAGAATACAGCACCAAGCACTGCAAACCCTGCAAAAGGCCCACCAGAGTTACAAAAGACAGGCAGATCAGCTAGGGCAGGCTGCTACAAACCTACACGTCGGGGATCGAGTTTGGGTCGACCGATTCCGTTACATCTCCTCCCGCCCATCGGACAAACTCGACGATCGGTACATGGGACTCTTCCCTATCATCTGTCAGGTTAATCCAGTCATCTACCAGGTAGCCTTACCTGTTTCAGTCCGAATTCACCCTGTCTTTCATGTGTCCTTATTGAAACCTTTCCTCCCTCCCTTATTTCCTGAAGTAGCGCCCCCTGGACCCACATGTGACGTAGCGGGGGTTTCTGAATTCAGTGTGAATGCTATCCTTGACTCCCGTAGGTCTCAGGAAACTCTTTATTATCTCATTGATTGGAAGGGTTACCCCCCATCTGACCGCTCCTGGGAGCCGGCGGCCGCGGTCCATTCCCCCCGACTGGTGCACCTCTTTCACGCCTGTTATCCCCTCAAGCCCAGCCCGCTTCCTCGTCCCTGTGGGGGGGCTGTGGGGGGGCTGTAAGGGCTAGGGCCCATGCACGGTGGCTTCAGGTGCTGCGCAGGGGGATTTTGGGCCGGCAAGCAGCTACGGAAGGCAGTGAGGGTGGGGCTGCAAAGGAGGGCGTCGTGAGGACATATGAGGGAACTGACATAGGGGCCACGCCCCTCACGCCATCAGAGGATAGGATGCTGTCACTGCACCGCTCCGAGTGGCTGCGGGCGAAGCAGGGCAGGGCTTCTGATATTTAAGGGGCTTGGTAACACTCACATGCTGCCAGAGATCAGCAGCGCTGTGAGACCGCCCCCCTTGTGATTTGTGGAGCTAAGTTATCATAGTTTGTGATTCTAGAATGAGTGAGTTTCCTGGGGGAGTGAAAGGTGAGTGCATGGGTGCTTGGTTGAATGAGTGTGTGGGTGTGTGGTAGTTTGAGGGTGGTAGAGAGCTAGGGTGAGTGCACGTGTGTGTGGAATGTGTGAAATCACTTCCCCTGGTCCCTGCGTGTTCTCCCCTCATTGCCTTGGACCTTGTTCCCTGTCCCTTGATCCTTGTACACCCTCTCCCCTAACCCCCTGTACCTGGGTATCCCCTACCCCGTGCTTCCCTCACGGGCCCTACACCCCCTTCCTTGTCCCTCCATGCACAGGGTTTTGTGTGGTGTGGAGTGGGGTTGTGGGTGGGTGGATCCCTCTCTTAGTGTGTTGCTTCTCCACCCATGTGATGACAAGGCCTCATCCTGGAAGGGACTTATAGGACCAACTTACAATCTGAGGGGTCGTTATCCATTGTTTGACAAGTGGGTTCCCAGGGGTGTGCATGTTCCCCTAGGGCCTCAGTGTTGTGTGAGTCTGCTGCGGTGTCCACGGGTTCCCCTTGGTGACCTATTTCCCCATACCCACCCTAACACCTTAATTACAAGAGAAAGATGACATTAAGTTTAAATTGAAGTTTATGGGTCCATTGGTAGCTTAAATTCAAGAAATTATTGACATAGAGCAAAAGCCTGCAATAAATAACAACTAACTTGATCAGTAATCCCCTCCTCTTTATCAGTTAGCACCATAGTCAACAGGACGTCATGTGATCTACCGGGAAAGGCCAGAATAAATTCATTAATGAGTTCGCACCTAAGTTTATCGTAAAGCCGACAACTAAAAAGAATGTGAGATGTTGTCTCGGCTTCAAGTTGTTAATAGGGGCAGAGTCTCAGAGCATATGGCACTCCGTTAAAAAACCCCTCAAGAATTTTGGAGGGAAGGGCGTTAAAATGGGCTGCCAAAAAGAACCTTTTAACCCCATGAGATGTAAGGGAAGAAAGGTATGGAGCCATAGTATCAGTGGCCGGAGACACCATCAGATAGGAACAAAAATGACCAGTCTGGTTAATCTTGGCCCTTTCTTCCTTTTGGTCAATATCCTGCCATCTACTTAATACCTCACTTAGGGCCCCCTTCCCCTCCCTCCCCAGGAGGTAGTCCCTAGAAAAGCCCAGTGCCATTAAATGGGCCTGGACTCTGACCATCCAACTACTTCTAAAGGAGTCCTTTCCCAGAAGTGCAAGCAGGCCCGTAATCCCTGAGTTACAAACCCTCAGCCATAACTTGTGTGCCACCCTCCATGCCCTAAATACCCATAGACGTTCGCCCAACTCCAGCCTAACTTCTGCATTCAGAGTTCCCCCAGGCACCCCAATGATGGTATGTAAAAATGTAGATTGGATCTGGTCCAAAGAAGCTGTGCCATACGGGGCCCACAGCTCGGCCCCAAAAAGAAATGGGGAAGTTGTCTTGGCATTAAAAACTTGAATTGCCATCTTAAGGGCCATCCCCCCTGTATGAGCCAGAAATTTACGGACCGCCAAGGATGATATAATGGCTCTTGAGGTTGTCCCCTTTATATGATGGTGCCACACTCCTGAGCAATGATAAAGCAGGCCTAGGTATTTAAAAAGCGTGACCTGCTGAATCTGGATGCCCTCAATCCTCCAGGAGTGGGTGTTCTTATGCTGCAACTTGGAAAAAACCATTATTTTAGATTTCCCATAGTTAATTTCCATGTTGTTATCACTACAGTACTGGGCAAATCTCTGGAGTTGTCTGTTAAGGCCCACCCTGGTTTTTGACAGTATAACTATATCATCAGCGAAAAGAAGGCAACCAATATGCCTCTCAGCCAAATTTGGTGGGAAAAAATGTGGTTGGGTCATCAGAGGGACAACGTCATTAAAGTACAGATTAAATAATATTGGGGCGAGAATGCAGCCCTGTCTGACCCCACGCTTCACTGGCACCATCTCTGACACATAGCCTGAAGCAGTTAATTTGACTACCAACTGAGAATTCTACTATGGTTTCTGTATGAGGAACAAAAGACGCTTATCAATGGTGGATTTAACTGATTTTGACCACAGAAGAGCCCTGTTGACCAGATCAAATGCTGCTCTCAGGTCAAGAAAAGCCGCATATAAGTAGCCATTCTTGGCCCTGTATTTCTCAGATAGATGCGTCAGAACCAAACCATGGCCAATGACTGACTGGCCCCTCTTAAATCCTACTTGTTCAGGCCAAATAATTTCAGAACCATCAATCCAGGTTATCAATTTCATGGCTAGATATTTGCCATACAATTTGCTAATGGAAGACAGCAGGCTAATCGGCCTATAATTGGCCGGAATTGATCTGTCCCCCCTTTTAAAAATAGGGACTATTATCACCTGGTTCCATTGAGTTGGCATAATACCTGAACGGTTGATGGCTGTAAAACTGGCAGCAAACATAGGAATCCACCATTCGCTGAAGACCTTGGCCAGTTCCACGGGGATCAGGCCCCTACCTGGTGCTTTGTTATTATTACAGGTCACCAATAGATTGGAAATTTCCTTTTCGGTCACCGAAGCCCATTCTGGTACATCAACCCTCCCAACCAAGAACTCCTCTGGTAAATTCTGGGCCACATAAAGGTTATTAAAATGGCTAATCCACTCCTGGGCAGAAACCATTATTTCATTCCTAATGGGTTCCCGAGTTGGACCCCATTTTACCAGATTCCAAAATTGCCTAGACTCCCCCTTCTTGGCGGCTTCCAATACATTCTCCGATTTAAGCTGGTTATGGGCCTGACATTTAGCTCTAATAAGTCCCTTATAGTCCTTCTTTGCCTGAAAGTACTGGATAGGTACTTTAAGGGAAGAACCCTGGTGATATTCCTTATATATGGCACTATAGGCACATTTTGCTTGATAACATTCCTTATCGAACCAGGGATTGACACGCCAAGGTTTTGCTCCATCCTTGTAAACATAATGGGACTCCACAAAAGTTTGTATATGACTACTCAACTGATTGTAGACATCCACTACTTTCTCTGGACTTGATAGTTCTAGAATTTGACCACGTAGGGAGCTGAAATCCTCATTCATAAGACAGAAATCAAAAGGAAATACTGACATCTGATCCCATTTAGCAAGGGGGAGCATCACCGCATTATCCGGGACATTAGATTTAACTGAGGGCACCATAACTGGATGCCTTCCAATGTCAAAAGGAGACTGAAGGGTTACTTCCAGTGGCAAATGATCGCTGAGAAAAATACTCCCCACCAGAAAGTCCTTCAAAATTACTAAAACATTGGGGGTAACCAACCCCAAGTCTATAATACTTGAGCCCCTTGGTCCCAAATACGTGAACTCTCCCCTAGAATCTGAACCATAGGTACCATTTAATATACGCAAATCAAAAATAGCAATGATGTTAGCCAATTTTATTCCTGAATGATTGATTGTAATATCCTTAAACTGGCGTGAGCTGCCAGAAGTGGGCTGGTGAAAATTAACAGAAGGGCAATGTTCTAACAACTGTACATCAGTACCACAAGCCTAGCGTTAAAATCCCCCAAAAGCAGCAATAAGGCAGCCAGATAAGTCAGAAGTAGTTCCTCTATATGGGTTTCTAATTCATCCCAGACCCCTTCACAATATGTCTTAGAGTTGGAAGGAACAACATAAATATTTAACACAATCAAAACCACATCAGCACATCTTAACAGTATTCCCAAAATAGCTGGGGGAAACTTAAAATAGACATAATCAACCTATTAAGCTCCACCTTTAAAAAAGATACCAGCCCCTGCTAGGTTGGCCCCCTCCCATTGAAGTTGCCGGAATAGAAAAAGCAACATAATCAGAGAGCTCAGGGGGAAGAGCTATAGATGAAGTGACCTAAGTTTCCTGACATACCAAGATGTGGAAACCTCTAATATAGTTAAGAATTTCAGCATTCTGAATTTGTGTGGCCCATCCTGCTAGGTTCCAAGAGCCTATTCTCCATAGCGTACCCCCTGAGCCCCCTGTACATCAGGTTGTATCTGGTGATTGTTTAATCACTACAGATTCTTGATTTGGGGGTAATATAAAGCTTTGGACTTCCTGTTGAAATTTATCATTAGGCTGGGTCACCTCCAGACCCACTGGCTGGACAATAATTGGTACTGATGGAAGAGACTGTTGGATGTTCATAAGTAATGAACTTTCCAACGAGGGACACTCTAGAGCCGGAGACAAATAGGAGACGGTGGAACAACATTAGAGTATACCTGTGTTCCAACCAAAGCCTCCTCTCTAAGTACAGAAAGGGCCACAGTGCCCTGTGCTATCCCCAGCAAACACTCATTAATAGGTAATTGGGAAGAATGGTTGCCTTCTGAGCAATTTCCCAAAGGTACCTGGGGGGTAAGAGGCTCCCTATTTGGGACGGAGACCACCTGTACCATAGATGCTGGTTTAGCCGAGGTAGGGATAAGTGGTTTAACTAAAGTATCCCTAAATACCTGTGACTGCCTCCCTGCATGCCATTCACCATTTTCTACCTGCTGCTGGGACTCCTGCAGGCTGTTCTCCTGCTGTCGCTGCTGTCATCAATTAGATTAGATTATTATTATTATTATTATTATTAACAAACATTTATATAGCACCAGCAGTGTACCTGGCACTTTACAAAGTAATAAAATAGACACGGTCCCTGCCCCTAGGGCTTACAATCTGAGAGACAGGAGCTGGGGGAGAGACTTAGGAAGGGGAACAGAGGGAGAGACAAGGGGTCTAACATTCATGAAGATGC
>QEPC01009441.1:1474245-1489177 GCA_003113815.1 Sphenodon punctatus | reverse complement strand
GCTCCGCCCCAACAAGGCCGGCATCGGCGTGGACGTTGAAGTCCCCCAGAACCAAAGTCCTGGGGGAGCCCAACACCACCTCCGAGGCCAGCTCCGCTAGAGCGGTAAGGGATGCCGCCGGGCAGGAAGGGGCCCGGTACACCAGCAGCACCCCTAGCTTGCCCCCCGCCAAATCGACCACCATGTGCAGAGCCTCTACACCCATAATCTCCCGCACTGGATACCTCCTAACAGGCCAGTCTTCCCTAAAAATAATAGCTACACCCCCTCCCTGGCCGCCCATGCAGGGCTGATGCTGCACGGCATACCCAGCTGGAACCAGATCCGCCAAAGTTGGACCGGCCAGATCATCCAGCCAGGTCTCAGTCTCCGTTGCAGGCAGCGGGAGCAGCAGCACACGGCGTGACTCCTCTCTCTCGGGGAAGTGAGGCAGGGAGGAAGCGCGCATGCATGCTGCTTCCCCTTCCTGTCCCCCGAGGCAAGAAGCTATCTCACCAGGGCTGTCAGCATGACCGCCCTGGCGAGATCTTCCATTGCGCTCATTGAGCGCAATGGAAGGCTGTAGCCCCTCCCTCCACAGCACGTCCTATACGTGCTGTGGACGAAGGAGTTCAGCTGCCCAAATCGCGTTTTCCATAGGAAAACGCTTTGGGCAACTGAGTAGCTGAACCTTTTTGTCCCGTCGGGGACCCACTCCCTCTCCCAGCAGAGTGGGTGGGTCCCCGAAGGGAAAATGGGTTCAGAACTTCAGTGACAGCTACAGCTGTCTCTGCATCAGCTCAGAGGCTGCTGTAGCTGTCATAAACGGCGGCGTGGTTTTTTGTTTTTGTTTTGTTTTAAACTGTTGAAGCCACGGCGGTGCCCCCACAGGGCTTTGGGGGGCACCACCCATAACACCCTGCAGGAGCCGTCCCTGCAATATGGATTACTGAATAATTAATGCTTCCCTTTTAAACATCAGCTTCCTTTTAAGGATCCAAAAGTACTTTACAAGTGCCCATGAATTAGGCCTCTTGGCCCTTCTCTCAGATAGATGCTGCCCTGCCCATCACAGATGGTACAACTTGACATGTTCTTTGTTGAAGTAACTTGCCCAAGGCCATACAGTGAGTCAGTGGAAGAGCTGGGAATAGAACCCAGGAGTCCAGGCATCCATACCTCTGCTCTCACCAACAGACAGTATTGATGTCCGGCTGGCTCAGATAAACTTGGTACAAGACTCCTCCTGTTTCATTGGTCTGGCATGAAGTCATTGTATATTGGTGGCTCTGACATACACAGACATCTATAAATCCCCCACCCCACCCCCCACACACTTTTTGGCCATTGGCCTCTAAACAATATCACATCCTTCAAGGTATAGGCTATGTGGGTTCCAGCCTGAGTCTAAATTCATCAGATGGCAGTGGCCAATTAAAGAATTTAGACCCCTTATTTTGTGTATCTCGGTGTTATCCCATTTCCTGTCCTAGGTGTTTCTGAACAGCAGTCAATAGCACTGATTAAAAATTTCACTTCATGGAGCTTGATGATTCATCATTTTTTATATAATGCCCTTGACTCAGGTATAACTGGAATCCCGAGATGAATACCAGCTCAGCAACAGTGCCAACCTCTGGAGACATTAAGCACTTGGGCTTCAAGTGTTATGGGACCAGGGTTCCAAATTATTTAGGATATGAGCTGGGATTGGCTCACTTGAACTTCACTTGGATATAATCCAGGTAAATTTCACTTGGATATAATTCATAAATAAATAAATAAATAATAATAATTTTATGATATAGCACCCTGCTGAATGGTGTTCAGAGTGCTTCACAAAATTAATAATGGGTAGACTTTGCTCATCCTCATTAACGATTCTGAGGAGAGCTGCCCAATATAGGATTTTGTCCAACTGGAGGGTTGTATGAAATAAATATGCAGCATAAATAACGGGAGAATCATGTGACTGGGAGTCAGGACTCCAGAATTCAATGGATATACTCCAGAGTAAGTGGTTTGTGAATTGCAGCCAAGGTGTGTTGCTCAGCAATAACAAAGTACAGCAGGAGAACTGAAACTGGCATAGGATGGGATGAAAGTATATTCAACATGGTGGCCATTTCAGTTACAACTAAAGACGCCCATATTTATTTGTGAAACTATTTTCATATTGGTACAAATGAATGACTATCCAACTAAATCTTCAATAGCTATAAGATAGCTACATATTTTGATAACTTCAGTTACCTTTGCTTTGTTATTGCATTTCCTTAATTCATTCCATATTTTGGTACCTGATTCATTCTGTTTGGTACATCTTGTCAGGCCCAAACTCATGAATCCTCAGTGCACCCTTGGGGCTCCAGGAGCAGCATCTGAGCCTGTGGCCCTTGCCTGTGGCCCTGGCCCAGTCACTGCTCTAAGGGTCATCTCCTGAACTCTCTGCTGCTGTGGTCATACAACTCTCTAGGGATGGGCGAACAGATCGCGGTTCGGGTTCGGCCGTTCGGTTCAGCTGCATTCGGTTCATCCGTTCGGTTGGCTGTGTTCAGTTCATCCATTCGGTTCGGCAGTTCGGTTAGTTCGCCGGGTTTAGGTTCGGCCGTTCTGTTCAGCCATTCGGCCATTCAGTTCGGCCGTTCGGGAAATGTTATGGGTGTTTTTTTGTTTTTTATATTTTTTTTGGTTTTTTATTGGGTTTTATATGGTTTCTTTTGTTTTTTATTTGGTTTTTTGGTTTTTATATAGGTTTTTTTATTTATTTATTTTTATCTAATATTATATATATATATATATATATATACACTAAATCTAACTGCTATTAACTATTCTAAATGCTAAATGGATTTTCTAATAAGTACACAGGCTTACTCCTACAAACACTAAAACTAAATCACTAATGCTATCTCTATCACTAAGCTAGCTCCTACAACTACTATCCTTAACCTCTCTCTCTCTCTCTCTCTCTCTCTCTCTATATATATATATATATATATATATATATATATATATATGGGATGGGGGGTAATCACAAACACAAGGTTTCAGTTTAAGGTTTAAGTTTCATTTCAGTACAAAACTGAAATGAAACTTAAAGCAATCTAATAATCCAACTCAACGCCTGCTGTTCAGGAACAGTGACTAGCTCAGATGGTGTTGGGAAGGGGGGAGGCAGATAGTTTCATTTCTTGTAAGCCTTTCCACCCCTGGTGCTTGGAAGTCTGCTCCTCAGTGACTAGTACTATCCCTCCCTGTCACATTTGGCCTTACAGTGAACCTTTTTTTGCCACCCGAACTCACCTGAACGTGATCCGAACTGACCGAACTGTTCAGTCATTTCGATGTTCGGATTGAGTTCGGTTCGGCCAGTTTGTGTTCGGAAGTTCGGTTCGGTTCAGTCGTCCAAACAGGCCGAGTTCGGGCCGAACTCTGAACTTCTGAACAGCGTTCACCCATCCCTACCAGTCTCTAGCCCATGCCCCTCCTAGCTCCCAGCTTCCTGGAAGCATAACCTTTTTCTTCTTGCTCTTTCTCTAGTCTTGCTCTGTCTGCTCCCTGGTCCCTCAGCTCTTTCCAGCTAGGTTCTCTTTATTTCCTCTTCTTGTTTCCTTCCCCCCTCCAGTTCCTGTGTCCCTTATCCTGTCTCCTTTTCTCTGACTTACTCCTTCCTTTCCCAGTCTGGTTGCCATCCTCCCTTCCAGCTGTTACCCTTCCTACGCCTTGTTCCCTTCACTCCAGTTGTGCTTCCTAGTCTTGTTCTACCTTTTCCTGGCCCTGATCCTAACCCCACCCCTCCCTCATGAACAGGATGCCCCTCATCCCCAACATTTACACTTTTTAGTGCCAATAGCAGAGTGGATACACAGTTTGAATGATCTCTTTTATTGGATCAACTGTTGTTGGTGGAAATGTGCAAGTTTTAGGGCCTCACAGGGTCCTTCCTCAGGCAAGTAGGATTCAGAACTGAAGATTTGGGCAAAGCACGGTGGGTGTATATAATGGGACAGAAGTGATAGGGAAGGGTTGTGGTACAACAGGGAGACAGAGGGAGAGGCAAAGTGGGTGATAAAAAACCATGGTAACAGGAGGGAGGGGCAGGTGAGAACGGGTAGAAAGGTGAAGTGGGGGATATGCAATGGAAAAGGGAAGATTGGGAAGGAAGGGTGAAGTACATTAGAAGATGCAGGAAGATGGAAAGTCAGAACTGAAGGTAAAGTAGATGAAAAAATAGTAATAGAAGGTGGAAAGGGAAGGTGAGAAACTGTAGTGGGGGATAAGCACTAGAAATAAGGTATGAGTAGAGCTGAAAATTTGTAAATCACAGTGGGTGGTGTAATAGACAATGATAACAGAAGAAGGGAGGGGAAGGTGAGAAATGATGGAGGGAACTGGGAAGGGGGGTGCAATAAGGAGGGAGGGCTATAGTAGAACATCACAGAAATAGATACAGATATGGATTTATAAATTACTGTGATGGCTAATGCAGAAAGAAAATGGTACACAGCAGTAATAAAGGAATTAAATTAACAGTAGGTAACACTAAGTAAATTGTCAGATATTTACAGGTTTTTGTAGTAGCTGGAGAAGTTTAGGTCCTTGTTAAGTCCATTGTTTTTCAACTTTCAAAGAAAGTTATTAATGTTTGTTCCCAGGTCTGTGTTCTGTGGGTGTTGTGCAGGTTTCCTTTAAAGATGAGGGCTGAGAGAGACGAGATCAAGTGGTCATGCTGTGAAAAGTTATCTCCCACTTTAGAGTCACTGGGGCCAATCCCATGCCCCCCACATGGTGTGTGTGCATTCTCTTCTCATGTGGGAGTCGTGCCCACCCCCATTACTGGGGATTGTGCAACGCAGGACCCCCATGTGCAGCCCGCTGAGGGGGTATAGGATTGCAGCCAAAGACTTGGTTTACAATTGTATGTATGCGTGAAAATATATAAGTTTAGGAGTTGCTGGGTTTCACCAACATAGTTTCCATGCCGGCATTTGGAGTACTGAATGAAATACACTACATTTTGGGATTTGCAGGTGTAGTTTCCTTGTATCAGGAATGTTTTTCCATGGGGGTGTTGATGGTGGAAGTGGGGGAAATGTGTTGGCATCTGCTGTTCTGCCAGGGTCTTGTTCCTGTGGATGTTGTAGTGTCCTGGGTGGCAGGTAGTTTGCTTTGGATTAGTTGTGAGAGGTTATGGGGTTATTTGAAGGCCAGGAGAGGTGGTAGTCTCTATAGGCTCTAGCCACAATCCACAAATCACTCACTCAAGAGTAATCCCACTGAAGCCCTCCTTCTACTGCCCTATCTTTCACAGTTCTCATTTTCACTGTAACTAGGTGTACCTGAAAATTCTCAACTTCATGAATGTCTCCCCCTATATTCCCATAGCTTTTCTCTGCCCTCCCTTGTCTGTCCTAGATTGTAAGTCACCTGGGACAGGGACCTGTTTCTAATTTAATGATGGCTCGGTGCCAGATACACTGCTTGTGCTATATAAATAATTGATGTGTCGTTTGTGGCAGCCTCCGACTATAAAATATAGCTAGACATCTTTAGCAGGGGCAGGGCTTCAGGATGCTGAGGGTAAAGACTTTGGGGCATCAGTGGGATAAAACTGTTCTACACACATTTTGGACAGATGCAACTAACTCCACTGGTCATAAACCCTACTTTTGAGACAACTTCCCTGCACATCAGATAAGCTGCAGTTAGGAAGTGGTTCCCTGCCTGGAGGAATTTGAATGGTGCTGGAGAACTTGCAAGGACAGGCTGGGAGGTTGCGGTGTACAGTAGCAGCCACCAGAGCTGAAATTGAATTGTTCAGTCAGGTTTGCATTTGAAGGCTGGGAGCAGGGACAGAGGTTTTCTATCAAAGGTAGTATGCTGCAGGCTCATTTTGGAAGATCAGACAGTCCCAGTGATCTTCTGACTTCTGGGAAGTTCAAAGAGTGTCTAGGTGCACATCTCTTTGAAATCAATCTTCACTTCCTTTTGAAGAGCCTCCAGTGAGCTGGAGATGGCAGCAACCAGGACTTTCCAGACCTCAGAAACAGAGGCTAAGAAGCAGCAGAGGCAAAAAATAGGGGTGAGGAACAGAGGCAAAAAATAGGGGTGAGGTGTGTGTGTGTGTGCTCACTTGTGGCAGTGGGTGGGTACACTCATTCATTGCATTGCATTATCATTGCATTAGCATCCAAGCCAGTCCTGCTTATCGGATCCATGGCACCGTAGCCAATCCAGGAGCCTTTTCCCAAGAGACTAGTTCAAATTTAATTCCATTGCTCTTGTCTTCATTAGTCAGGGTTCTACCCCACACAATTCAATAGGACTTGTGGCCTCTGCTTGGGCTGAGGAGCTCTGCCAGTTGTGCGAGACCAGCACTGAAATTGTAGGGGGCAGCTACAACAGGCCAGGACTAAGAGATGCTGACAGAGCTGGACAGAGGGAGGGGCAGGACTGAAACAGCAGGCTATGCTATTAGTCAGGATGGGAAGACACTGGCAGAGCTGTGTGGGCAGCCTAATACTGGAATAATGGAAGCGGTAGGCTAGGACTGAGAAGGACTGGAATATCAAGAGGTCTTGTATACTGGGACTAGGGGAGATTGGTAGAACGCTGTGTGAGGAACTAGGATATCAAGGACTAGGATATCGAGGGATCTGTGGGTTAGGAGTGAGGGGCACTGCCAGAGCTTGGGGGAGGGGGTGAGAGAGCAACACTAGAACAGCGGGGTATGATGCAAGTCGTACTTAGGAGCAGATGTGTGACTATGGTGAAAGATTTTACAATGCCTCTGTAGCACTGACTGCAAGTCATCATTGCTTGACCAGGAGCACAATAAGGAAGCGCTCAGTCATGGAGGCACTGGAGTCCATAGTAGACTTGCAGGGGGAGTGGATAAGTTGCCAACTTGGAAAGGGCCAGTATGCGTGAGATAGGGGTGTGCTATTAACCCCACAGGGTAGAGGAGAAACTGAGGCACAGAAAGTAGAAGCCATTTCACACATAAAACTGGAAGCTGAACAGGGATTTGAACTTAGAACTTCCGAAGCATAGGTTAGCAACTTTGCCACTATATCACCCTTTCTCTCTTGGATCTGGTCTTCTTGTTTTCATCCTGTAAACCATGGGATTTCCATGTACATTTCTGCAGGATCTGACCCCCAAATCAGCAACACCACTCAGAATTTTCTTCAACAAAGTGCTGATTTTATTTCATCCCAGTAAACAAAAGGCCAGGACAAAGTCTGTTTCAAGCCATTTGGCCCATCATGCTGGCATGGTAAAGGAACACCCCTTTCTGTAGCCCTACAAAGGAGGGATGTGGCTGGCACCATGACTTCCCTAACCCAATGAAAGAGGTACCTACTTATAACTATGTAGAGACTGGAGGTTGCATTTCACGATGACACTTAGCATAACTCACAGCCTTCAGGAATGTATCTGTATGCCTTAACCACTCAGCCAGCAAATGTGGACAGTCCCAAAGGCAAACAGAGTGAAAATGAAAACAGACATAACATTAACTCCACTTTACAGTTTCTTAGGCATGTTTCAGGGCTCCATGGGGCACCAATACAGCCCTTCAATATGCATAAGAAATATTAAAGGGTTAAAGCAGAGTTAGCATTATGTCTGTTTTCACCCATAGTGGTAAACAAAACCCTCTAACAATAGAGAGCCCCTCACCTATTGAACTGAGTCCTTCCTCAGCTTCCAGAAACCTCTTTGGACCTTCATGGGAAACTGCTCCCTACTGCAGAACCCATAGGTGCTGCCACAACAATGTATTTGGCTTTTTTGAGCAACTTGCAGTACCCAGCATTCTTTCTGCCTGGTGTGGTTAGCCAGGCCCAACTGAGAAGAAGATTACTTCTCTGGTAGCCAAGTTCTCTATGAGCTCTCTTGCTCAGTTTTGCACTCTTTGGGTCCTGCCCTTGGTTGGCTTGAAGCCATCCTTTGGCTCCAGCTGAGAGCAATCAGCCCTCTCCCTCATTGGCTCATTAGCCACTTGGCCCCTTAAAGGGCTGCATGCCTGCCTTTCTGGTCTGCTCCTGCAGGGACTTACCTCTCCTCCCTTGGGGCTTAGGGGACAACCATTAGGGGCCTCCTTTAGTAGGGGTGTCTTGAATCCTATATGACTGGTTCAGCTGTGTAAGGCGCCACGATAGGAGTGATCCCTCCTGGGTATTTCACACGACCATGCAGTTGGTAAGGACAGCTGTGCAAAGAGCACCATGTCTCTAAAATCATCATTATTCTGCAGCACAGAAACTGTCAGACCAGGGTCTCCTACGCCATCCCTGCAAGCCGTGCACATTGATTATAGATGCCTGGCACATTCTTGCAAAGGTTTTTAATGAGGGATTTGGGGATTGGGGTGGGAGGGGACCCTCCTTAATTACCAGCTGCAGAACCATTTCAATACTGCTGTAACTGCTGCTGCTCAACCCCCTTTCCTTGCTGTTTCGCTGAGCTCAATGGCCATCCCACCAATGGTGCAGTGAGCGTGCCGGCCTGAATGAAATGTCTGGGCTTAACTCAGAGCAGTAGGAGGAGAAAAGCCCTTCCAAGTGGCCTGATTGTTTTTTTATTAATGCAAGTGGTGGGCTTGTGAATAAGTGCAGGGAGGGAGAGCATCTTGGCAAATTTGTGCAGAGCTTTAAGACTCAGCCTAGTTAACTTGGCAGGCACATTTTTGGTGGCAGTGAGGTGGGAAATCAGGGAGAAGTGGGGGGCAGTTCTTTTGGCCCTGAATAAGAACCTCTGGAACACACCAACTGTGGCAGGGATGGGGATAGTAACAGGGATGAAAGGGGTGTTCCCTCCACTGAATTTGGGGTGCAGATGGCCATTTCCTCTGCCCCCACTCCATCTCTGTACCAAATCAGAACAAAGCTCTGAGGTTTCAAACTGCCTGACATCTCTGTGGAGTGTGTTCCCTGTGTCGTGGGTAGTGCAAGAAAGAGAGCATGTGAGGGCATTTAATTTAACTTGGGCATGAAATAACATTTGATAATGATGCTAAGGGAGTGGGATTTTGCACAGGGTAGCCATGAAACGGGTAGCTTGTTTGCTACCTGTGGGTAATGCCTGCAGTTCTGAGTACCATGATGGATGCCTGATGGGCTGAGAACAGACTACTGGCCACCTGGTTGCCCCAAAATGCCACGAAAGTGTTACTGTTACTAAGTTACTGATTTCCTTATACTGGTATAGGAATTGGGATGGGAAGATGAAAAAATGGAATTGAAAGTCAGAAAATTGGGACAAAACCCAGTAAATGTGTGTATCGGGTAGAGCCTGCCAGTCACTAATTGGAACAAAACCCAGTTGTGTGTATTGGGTAGAGCCTGCCATGCTCTTATTTGGAACCCAGTAAATGTGTGTATTAGGTAGAGCCTGCTGGGCACTAATTGGGACAAAACCCAGTTGTGTATATTGGGTAGAGCCTGGTGAGCACTAACTGAGGACAGATTAGTACTCAATGGTACTGGGTTGGCTCAGTTTTTGAGAGTACTTATTTCTGCTTTAGGGCTTCATAGATCAAGGGGACTGGGCTGTCCCACTTCTCAATGTAAACATTTGTCACCCCACTTCTTGCAGAGGAGGAGGATTAGGCTGACAAGGTTGGTGGTGACAGAAACAGCAGGCTGCTGTCTGGATTCAAGGGTGGAATATTGTGCCAGCTCTACAGATGATGTAAACCAGTGTCACTCCAGATCTGGCCCTTCACCTTTCCTTATCTGATCAGCACATGCTGGTGTTTAAAAATTAAAAAATAAATTTAAAAAATAGATTGATTTATTTTTTTATAAAAATAATAAATAAAACCCCTTCCAAATGAAACCTGTTACTGAGAATGAAAAGTTCTCCCGTCTCAGAGCAATGGACCATTATAATTTGGGAACAGGGGGTCAGCGGAGCTTGGAAGAGCTGGAAACCAAGGACCTCATTGACAACCCCCTTGCATAGCTGTTCTTGTTCATCTGAAATGAGCGCAAAGTGGGATGAAAATAATGTCAGCAGCATGCACGACCGAAGCACTTAATTCTGGTGGTGCTGCCCAGGTATTTGTGGAGGTGTAAGCAGGAGCACAAAAATCAGAGCAAAGCAGGGATCAGGCCACGTTCCAAATAACAGTAAACACAGAACAAACTACTTTGGGTGTTTTTTATATGAGCACGTCCCCACTCATTACCCACCCATCATGCATGCTGCAGGGCTGCGTAGGACTCCTGTGCAGCTCTGAAACATGCACAATGTGCGGGTAATGGGTGGAAAAGACATTATACCACACTGTCTGTATGTAGCTCACTCACCCAGCTAGGCTGGCCAGATATGCAAATCTTAGAGGACACTCATGAGAAAAACAGGTTGCAGGGCTGCATTGGCTGCAATGCAGCCCTGCAACCTGTGTTTCTCATAAATGTCCTCTAAAATTTGCATATCTGGCCACCCTACACCCAACAGAAGTTTGGGAATGCTGAATATTTACAGTTGAACAGGTCTGAATTAATCACTATACCAATGACGTGGGGTTTTCTTTGTTTGTTTTTGTTTGATTGTAGTTGTTTGGGTGGGAAGTCCTGGGTGATCCCTACACTTAGGATAAGTCACTGCATGCCTGTGCTTAGCTTGGGCACTGTCACTGTGTGGTGCTACACCAAGGGTGAGGAACCTCAGCACCAGGGCCAAATGCAATCTACAGGAAGTTTTTATGTGGCCCCTTTATGTGGAAAAGAACTGTGCATTTCCTCCAAGAAGGAGGCAAAAAAATCACTCTGCATCCTCAAAATGGTCACCAGGGCCATTCTGAATATGTGTGTCCCTTTTCCAAGATGGCACCAGAGCGTCCGCACCATTTTGGAAAAGGGCAGGCAGCCTGCACATGCTCAGGTTAGCTTCTCTTTTCCAAAATGGTACCAACGCTGCAGGTATCATATTGGAAAAGGGCCACACATGCTCATAACTGCCCCAGTGGCCATTTGGAGCATGTATAGTGATTTTTAAAAATTATTGTTTTGCCTCCAAGGTGGAGGCTTCCCCCCCTTCTCCCGCAGAGAAGCCAAGTGGGGAGATATTCAGTGGTGAGACACAGTAGCTGGAGAATTTTTCCCATACTCGGAGAGACAGCCAGGTGAGTAAAAGCCTCCCCTGCTTTTGCCTGTGTGGGGAGGATTTGGTTGTCCCCCCTCCCCCCAAGATATCACACAAGAACGTAAACCGTTATCAAGATCTTCTCAAGATCTTGATGCCAGTTCTTGATTCTTGTGAGAATCATTTTTATTCTCATTTCAGCCCTAGTCAAGGCAAAGTTCCCTGATGGAAAGCAGTTACTGCTTCTGAAACCGACAAGGCAAAGTTCAAACCCTTGAGACTGACAAGTCCAAAGCCTCACTGTTGAACGGACGTTGATTTCATGGTATGTTTTCAGCTGCTCTGGGTCTGCAGGAGTTTCTGGGATATGTTCTGGGGCACAAACCTCAGCAATCCTGTGTTCCCTCTGTGAGTTGCTCCTGGGTTTGTGTGACCAAAATGTAATGCTTACTGCATGTTAGAAGCATGCATCAAGGACCCATGCCTTTTTTAGTTTTAGTTTTTAGTTTTCATTATTTAAATCTTTCAATTTTTGTTTTCATAAATATCAAAATTTCATTTTTGTTTTTGCTTTCACTTTCAATTTCCATTGGTTTCAATCAAAAACACATTTCCAGCTGTAACTTTTTTGTTGTTTATTATATTTGGATGAGACATGGAAGGACTGTACTTCCAATGGAAAGCATTAAGTGCACCACACATTAGAAAGATGGATAAAGGAAACCAATTTTATAGGCAGTTGAATTGTGTTATTTTGAAAAAAATTGCATATAAATTTGTGGCTGTAACATTCCTGCATCCCACCTAATGTGGATAAAACTTGGCAAGTTTATACCCCTAACCATGTTTACTATGTATACCAACTTTCAGAAAGATTGGATAAATAGTGGTATAAGTAATTAAGTTATAAATGTATGTCTGACTATAACATATTTGTAGTCCAACCTGTGTACATGAAATTTGGCAGGACTGTATCTCACACCTTCAGGATCATCTCTGCCAAATATCAGAAAGATGTCATAAAGGGTCCCTATTTTGTAAGCCTGCACAGCACATACAGAGAATGTGTCTATTCTGGGGATTCTCTTACATGTCACTGTGGTATAAGATCGGTTTGTGATGCCAACTGGCCAGCAGAAATGTCAACCAAATATCCTAATTCTGTGCTGTGACCACACCAACTTCTCTCCCCCACTTGTTACTGGGATGTTGGAAGCATTTGTTTAGAAAAGAGCCAATAGAAATTCTCTTATGTCCTCTGTCACAGTGCTGCAGGATGTGATTGTGATGGTAATTGGCCAGCCTGGATGTGTAAACTATGTCTCCTGATTTCTGGGATGCTATCCACAAAGTTCCAGTTATGTCCCTTTTATGCCCGCCTCAGGCCGCTCCCTATGCATGCCTCAAAGCCACCACCCATTGGTCCTGTAAAGGTGGAAGCATGCAGTAATTGGCCAGTGAATGTGTCTGTCAGTCTTTTGGGTTGCTCCACATCCTCCCTCCTACAGACTCCATCCCCTTGGCATGCCATTTGCCTGACTCTGACTGGCACTGCTTGTGCTGTTATTTATCTGAATAATGGTTATCAAGTGGACAACTTCAATTGCTTCTAAAATTGGGTTCCTTTATCAAATTATATGTAGTTTGACATAGATGACAGATAAGGTGTGGGATACATTCCTGCCAAATGTATTGTAAACAGGATGGAATATAAAAACTTTACATCCAGAAATGAATTTTCAAGTTAATGACTTATAAAATCAGGTCCCTTTATTCAATATTTCTAAAATTTTGCAGGATTGGTAATCCTGTGGAGTTACATAACACTCCCAGGTTTTATACAAATTGAACGTAATCTAAGGAAGTTGTAGCCAGGAATGTGTAGAGAGATTTTCTTAAAATAACATTAAATTGTTTCAAAAATTGGTTTTCTGTATCCAATCATTCCTACATTTGGTACACCTAAGTTCCATTAAGGATATAATCTCCCTAGATTTCATCAGAATTGAATGAGAAATAAAAAAGTTATATCCAGAAATACGTTTTTTAATTTCCCCCCATTATTTCACACACAAAAAAAACAGTTTTGGTTCTGCTTTCATTATTATTAGTTTTTGTTGTTATAATAACAGAAAGGAAAACAAAAAAATCATTTTCATTATCATAATAATGAAAATGAATTGCACACCCCTACTCCATGTTAGACAGCTGGAACAGTGGCAAAATTATGGGGAACATCTTCTGACAGGACCATAAATCTTCCCCCCAAATCCTTGGACACCTTCAGTTTGTGTTTACTTTTAACCATCCCCTGTAGGTAATGTCATAAAGGCTCTAAGCTGCACAGGCTCCTCAAGATTTTATCCCTGATTTGGCAAGAAGTGAGGCTGTTACTGACAGTGCCATAAATACAGATGCAATCACTACTGGTTGAACTTGGTGCTTAGAGATTAGTTATTTTATGCTCTGATTCTGCATATAGTAAGTAACTGGTCTGTTGGGAGCTTCAAAAAGGAGGGCAGAGGAGGAATAGGCAGTCTGTGACGCAACAAAGAGGAATCGGGGACCAGAGCTGATATTTGGAAGGTGGGTGGACTTCTTGTTTGTGTGATCTGGTCAGATACCTTACAGGGATTCAGTGGGTGTTTTCAGATGTTACGAGATCACGCTCAACCACAGTGAACCACGCTCAATCCCGCGGCGGGGCCAAAGAGCCCTGAACGTCTGTTCGCCGCGCACCAGATGTTCATCACACCCAATACCCACATGGGGTCAATTTCAACCACGCTTCCCGGGCTACCCGGGGGAATATCCCGGGAAGCGTGGACAAAGAGATCCCCACCGGGAAACAACAAAAAGTAAAGTCTGGAGGCCAATCCCCGGGCGGAACCAAAGGAAACGAGCCCCAGCCGTGGACAATGCACGCAGCGTCACTGCCAGGCAACCAGCAACAACACATCCACCGGAGGGAGATTTAAATGGAAATCCGCAGCAGGCAAGCATGGCGGGATGGAGCAAGGAGGGAGGCAGAAGAGAGCAGTGGGTGAGAGAGCGACGGTGGAGAAGGAGGTGGCAGAGGAGGCAGGGGCAGTGGTGGAGGTGGAGGGAGCACAGGCAGAGGAGGGGGACATGGGGGCTGGGCTGACCATGCAGGTGGGCCAGGGACAACACCCGCAGCAGCAGGCAGGATGCGACGCCCCGGAGACAGCAGCCGGAATGGGGCCGGAGGAGGCACCCAGGAAATGGGTAAGGGCGACGAAGGGGAGGGGAACAGGGGCCACGGGGGTCCCCCGGGGGGGCAGGGCATGCCCGGGTGACTGGGAGGGAGGTGGGGGGAAGGGGAGCCCCATGAGGGGGCCCCACCAGCACCTAACCCAACACTCCCCACCAACTGTCCCCACAGACACGGAAAATGGCCCGGGCGATGAAGGGGAGGGGAACAGGGGGCACAGGGGCTCCCGGGGGGGCGGGGCACACCCAGGCAACCGGGAGAGAGGTGGGGGGAAGGGGAGCCCCATGAGGGGGCCCCACCTGCACCCAACCCAACGCTCCCCACCTACTGTACCCACAGACAGGGAAAACGGCCTGGGAAGATGAGCCCCCGGAGGACACTGGCCTTGCTCGAGCAGAGGCGGAGCCAGAGGAGGAGGAGGAGGAGGAGGATGACCCGCTGTGGGAACGCCGGAGGAAGACGTACCACCGAGGGGGCCAGTGGGGCCTCAAGGAGACCAGGGACTTCATCCGGATATGGGGGACCCTGGAGTACCAGCTGGAGCTCGCCCTCAACCAGCGCAATGAGCATGTCTACCAGGACATAGTGCGGGACATGGAGGCGGCGGGGCATCAGCGCACA